>OU015747.1:20655835-20668906 GCA_907169655.1 Acomys percivali | reverse complement strand
AGAGAGAGAGAGAGAGAGAGAGAGAGAGAGAGAGAGAGAGAGAGAGAGAAGCAGGTTTGACAAATGGCTTGAACAAAATGCAGAGCCTAATCTAAAACTGAGTCATGAATGACTTGCTCTATCCCAAGTATTTTGGTTGTGTAAGTATTTTATTACAACCAAAAGTGAAATTGCTAGGTTGGTATCTTTCTAATGGTATTATGTTCTTTATAAGGAAAATATAGGACATAATTTATAGATGTGTACTCTTTATTTCTGAACTGTATGAATTTGGTTTAATGAACATAATTACAATTTGTGTATTTTATTTTATACTCTGAATACCATGAGGAATTTAATTATATCTGGGATGGTGTTGTGCAGAAAGCAAGTAGTAGGCAATCGAGGCATGTCTGAAAGAACTTTTAGCATGATGGTATAGAAGTATAATTAGTGATGAAAAGCATGTTGATTTTAGCATTTTCAGGAGACAGAATTTGTAATATCTGGTTATTGACAGATTAAAATATGTTTATAACATGTCTCTCAGTTTTCTGGGTGGAAAATGAGCAATACACTATGTAACATGTAGTCAGATATAAGAAAGTTTATAAGTTCAACATAAAATATTATTATCCTTTGAATTATCTCTAGACTAGTATGGATCTAAATCCAAAAAACAATGAAATGTGTATGTATTTTTGAACTGCAGAAGAAAGCACTGAAAGTCAGTGAAAATGTGGAGGCATTAACAAAGAGATGAACAATGAAGTCGTAAAACTGGATGAGGTTATGAAGGAGAACTATCGGATAACAGTGAGATAAACATGAAAGCCCCTCGTGCCTGGAGCATGCCAACATTCCATGCTCAATGACAGGAGGAGGAACGGCTATGTGCAGCTGAAGAGGGACACAGTAGTATTTGATGCTATAGACACTCAGGCACTAAAGCTGTGAGGAAACAGGCAATGTGTCCACTAGGAGGAATACCATCACTAAGTCAAGTAGTACAAAGACTAAAAATTTGATATTTAACGTTTGGGAATGGTTAGAAGGCTGCCATATTAGCAATCAACAACATGATATGCATGAACTTAGAAGAAACAGTGACAGGGAGTGAGGGAATAAACACAGTGAGATTAAATAACCCTTGCATGATATTGATCTTTAAAAGACACAAACATGACTGTCTCAAAGAGCAAAGAAAATTGGGGGGAGGTGTGATTTGTTTACCCAAAGAGTAAATATTTTGTTTTCAATTTTACATATTATTTTAGTTAGGTGATTTACATGTATATAATAACTAATGAAAAATAAAAGCTATATATGTATATATACATATAAACATATATATATATATATATATGTATACATACACACACACACACACACTCACATACAACCTCAAGAGAAATAAGAGAAATAGTCAAATACATAGAGCTGTTTTAAAACAGAGTGCCTCTGCTAACGTTCAGTAGCATTCCTGATCAGGAAAAGAAAGGCATCTCAAAGTAAAATAATAATAAAAAGATTTATTTTATTTATGTGTGTATGTATGTCACATGCCCGAAGAGGCCAGAAAAAGCATGTTTTTCACTGGAGATAGAGTTGTAAGTGGTTGTGAGCTGCCTGAAATGGCCGCTGGGAACTGAACTCTAATCCTCCAGAGAAGCAGTCAGTGCTCTTCACTGGTGAGCCACTTTCCAGATCCTTAAAGTAAATCTGAAAGCAGTTCCTAACAGAACGTAATCTGTGATTTTTAAAAAAGAAAACAGAATAGAGTCCATCCAGCTTCCTGCATAACCCTTGATGTCATCTGCTGCTTTCTGTGATGGCTGCAGACACGCAGATGAGAAGAGTGACCATGCAGAAGCAGTCATCAGAGTCAGCTGGTCCCTCATGTCAGACTGTGGTCTGTACAACTGAAACAAACTTTCTTTGTGCTGAGTCAGTGATAACTATGGGGTTGGTTTTTCATATTGAATGCTTTGTACTCATTTATGTACTAGCTCTGTAAAAGTTTTTATTGAATAGTATTAAAGTATTAAAGAACAATGAAAAGATTAAAAAAAGAAAACAGTATTAGCATGGAACAATTTTTAAGTATTTTTAGTTATTTGAGATAGACAGGTTTACTGACTAAAATGACCAAATAGGTTACAACGTAGAGGAAAAGAAGAGCATGGTGAATACCTTCAGGAACACTGAGGACAGTTGAGAAGAGGCCTGTTTAGGACCATGTTGGAGTGTAGATTCGGATGTTTCACATTAAAAGAATTGCTGTTGGATATCTCTATATTTCTATGATCAATAAGATATGCAGTATAAAAAAGACTGAAAGAATGGAGATCAGAAAAATAAAGTGTTGAGAATCTCAGATAAACACTCACATTGCCTTCTTAGAATAGATCACCATTAATTTCATATAGTTAGCCACTTACTCCCAGATTTTACCAAGGATACTGAGTGGCTCAAACACATATACAGACAAGAATGTGCCTGGAGATTCATGTAGAGTTTGGAATTTTAGGCCCTATACAACAAAAGCCCCAAAAGGCAGGTGTGTTTTGGATTCCAAGAAGGGATATGGCTGCAGTAGCAAATAACTGACTCCAAGAAGAATGGTTTTCATCTTTTAACAAGCTATGCACTAACATTCAGCAATTTTCACTGAGTCAGGGTAACAAGAGGCTATTGAGTATAACCGTGTTATGGGCACCCTGGTTTCTAGTTTGCTATTTTGTTAGCATGATGAACTAATTGACCTAGCAGGAGTCCCAGGAGAAGAACAGTTTCTGCTTAGTTCATCAGGAGGACAATTTGCTGTTTCATTTCCTCTTCTCAGCCCATTGGGGAAATTGAATTGTGAAGAGACTACCTACTGGGAGCATTCAGAGCACGTGATGGAATAAGTGACTTTATTCATTTCTTTATTCATTCATTTGATACTGTTTTAATTAACAAAGAAGGAATAGCTTTATTAGGCAGGAATGTGCTGTGCTTTGGTTCACATGAATCAGTTAGCAAAGTCATAAAGACATGTCAACGTGAGGGTCTCATCCAAGCACAAACCTTTCATAATTTAATTTACGGTGGTAGAGCAACTTTAAGCTTCTTAAGTGCAAGACATTCCATGAACATAGCAAAGGCAATCAGTGGCTGTTTACTGTGTTTAAAACAAAAGTTTGGAAGAATTATTTTATCAGGTCACATATTAATTTGAAGTTTTACTTGTGCCTCAATAAAGATAGAATTCTTCTTTATAATGATGTCCAAATATAGGAATGAACAGTTTATCCTCAAGTTTTAACACCCTCAGAATTTTCGAACCACATTAACTTTTAACATTAGTATGTGCGCTCTCAGGCAGCCATGGGGATCAAGAAAGATAAATATAACATCAAGTACAGTTTGGTAACTTATTCTGTATGCTCATCCTGTATCTTAGTGAATTCTTAAATATGTGAAGCAGCCTGGTTTATATTCAGTCTAAATTAAAACCTCGCATGTATTCATTGTCTTGAGAATCGAGGCAGAAGAGAGGAATAATATATGATTAAAAGTTCTGTTTTTGAACAAGACAGTCGGAGTCTCCAGTCAAACCCTCAGTAACTTAGTGACTGGAAGCTAGCTTACGTCTCTGAATGCTGTGAGGTTAAAGGTAATGAATATTCATAAACTGAAGCCTGAGAAGAAAGTGCTGCACACATGAGACTTCCCGGGGGCTGTGGAATCTTTCCTGAAGATCTTGCCCAACACTCGATGCAAGATGTGTTCTTGAGTACATAGTTCATAAACGCATGGGAAATAGAATGTTTCCTGGAAAACCTAGGACCCTCAATTCCATTCTTCTTCTCTCAATCTTTACCCTCTCCTGAAACCATTATTTTAATCTCTACTTTTAGGAGTTTAACATTTTAAACATTCATTTATCATTAACAGTTTGGTAGTGTCCAGTTTGGCTTTTAGGGCCAAGGTTAAATTATCCAAAATGAAAATACTGTACAAGGCACAAAAGTAAATGTTTCAAAGCATAACATGAAGTCTTATGTTGGAAACCTGCCAGGCTCAAAAGCACGCATGACTTCTTTTATATACATTTTGTTCCTCTAAGCCCAAGATTCTATAATGAAAATCAAAACTGTGTTTTATTTTTAAAAGCTAAATGGCTGAAAGTGTTTTGGTGGAAGAAGTTGTGGTAATGTTTTGTTGTTGTTGTAGAGACCCAGATGGGTTCATATTTCTCACCTTCACTGAGATGGACTCAGAAGTTTTCACACTCATGAGTAAGCAGCTTTAAAGGGTCTATTGATAATTATACTAAAAATAGTATCAGCAATCACTTTAATGTGGGAAGATGTTTTTTTTCTTTTTTTCAGGTTGTAGAAAGCAAAACTGTAGTGGAAGACAAAACTATAGTGAAAACATTCTAGAATTTTCTCTTTTGTTTTTTCTCTTTGGCTTAATCAAATTTGCCATCTCTCTCAATGGCCCTGCCACTGCTTTTACTAGCCCTATTCAGCATCCTATGTTGGCAGGCGTTGGTAGGGACTTGGCTTTGTAATCACAGCAGCTTAGTTGCAAACAATCCAGCGGAACCTCAGGACATACAACTGGCAGAAACATGAAAGTACCTTTAGATGGCTAAGTGGTAGGATGTGAGATCTGTGGCTGCCCATCTTTTGTGTTCGAGTAAAAACTAAGCAATGGCAGTGGGAGAAAAGGATGAGTGTTCTGCACTTGGGAGCCTTTAACTGAGTTCTGGACTTGGAAATATTTGGGGAAAACAAAAAGTTTCTTTGCAAAGTTGAGGCCCCTAAGAATCCATAGTGGAGGACAGCCAAAGACTGAAGATTTTATCTGCGGCACTTTGAAAGGCCCTTTCTGTGATCAAAAGAAAAATGCAACAAAACATGTTGATTGGCAGTGCTCATGATAGCTAAGTCTTTTCAGCCAGACGCTGAGCTGGGCCTTCAGATGAAGGAAAGCATAGTAAATAGAGCGTTGCAGTCAGCAACTCATTTCTCTACCTGGGTCAATCATACTGTATGATTGGTGCAAATAAATTATGAAGTTCTTTATTATGAATGGATAGGTTTATGACTGATAATGTGAATCTTTGCTTTGGCTCATTTAGAAAACACCATTAATAAACAACCTTTTCTATCTTAGTAATTAGCTGGAGATACACTCTACATAGGACATGGCGTCTAGTTCTAAATCCAGAACCAAATAATAGGACATAGTAGGATAAATTACTGTATAGTATTTGTGTGTGTTTAAAGGAGTCATATAAAACCAAAGTTTTCAGTTTTGGAAATGGAATCCCAGCTAATAAGCTTATGCCAAACCTCTTTCCAGAATTGAACTTTCAGTCCTTTCTTCAGTTAAAACGTAGGGATTTGCATATTCTGGCTTTGATTCTATGATGAGAACTTGTGATGTCCTGGATCTATAGTCTAATAATCTTTTCCTTGCAAAAGCTCTCCTTTATTCTCATCCTCCTAAATCATGCATTTTCAGCTTGCTTGCCACTAGTAAACAAAACTGATCTGTCTTCATTTTATTCCTCTCTAATAGTTTAGTCATGGTCAACCCTTCTAATTGTTATGGTACCAAGATCTTTCCAATCAATTCCAGTGTAGAATCCCACCTTCTACTCTCTAGTAGCCATTAAGTAAAAAGTGAATGACACTCAGTCTAGGAAGCCTGAATATGAAGGTGATTCAAGTGCCTGGTGACAGGAAAGAAAATGTGTGAAGTAATGCCATTTATCATTGCTGTATAATTATTTAAGTGACAATGTTCTTGAATGTACTTTTTATGCTAAACTATTTGTAAACAGAGATAAGAAAAACACTCCAAATGCATACTGTGATGTGCTCCTTTGGATCTTTATTCTGCCTCCCACAAAAGTTGTACTTATATTTGCTTGCATATACTTTCTAAGGACCATGCGACTTCAAAGGCACTTCCAAAAGACAGAGGACTGTTTTTAAAAATAATCTGTTCAGGTTCCACACTAAAATTTATACTCGTCATTAGCTTGTAGTGTTTATGGGTAACCATTAGGCACCTAGTGTGCTGTTTTATTTTAGTTAATAATGATTGTCAACTTATGTGATAAGTCAATTTCTGTGATATTTTCTTCACAAATTGAAAAGAGGATATTCGCTAGCGTGGTTGAGTAATTTATAAAGGCCTTACAAGTTGTGAATTGTAGATTTGGAATTGAATTTGGAGGCTTTTAAAATCTCAGTGTACTTTATTCCTTCAAATCGTTTTTTGTTTTGTTTGGTTGGTTGGATTTGATTTTGGGCTTTTTAAAGACAGATTGTGTGTGTGTGTGTGTGTGTGTGTGTGTGTGTGTGTGTGTGTGTGGACCAGGCTGTTCTTGAACTCACAGATATCTGCTTGCCTCTGTCTCCCAACTGAGAGTTGGGATTACAGACATGCACTGCCACTACCTGGCTGTTCTTCAGTTCTTAATACGAGGTAATATGGCTAAATTCTAGTTGTATAAAGCTCTGTATTATTTTTTCTGACTGTTATGTTTGCTTATTTTTTTCTCTTCTATCTATTGAGCTGCTTTTAAACATATTTTGGCTTAGTACTGATGTTCAATAGGTTTCAAACACTAATAAATGTTGATTGAATATTCTATGCTATCATATTTTAAAAATTGAAGGAACTCTTCTTAATTACTTAAAGTAATGGTAATGTTCTTTTTACTTATTGAGCAAATTATAATTGTGATAACTATGGTAGCACAGAGTTGAATATATGTGCATGTGTATAATTTTCTACGTTGGCAAATAATTAACATCTACTAGTATGTGCTGGGAGGATGGAATATTTATGAATACATTTATAAATATTTAGGTGCTTAGAAATGGAGGGCTGGGCACACAGCTTAGCATGTCAGAGTGCTTATTGTGCAAACATGAGGACTTAGATTGAATCTCCAACAACAACATAAAAAGCTGAGTGCCAACACAAGCATTTTTAACCCCAACACTGTAGGAGATAGAACTAGGAAGTTCAATAAGAGACCTATCTCTAAGAAGTACCGTGAGAGTAATAGAGTAAGCCACATAACATCCCCATCTGGTTTCTGGGAACACAGCTGCATGCAGATACATGCACTATACCATATACATATATACCCATGCCACAAACAAACATATACATGTGTACATATACCCATGCCAGAAACATATACATACACATATGCATAAAATGTCTTAAAGAAGAAAAGAAGAGGACTTTGAAGCCTCATTAACAGGTTCAGGTCTACAAGCCCTTTCACCAGTAAGCTCACCCATCGGAGAGTACTGAGCTCCTCTTCAGTTACCAAGGGCATCATCTTTGGTGACCAATAGAATAATATGCTATCCCTATTGAGTAAGGAATCTTTAGATTTGGCAGTTCATATATGTTTTTTTTCCTGTATTCTCATTCTTCAGAAGAAAAACCTAAGGCTCTAAGAGATTACCTATTTTGCTTAATGTGATTTTTATTATATTTCATATGTATTAAAGTTAGATAACATTGTATTTGCAAAAGGTAGATTACAATTTCCTTATGGATAGAGTTTTCACTTACTAAATATTTATCCTAAATTACATGGAAACACAACATTATAATAAATCACTTGTATATTCTATTCAGACCTCATTTGCAGGCATGTTTTAAAGCTCATTTTATACCTATGTCTCTTGGGACAGAATAAAAAGAGGATTTTGTATTAAAAATGTATCTCTTGTTATGTTATTACCATTCCTCTGCAGTCATGTGTCAACAGTATTGGAGCAGAATGCCTGAGTCTGGCATTTTTAATCCAGATATTACATACTGGACATGGTGGCACATGCCTGTAATCCCAACACACAGGGAGGCAGAGGAAAGTGCGTCTCTGAATTTGAGGCCACCTTGGTCTCGAACAGCCAAGACTACACAGAAAAAATATTGTCTCCGAAACACACATACACACACACACACAGAACAGACTTTACTATACCCCACCACTGGAGCCTAAGAATCCAAGAGCAAGTTTCAAGCAGTCCACATGAGATGGAGCAGGCTATTTTTGGTTTTCAGATGGCCACTTTACTATTGTGTACCCAGTTGGTCATTTCTGTGTGGGAACCCTCCTTCAGTGCCTGTCTCTCTTCTATAAAGAACACTTCCTATGGGAATATGGAGGCTACACTTATTAGTTCAGTTAACCTAATTGACTCTCCTTAGGGTGTTATCTTGAAGTCACTGAATTGAAAGTCGGGCTTCACTCTGAAGAGACACAGCAGAGGCCATGAGACTGTTACAGAATGATTTTAAAGCCCAAGGATCCTGTTCTTTTCACAGTGTTTATAAGTGAAAATCTCCTATAAACTTCCGCTCTTTGATTTTTTTAAAGATGCAACTGATAGCAAAGTATCTTAATATTTATTAAGCTGCACTTTCTAGAGCACTTTCTCAACATTCCCCATGTTTTGAGCCTTTATTTTTTTTATTATCATTATTAATTTATTCTTGTTACATCTCTATAGATATCCCATCCCTTGTATCCTCCCATTCTCCCATCCCTCCCATTTTCCCCTTATTCCCCTTCCCTATGACTGTTCCTCAGAGGGATTACCTCCCCCTGTATATGCTCATAGGGTGTCAAGTCTCTTCTGGGTGACCTGCTGTCCTTCCTCTGAGTGCCACCAGGTCTCCCCCTCCAGGGGACATAGTCAAATGTGAGGCACCAGAGTACGTGAGAAAGTCATATCCCACTCTCCACTCAAGTGTGGAGACTGTCTTGTCCATTGGCTAGATCTGGGTAGGGGTTTAAATTTTACCGCCTGTATTGTCCTTGGCTAGTGCCTTAGTTTGAGTGGGACCCCTTGGCCCAAATCTGCCTATCATAATGTTCTACTTGTAGGTTTCTAGGACCCACTGGATCCTTCTACATTGCTATTTTCACATGGTTCTCTCATCTAGAGTCCCAATAGGATGTCCTCCCCTCTGTCCCAGTTTCCTGGTAAGGGAAGGCTTTCGTGGGACATGCCCATTGGGCTAGTATGCAGATATAAGTGAGTATATACCATTTGAGTCTTTCTGCTTAGCAATAAGACAACAAAAAGAGATCAAGGGTATCCAAATGGGAAAGGAGGAAGTCAAACTATCCCTGTTTGCAGATGATATGATAGTGTACATAAGTGATCCTCAAAATTCCACCAGAGAACTCCTACAGCTGATAAACACTTTCAGCAATTTGGCTGGATACAAAATTAACTCAAAAAAGTCTGTAGCCTTCCTATACACAAATGACAAGCTTGCAGAGGAAGAAATTAGGAAAGCCATACCCTTCACATTAGCCACAAGCAATATAAAATATCTAGGAGTTACTCTAACTAAGCAGGTGAAGGACTTGTTTGAAAAAAAAAATTTCAAAACTCTGAAGAAGGAGATTGAAGATGACATGAGAAGATGGAAGGATCTTCCTTGCTCATGGATAGGGAGAATTAACATAGTTTTGAGCCTTTAGTACAGTTCCTCATGGCTGCTTTACAACTGTAATTTTGGAACTGTTATGAATTATAATGTAAATATATGATGTACAAGATATATGCTGTGTGACCCTGTGGGAGTTAAGACCTACAGACTACTGTTTTCATGCTATAAACACTATTAATGGAGTTTTAGCTTCTAAACAATTAAGACATTTAAGAGTGGACAAAAATGTACTAAAAATATAGAATTCTACACAATCCACATTTCTTTCCTTCCTTCCTTCCTTCCTTCCTTCCTTCCTTCCTTCCTTCCTTCCTTCCTTCCATTCATCTGAGAGCTATTTCGAAGTTTGTCTCTGCTTAGTTAAATGACTCGTGCCTGAATTTTTACTTAATTGACAATACTTCCTAAGTTCTTGTAGCTATAGCCTCCATGACAGCCCTTTAAACATCTCTACATTTCTTTTTTTATGCAATTACAACAAGCTTAAACTCCATGAGCATACAGATAGTACAGCAGTGAGTTCAAGTGAGCCTTCCTGGAGGCATTGATCAAAGTACTTCACCTTAGCACTTCATTGCTTTGTCTGTGAAATAGAGACAGTTACATATGGTTCACAAGGTGATTGTGGAAGTAAACTAAAGCTACACTTAACTGTAGTTGCAGTGATAGGAACTCCTAACATCTCTGTGCCCATTTGCTCGTTCTATGACAAGATGTCACCTAAGTTCTCATCCAAAAGCCTAGTTCCCATTGAGGGCAGCCACTGACTGGCCCATGCTGACACATGTGTGTGATTTAAATATTCAGTTTACATTTGGTTAGAATGTTGTCAGGTGATGATCTGGCAACAGTGAAACTTGAAGATGCTATCTCCGATAAGCTCTGAAAGAGCATGTTACACAAAGGTCTCACATACTTCTTGAAGTGTGGGTAGATTTGCTGCAGTAAAACTACGTTAGGGTTAAGCACCAGGCTTCTACGTAGTCACATATTGAGATTTGTCTTTGCTTTGTGAATGCCCATTTTGTCTTCTGTTGTAGCTCAAGAAATATAGAAAAAGCAGCCTACAGATGCAGACACACTGAAAGGTGCTGAGTTGAAAGGAAGAAAACCATATGAGTGTTGTACGGTGGAGCTGTTTGCTTTTCAAAAACATAAACAAAAAAAAAACCAAAAAAAACAAAAAAACAAAAACAAGATATCCATTAATCCTTTCACTCAACACCTTACCACCAACACCATTCCGAATTAAAGGGATTTTTAAATTTTTGTTTATTTTTAGTTTATTCACTTTACATCCTGATTGAAGCCCTCTCTAATCCCCTCCTTCCGTCTTATCCCCTCTCCCCATGTCTAGACCATGGAAAGGGGAACCCTCCTCACCTACCACCTCATCCCAGCCTATCAAGTCTCTGAACTGTCTGCATCCTGTTCTTCTATGGCCTGGCAAGGATGCTCTGCCTGGGGAAGTGATCAATGAGAGGGCACCAGAGTTCATGTCAGAGGCAGCCTCTACTCCCCATATTATGGGGCTCACATAAAGACTGTGCTGCCTATAGACTACATCTGAGCAGGGGGTCTAAATTCTCTCCATGCATGGTCCTTGGTTGGTGCATCAGTCTCTGCAGGTGCCCCCTGAGCCCAGATTTGTTGGCTCTGTTATTCTCTTTGTGGAGCTCCTGTCCCCTTTGGGCCCTTCTGTCCCATACATAACTTTTCCATAAGACTCCTTGCACTCTGTCCCAAAGTATAGCTATGAGTCTCAGCATCTGCTTTGATCTCTTGCTGCATGGAGTCTTTCAGAGGGCCTCTGTGGTAGGCTCCTGTCCTGCTTGCTCTCTTCAAGTACTTGCAGTGTCTGTGGTGTCTGTTCTATTTGCCTTTCTGAATGAGAATTGAGCATTCCCCCTAAGGACCTCCCTGTTAGCTTCAAGTCTGTGGATTGTAGTTAAGGAACGAATTTCAGGGTCATTAAGTCACAGTTCAACAGCTTCCCGGTAGATGGCACCATTGCAACTCACAATGTTACTGTTCCTAGATAAGGGAGAGTCATGAATAGTTTACATTTCAAACATTTGGAAATGGTGAGAAACAGTAATACTTGTAAACTTGTCTGAAAAAACCTTGGAAAGCCAAAGACTGTCATAAGAACCCTTCACTTTGAATGTGTGTGGTGTCTGTTATAAGTCACAAATTTTGTAATTACACATTTGGTTTGTTATTAAAATAAAAACAGCATATAAATGCATATGTGAATATATAAAATTCTCCCCTTTAAACTTTAAAAGTCTTTCAAGACATGTTAAAAAGTTTTAGTACCTTAATCACAAACATGAGATGACTGATTATAGGCCAATCAGAAAATGGAGCATTTTTATACTGAGTCAATGGCTTCTGTCTCTTCTCCTGCTGATGGAGATTCACACTATGTTAATGTACATAAATTAAGTAGAGAAAACATGACTTTATACCCAGATCTACAACTGAAAATTTACAAGCAATTGTATCTTTCATTCTAGGGGTTAGATAACTATATCTATATCGACTCTGATAGCAACATAAAACGACTGGAACATTTTTATCCTAAAGATTTATAGACAAGTACAGACTAAGAATCAGCCAGATATTTTTCCTGGGGACTAGTATTTTAGCTATTATGGTTTATGGAGTCCACGGAGATATCGTAAACTGCGACCTAATAACTCCTCTGTGACTCCTTGACATTAGGGCATAATGGTAAATGATGAAAGAATAGGTGTTCTGTAAGACTTTCATGACTGCCATGTTAATTATTTACTTTTAACTTCTAATCATTTGTTAATATTGTTTATATATTTATTTATGGCAAGCGAGTCATTAATCAGAAAGCAGCAGGGAATACATGTTCTCAGTCATCCCTGCAAGAAGGAGGTGGGAAAGTGATTTGTGATAAGAAGGCAAAGAACCACAACTTAGGATAGCTTTCCGTTTCCTTGTTATCAAAACAATCATTACAAAACCTTGATCAAGAAAATTGCCATAACATACACTTGATATATTTAACAATAGCAATTTTAATTAATTAATTTACTTATTATCATATATTCACATTATATCCCAACTGTTATCCCCTCCCTCTTATCTTCCTGGTCCCACCATCCTTCCATCTTCCCCCTCTTTCCCTCCCCTAGACCTCTGACTGAGCACGTGGGGGAAGAAGGGAGTGGCCTCCTCCCACACCATCTCATCCCAGTCTGTCAGGGCTCATCAGGATAGAATGCATCCGCTTCCTCTGTGTGCACACAAGGCTGATGCACCAAGGGGCAGTCATCAAATCGCAGGCACCCAGAGTTCATGTTAGAGGCATCCCTACAATTTCTTAGGTACCAGGAATTTAGGAGAGCATGACTGGGATGAGAGGCATTGGAAATGTTTTATCTGATTTCATCCAATGATAGGTATAAAAGGCAAGAACAACTACTTTATTGAATGAGTGACAAATGCCATTATCAGGTAAATGCATAGCTTAAGAGATTAAAGCATCTAAATAATAAAAGCTTCAAGAAGAAACACACACACACACACACACACACACACACACACACACACACA
>OU015747.1:20637093-20655825 GCA_907169655.1 Acomys percivali | reverse complement strand
CAAGAGAATATGGCATGCCTTAAATCTGGTATCACCTCTAACCTCACTGTGTTTGGTATTTACCCGAGGGTATCAAGACCATTGAACTTTTCCTGTACCACTGGCCTTCCTCCCAAAGATAAATCTTTTTTACTTACCTGCCTTTGGCTTTTTGCCTTCCATATCTCAAACAACTCAGTCCACAAATCTTGCTATCTAACTCTTTCCCAATAAAACTTAACATCTAATGGGAAATCATAAAATAAAGCAAGTCTATGTTCTTCACTGGCTAACAATGACTTTATCTAAACATCAAGGTGATTTACGCATGTTTACCACTCAATTCCTGGTTGGCTGATGTGCCAGTTTGCATATTAAAATTTATTTGAACAAATGTGAAACCCGTGGACCATAGGTTTGTCATCTGTTAAGTGAAGTAAGAGACTAACTTTACAGAATGTTTTTGAAGTTTGAATGAAATATTCCTGATAAGTGTTTAGCATAGTCATCAGACCATAGTAAATGTCAGAAAATGTTCTTTGTTATTGTTCCTGACAACAGTGTTGTTGGTGTTTCTCATGTCCTGAAAGACCCGCGTTGTATCATTTCTGTTCTCTGGGCCCTTTTGTTTTTCTGACTACTCAGGGTCTTCTTTTATGAATAGGTCTCTCTGTTTGAGTAACCTTTAATAAGTTTGCAACGGATGGGCAAATAATAATTATATCTCAAAGATACATAAAATCACAAATTTAAGAAAATAATTTTTCATCATTATAAACTGGTTTTTAAAACTCTCTTTTCTTATTTTCTTTTGCACACACACACAAAAATCCTCAGCAGTTTAGGCAATATATATTGGACAAGGATATACATATTGTCTGTACATATGTACATTGTCTGTAAGATAAGAAACTATTAACAAATGTCCATGAAAATTCATAATCAAAAATAAAATATATTGCTTTGACACATGATCAGTATTGTAAATATGTTAAATTTTAAATTATTAATTTAAGTCTTATAAGTATCACACTTCATTGTTACTGCTTATAATTCTTCTGTAAGAAACAGAAAATATCTAATTGTTATCCATAAATATATTAAGGGATTTCAAATATTGCTTTTCATACATTGTAACTCTTTTTTTTTGTTGTTTTTTTTTTGTTTTTATTTGTCGAGATAGGGTTTCTCTGTATTAGCCTTAGCTGTCCTGGACTCCCTTTGTAGACCAGGCTGGCCTCGAACTCATAGCAATCTGCCTGCTTCTGCCTCCCAAGTGCTGGAATTAAAGGCATGCACCACCATGCATTGCGGCTCTTATATTTAAATATTTTGTGCACATATTGGCTTTTGTCATTTTAGGTCTTATATTTTTTTATCGATAGCGGGTGTTAATATTTATTGAATTTCAAGTTACAAGTGTCTTCATTGACATATATCAAACTACATGCATTTAAACATTGGATAATATTTGACACACATATATTTGTGAAACGATCACCGAAGTTAAGATAATGAACAGTGAAAATTCCGTACAGGTAGATATGTTTCTGTAGCTCTTATATTAATACCATTACAAAAGCCAATATGTGCTCAAAGAAAATATTTAATTTTTAAAATTTTATTTTTATATATTTTAAGTTTATTTTTAACCATATGCACATGTTTATATCTGCACATGAGTGCAGGTGCCTGTGTGGGCCAAAAGAAGGTGTCATGGCCTCTTCGAGTTAGAGTTACAGGGGACTGTGAGCTGTGGATGCTGAGAACCGAATTTGGGCAGTATGAGCTCTTGACCACTGAGTGAGACATCTCCAACATCCCACCTGAAAATTGAAAAATATACCTGACATGGAGGTATATAAGGTTAGAGTCCAAATAAACATGAGCACCTTTTTTTTTTTTTTTGGTAACTGTAGCAGTAATCAAAGATGGGTACACTGGGCAGAGACAAATGGAACAGAACAGCTTTGTTTAAGGTTGAAAATAAAGTCAAGAGAGATAAGCAGGTGAGAATAGTATTGGGTCTGTATTTAAAAGCATCATCTTTTCTTATTACAAGAGGTAGCCGGATACCCACCCAGGCTTAGGGGCTCCATACTGAGATCTGGAATTTGGAGGTATTTCATCTCTTCATCATGAGCACAGGCAGCAGAGAGCGTGCTATTGCACAAGGTCTCATCACGGCGTGAGAACACAGGTAGAAAGCCCTCACTGTAAACATACTGCAATCTTTCTTCACCCTGGATTCCCAAATTACAGGAACCTGGGAGCAGTACACCTGTGGTTTAGCCTCACAATTTATATTCTTCGCTGTGGCGTCCTTGGCTTTCTTAAACCCCATCTTTACTTTTCTGCAACTTGTACCCTGAACAAAAGCGGACTGAGTAAAAGGAAAAGGTAATCAGTAATATCAGCATTTTAATCTCGGTATTAAATCAGAAATAACTGTCAGATTTCTAAACTTGATGAAGAGTCTAGAGAATGACGTCACTAAGAAACGCTCATCAGGATTTGCCTTTTGAAAGGAGCCAGCTACTCTAGCGGATCCAAAGAATATTAATAAGTGACAGCAACAGGATCCTCACATGATGCTTAGAATTCCTCCTTTTGCCAGTGGAACATTTTGTAGTAACATTTAAAAATATAAACATTTTATTTTCCGCCTACACTGAAGAGAGCTGATTCACGATGCGCTCGCAGCCCCTCCCTGTGCCATATGTCTCTCCTCTGTTGTTGATTTCCTGTTGGCATTAAAAGGAGCAACACATACGAAGGAAAGAGTAGTGAAGAAGTCTTTAGATTCAGAACCGAACTTCCTTAAAAAGCGTGTGTCAGACTTTCTCATAAAGTCACTTAAAATAAGTTGCAATCATTTCTCTCAAAGTATGTACAGTTAGTGTCTGGAGCTTCCATATTCCCTTCTGGTCTCACCAAAAGAGAAGAAAAACTGTAGTAGGTCAATTTATTTACAACACACATAGTAAGGGAATCCTATGGGCAGTGGGAAAGCTTGTGATTCAAGTCCAAAGCCTACCATAGCCAACAGCAAGCAATTTATGGGTTGTTTGTTTATTTGTGGTTTTTGTGTTTTGTTTTGTTTGTTTTTTGAGACAGTATTTCTCTGTGTAGCTGTGGCAGTCCTGGACTTGCTTTGTACACCAGGCTGGCCTTGAACTCACAGCCATCCTCCTGCCTCGCCTCCCTGAGTGCTGGTTTTAAGGCATGATGCCTGGCACCTCAGCAATTTAGGATTTCTGAGAATTGTTTTCCAAACTTAACCTTTCCTTCTTTTCCTCATGACAGTACTTTGAGTTCATCCAAGATCACTTAGCACATAAGTGCTTTAGTTTCTTGTTGAATTTTTGTCAGAAAATTTAACAATGTGCAGTTGGACCACCGTTGTGCTCATGGATGCCTGGGCTAGGACACATCATACTGTGTTGTTACTTCCTAGGCACTTTTCCAGAAAGCTCTGATTGTGTTTCGGAGGTTTTCCCCATACACTCTTTTGTTTTCTTTGGACCTATTTTCTCTTCCTGGTACATTTTAATTTACTATTTCAATGAGATGACTGAAAGACTGATTTACACACACACACACACACACACACACACACACACAAATTTTAATTTGGAAGTTTTTTCTCCATAAATTATAGATAAGATAATTATTTTAAAAATCTCCAAAGTGTTTTCATTGCTTGCATTTTAGCAAAGTGATCAAAATGAGATCGGGAGTTAAATTTGTGAGTTAAGATGGCTTATATATTTAACATAGTGTAGAAAAACCAATGCTTGCTTACATGTTTAAGTGAAAGATAATGGAAGATGTTGTTATTAGTTGTACCATTTTGCTTGATTTCAGATGTAAAATATTAGTTTAAGTGATTGTCAATATGTGTTTATTTCAACAATCCAAAATATATAGCAACTTCATTTTTTTTTCCAATTTAATGATACTATTTCAAATATAACTGTGGTTTATGCTATGATAGGGTTATTTGGATTTTGATATGCAAAGCTTTCCTCAGCTTTGGGCTTTTTGTGTTTACAAAGTCCAATTATAGGAGAATTCATAATTGTAGATTCAGAGACCATATGGGAAGAATTTGGTAGGGAAGATGGCTGTTTATAGCAAGCAATGAAAGCCGTATGCAGTGAAAGAAAAAATGATGAGCAATGCCAACACTGATGACATTTTTATATCTCAAATTAGAAATAATGAGTCCTAACCATCCATTCCTGCGTGTGGTCTGTGTTCATATGACAATCCAAGAATCTCTACCATTCCCTACAAATATGAAAGGGTTTATTTTGTCAGATTACAAAGAATATGTATAAGGTTAACATGTTTCCTATTTCCTTCTCCACTCCCCGCATTCTTCTTGCATACATGCCCAAACATCAATAACGTAGTCTCAGCCTTAAGCAGACATAGCGTCAACAGGGAAGTATAGTCAGTTATCAGCCCCGCAGGTCAGGTTGGAGGTAGCATGGTGAACTGGGTGGGTATGCAGAATATTGGTGTGCTTATGAATTTCTTTTCCCTTTTAGTGACTGTTAATCTAGCCCCACTGCCTGGCTTGTCAGGGCTTTGACTGACTGTATTCAACTTGCCCTCCATTCTTCTCATTCTTTTCCCCTACTAACGTCAAGTTTTCCAACAGATGGTTCTTGCATATGGTTTTCAGCACACTCCTCCTGTGATTCACGTCATACCGCTGACTGACAATATTCTAGAGCTAGGTTTCAGAGTACACATTAAACAAACCCACAGGCACAAGGAGACATGTCGACATTGTCTTAAGAGAGGTCCTTATTTTCTTAACGTTTTGGGGGAAAATGAATTGGAACGCTGGAAAGTTATTAAAGACTGGAATAAACAGACTCCTTCAGAGCAGAGGAAATGATAAATACCCAGTGACCATCCATACAGGCGCCTATTTGTCCATGCTTCGGTAACATTCTTGACTAGTTAACAAGTTAATGAACCTGGAAGTAAGCTTCACTATTACTTATTATTTAATTCTGACTAAATGAGAATTTCAGAAATACAGCGTTTAGCACGTATATATTCATTTGTCATTTAGAATTTACATTATATTTCGAGGGAGAGGATGAGAATGCTTTTAGGATTATAGAGGGATAAGTGGCAGAATTACCACTGGCCAGAAGTGATCCAGAGAATCCCACCACTTATGAACTGATATGGCAATTCTTCACTCTTGCATTCTTTAAGAAAGAATTTTTTCTTTAATGAACAAATAAAATAGTAAAGCTATGACATAAAATATGACTGCTATGTGTTACATTATCAATTAAAGAACATTTTAAGTGTGGTATTTGTTTCTATGACTAAAGAGTAATTGATAGGGGCTATTCAAGTGTTTGGTGTTTGAGGACTCTGCATTGTATATCCTCTCTTAATTGATTGCAATGGCAAATCATATGGCCGACAATATACTGCTTGTAATGTCAGAAGTCTCTTGGAGTTTAAATCTTTCTGTATATATTTACTCTTTAACATGGATTTCCAGAAAGGAGTCAATTTTGCATTGCTTCCTAGAATTACTAAATTAAAGGAGTAGGAGGAAGCATTTGCTTATTGTCAAGTTAGTCTGAGCTGGCATAGAAGCAAGATGCATGAATCTAAATGGTTTTATGGGACTACTAGCCACTGGCTACTGCCACTTTTGGGGGATGTTAAAGTGAATCACGTGAGTCCCAGCCTACCATAAAACACCTGGACCTTCTTATCAACCTCAGGCCTCCTTCACTTTGAGCACGTTATTCTCACTGCTTTCTGACAAAGGTTCCTGCTGAATTTAAATGATAGCTTGTTATAACTTCCTGCGGAATTCTGGAATGCAATTCTAGAAAAGTTTTAAAATTATTTTGAGAAAATAAATTAGGAAGTTAAAAAGATTCAAAATGTTGTGGATATTTTCATAGATTCAAATATATTAATCACGTTAGAGCATGTAAGATAATAAAAATTCACAATTTTGAGCTTTTTTAATAGTCATCTTTTTCATAAATTTTGCTTGAAAAGTTGAATTGTTTACTAATGGCCTGTAAAGTATGATTTGAGCTGATACTTAAAATCTTTAATAGAATGTTTCAGTATTAGTGGTTTATGGTATTTAAAATATAAAGAAATTTAATTAGTTAAATTAACTGTTTTTAAAAGTTCCTTGTTTCACATATTATTTCATATTTATTTAATTTGCTGACATACTTACAACTAATAGTCAAAGAATGAGAATGCAGTAGGATTCTAAAGAACTTTCTTTGTGAAGTGTGTGTCCCATACACATTTCCTTTCTGGGGCATTTTATGTTTTCATACATAGTCACCATGTTTGTTAGGATTTTGTGAACTATTCTCCCATATTCAGAGATCAAATTTTTTGTTACCTTTCATTTTCTGTTTCTGGAAATCAGTCCATCAGTACCTCCGTTTTCCAGTGTCCCAGATTTTAAGGCGACAATGCATAGATTTGACCAGTGTAAGATTTGCAACAACAAATGAAGTCTACATGTTTCCCCTGCTCACACAGTCATCAAAGTCCTTTGTCTTGTTCCTCAAATGTGGTGTTTACTTATCTACTGCATTCTTCTTCTTCTTTTTTTTGTATTTTTCTTTTATTATTGAGATTATAATATAGTTACAACATTACATCTTAAGATTATAAAATGATTGTAACATTAACCCCTCTCCCTTTCTTCTTCCAAATTATCGAATATATGCCCCCACTCTCTTTCAAGTTCATCGCCACTTTTTCATTGATTGTTCTTACCTGTTTACATGAATATGCATAGGCATATATATCCCTATATATAATCGGATCAGTGTATATAATGTTACTTGTAAGTATGTCTTCAGGTCTAACCATTTGTATTGGATACCCAATTGGTATACTATTACCTGAGAAATATTATTTCACCCATCCTCACCATTCCTTAGTTGCCCGTAGTTCCTTGATTAGAGGTGACAAAGCAGGAACTGTCCCTTTTCAACATTATTGTGGCTGTTAGTGCCTTCCTGTTTGCTCAGATCATATTGGTGGCAGTTTATGGGTGTAGCACCAGACATTACTAGGAGACAGAGTCTCCAGCAAACTCTCTCTGGCTCTTATAATCTTTCTGCTCCCTCTTCCTCAGTGTTCCCAGAGACTTAGGAGTGAGAGTTGCTTCGTAGATGTAGCCATTAGGACTGGGCAACTCTGCATCTTGATTGACTGTTTTTGTTTTTGTAATGATCTACATCTGTTGCAAATAGCAGTGTTTTGGATACGGGTTGAGGATTCTACTTATCTGTGACTCTGAGGACAAACTGTTTAGAATGCAGTTATGGACTGTGCTGGTTTAGTAAAGTGGTGGTTTTGGGATCTTCTTCAATGTCCTTGACTTCACTAATCTTGAGTATTTGGTTAAGTTTCTAGTACTAGGCCTATTTTCTCTCTGTTTGATGAAGTCTTAGGTCCAAGTAGACTGTTGGATACCATCAAGACATGCATGCTACTGTTGCATGTTTAGAGTCATCATGCTATGCTGTTGGTGATTGTGGTTCATAGATGTCATAGCTGCGTAAGAAGGTTGGTCTTTGGAAGCTTGCATGGTGCCAAGAATGTATTCAAAGAAGAGGAATTCAGGTCAGTTCCTGCTTGGGGAGTCTCTAGGCCATATGTCAGAAGTCCATGGTGTCTTCCACAATAGGGGCTTATCTTCCAGCTTTGGTGGACTATCAAAAGTTATAGCGATATTCAGCTGTACCTTAAAGTAGTAAATGAAAATCAGAGGATGGCTTTACTTCTAGCTTTGTGAATGGAACTATTTGCATTCTTCATTTGTACCCAATACTTGTTCCTCTGTTTCCTAACCATTCTTTTTCAAGACCAAGTATTTCTTAGGGTCTTCCTGTTCCATCCACATCCTTCCATTCAGTCTTTCCTATTATCTTTTATACTTCTGTTTATGCTATTAATGTGTCAATGAGTGTTTTTGGTAAGTGCTTTCTTGTAGATTATACATTTTTACAGGACAGGGATGCTTCTGCCTTCAGTGTTGATATTCAGGAGAGGGGCAGTTCCTAACCTGGGTAGCACTGTGGCTTGACCTGAGCCAAGTGTTAGAGCCTCAAGCCTGTAATGCAACCACAAAAGGAAAGAGAAATTCCCACTGGGACTGTTGGCAGATGCTCAAAACATTGATAAATCTGAGTGTGTGGAAAAGAGGCTAGAATGGGAGACTTGAAGAATCCACAAAAGCAGATATGGAGATAGAAGAGAAAAGGAGGTTGAATCTAGGAAATCAAATTCTTTAGGAAC
Source organism: Acomys percivali (assembly GCA_907169655.1). Taxonomy (NCBI): domain Eukaryota; kingdom Metazoa; phylum Chordata; class Mammalia; order Rodentia; family Muridae; genus Acomys; species Acomys percivali. The sequence continues at coordinate 20,647,515 of OU015747.1, read as the reverse complement.
GGTAAGTTTAATGTAAGGAAGCAGGTAGAAGAAAAGCAGTTTTGAAAATAATCATATTTCATTTGATTTGGCAGATCATTATGGGATGGGCAATGATCTGGAACATGTTACAGGGTAATTACAGTGTTAATAGGAAGAGTCTGGGATTTGACAAGACACATCATTTGTATATGGGCAATGAACTAAAATTGTAAGGGACAGATAGGTGGGTCTGCTTTTGGTCTGGATATTTATGGAAGAGGGAAGGAGAAGAGGGAAGGACCTTACACCATAACTTGAGAAATAGGAGCTGAGCCAAAAAGACAGGGAATGAAACTGAAGAGAGACAAGTGCAGAAACACTACATGACTTGTTTAATAATAATGAGGAAAATAGAATAATAAAGAGTGTACAATACTTTCTGGTTCATAATTATAATAATGATTATTTAAATCTCAGAAGAGTTCTCTGGGTGAGATTTCACTGTTCTCCTTATGAAATTCAATATTTAGGTAACTTGTTGAGGGCCCCCTGCGTCACGACATTTTAGAACAGTGTAGAGAACATTTATAACTGCCTTCCAGCCTGTGACTTAGACACCGTGCAACATTGTGGCAGAGCCAGCCTCTGCATACAAGTCTGTTTATTTTATCTTGTTGGATTTTCAGAAAATCTTTGAGGTAAGCAGAAAAAGTGTTACTATCCTCAGCTGAAATAAAAAGCATGCTCACAGGAAAAAAAAAAAAGATTTCCTGAGAACCTCCAGCTTATAAATAAAAGGACACTCCCTGTAATATAAGCCTTAGTACCTAATCACCTCCTAGAGTCCCCTGAACCACGCTATCTCCACAACGTACCCACAAGAAAAAGAATATTTATGTCAGAATTTCCATTATGAAACACTAAATCCACATGTCCCCTAAACATCTTTTTGTCTGATAGTATGTTTCTCAGAGCTTTGCTGCCGCATCCCCCTCTTTCACTTATTCTTTGCTGTTACCATTGGTGGGTTTTTCCTCTATTCCACTAATATGTCAAAGAATATTTTGGGTCCATTGCAGCATACACATGTTTATGCTACATGATTAAAATTTGCAGGACATGGGGCACTTTTATACATCACACATGTACCCCCAGAGGTCTAAAATTTTTGTTTGGTAGGTAGGTTTTGTGTCTGTGTGTGTGTGTGTGTGTGTGTGTGTGTGTGTGTGTGTGTGTGTGTACACCACAACTTGTATGGGGAGGTCACAAGATATCTTATGGGAGTCAGTTTCCTTCTTCTACCACACATGTCCCCGAGATTATACTGAGGTCATCAGGCTTGGTGGCAAGTGCTATCACTCTCTGACCCATCTTCCTGTCCTTGTATTTTAAGTGAAGCATTCTATGAATGATTGTCTCAATAATCCCTAAATATTTGCCTTCTATATATCATATCCGAATTAGGCAAAAACACATTTCTCAATATATGTTCTTTTCTACTTTTAGGCATGTTTCTGTTCATTTCAAAGGCTTCTAACTGACTTGCTAAATTGATGGGTGGGGCTAGATAGGTGAAGAAAAGTCACCTTCAACTTCTATCTATGATCCATGCTGTAATAACAGCCTCACCACTTCTATTCCACATAACAGCTCTGCGAAACCAGTGTTCTCTGTCTCTTCAAACCAAAACTAACTGGAGTAATAATGATGATGATGATGATGATGATGATGATGATGATGATAACAAAACCATAACAAAACCAATTCATAGAAGCAAAACAATACCCAAAAATTTACCAACCAAATAATAAGATGAAAAAAAAAAAAACCCAGAATGAGAAAAACTTAAACCCATTTGGCCCTTAAAGTTTTACGTTTAATCTTTGTAGTGGGAAACACTTGGTATGAACTCATTTTTAACTATCATACCAACATGGTTCTTTACTAATTTCTCCAGTGACTCCTGTTCCTAGACCGTCTGAAGAAAAACACTATCCAGGTTTCGTTGTAATTATTCCATTGCTTTCCTCCTCCTTAAATTGTGTTTTGGATATTTTTGTTATTGTGGCCTAATAAGAATTAACTGTGCTCACATGAGAAAGATGACTCTCATTAGATAATCATGCAAGAGTATGCCTACTATACATTAATAGTTCTCACACCACGTAATCTCTTGATTTTTACACTCAGACTACCATTTCTGGCCTTTGAGCGCCCCTAAGTGGCTCAAAGAGAAAATACAGTATTACGCACCTAGGGCTTTTTCTGCTTCCATTTCACATATATGGTTGCTGGCCTTGCTACATCTCACCGTCAAATAAGGGCCCTTAATACTTTGATTCGGCTCTACTTACAGAAAAGCTTTTGTGAAGTATTAACTTCAAGTGCGAAATTGCTGCCATGCTAAAGTGGTGTCCAGCCTGTACCGCGCTCAGATTCCACTTTATCCCTGTGGTCACAGTTGTTATCAGCTGTTAAGTAGGCAAAGCTAGGGCGCTGGAGGTGCTGGAAAACAAATGAGAGCGACTTTTCACCCATGCTCACGAGCTCTGTGTCTTAAGGAAACATAGTCATTTGCTGTGATTTTGTTATGAGCTGTCACATCCTTGCTGACACAAAAGAATGTGTCAACTTGACTTTTATTCTGTTCTAAAGCTCCTTGATAAGCTTGGGTTATTGTTGCTGTTATTCATTTTTTTCACTTTATTTTTTTATTAATTTATTCAGATACATCTCAATTGTTACCCTATCACTTGTATTCTCCCATTCCTCCCTCCCTCCCGCTTTCACCCTATTCCTCTCCCCTAGGTCTATGACCGAGGGGGACCTCCTCCCCTACTATATGGTCATAGGCTATCAAGTCTCATCTTGGCAGCCTGCTTATTCTTTCTTTGAGTGCCACCAGGCCTCCACACCAAGTGCAGGTGGTCAAATATGGAGCACCAGAGTTCATGAACATACTGTTTGTTGGAAGGTTCATGGCACATGGGAGTATTTGTTCCTAGGACTGGAAAGAAAGTAATTAAATCTCACTTTTATGCCATCCTCAATGGATGCATTTTTCTTATTTAAAATTTTTTTCCCTCATATGTCACCATGGAGTCTCAAATATAACCCAAGTTTTACCCTGTGCCTGTGACGGTGTCAGTAGCCTACTGAAACACACAGATTGTGAAGAGAAGGGAGGGCAAAGTAATAATTACTGGTATTACTCCATCAATATTAGTACATCCCCTCACAGTGCTGTCTGTTTTGTGTGCATGTCTTCTGTTTGCACTGATTTTGTTATTGGGATTTATTTGTACACAGCTAGCTCACTGGAGGGTCACATGCTCAAAGAGATTCTCTTGCTCTTATGTCCTCAGAATCCCAGAGGGGTCATCTAACACACTGCTGTGACTGTCTTGTATCTGGTGATATATTATCCTCAACTGTGGCCTCACAGGCTGACTTTCTTTCTGTTGTAGAAGCAGGGATCAAATATTTGCCCCCTGCATAGATACTATGTTTTTAATAGCAAAGACAGTGAGCCGGGCAGTGTGGTAGCACATGCCTCTAATCCCAGCACTCAGTGAGGCAGAGGCAGGAGGCTATCTGAATTTGAGGCCAGCTTGGTCTACAAATTAAATCCAGGACAGCCATGGCTACACATAGAAACCCTGTCTCAAAAACCAAATGAAAACAAAAACCAAACCAAACCAAGACAGCAGAGATAGGGCACCTTCTATGAGAGTGAAACATAACTGTTCATTTCTCACCTTCATCTGGGATCTCTGTAAGCTTATAAATATCAACCTTAATAGCAATTTGCTTTTATTTTTATTTGTGTGTTCTGTTCTGTCAATTCATTTCTTTAACTACCTAGAATCCTTTCCCCATCAAATAATATACTATGCAAATATGGGAGACTTTCTCAGCATGTGCACTGTGTACATACTCATTGTACCTTTATTATTCCTAAGAGGTATATCACATGTTGCTTGATCCCAGAATTCCCCAAGAGCTGTATCTGGGCAGTAAAGTATTCATTCTGTTCTCTGAAGCCATTTATTCATATCCTCAAACCATAGACATACATGCACCTGTGTCTACCTACATCTACTGACTTCCTTGTATAGCCAAGGAAAGAGAGGCAACTGCCTATGTCTTCAGAAGACTATTAGATACTAAAGGGTAGAGATGGTCAGAGAATAACCACCTAGTTCTTGAAGATAGTTATGCCAGAAATCTTTTGTCTTTATAAAACAATTGTACTTAATTGTTATCTGTGCTATTTCATCAGATCTTAGAAATAAAGAAAGTCTTTCTCCTCCAAAACATATAATATTCTTCTCAAGGAAGAAAAATGCAAGAGGAGACACTTGTATTAATGCAGAAAAATTGATTTCATATGCCAAGAAGAGAGACATTCTTTGTAGATGGGAAGGAGAGGGTAGGATGAGCAGATTGTGGGAGGCAACAGCGTGAGTCCGGGTTCAAAGCAAATATGTGTTTCTTCTGTACCAAGCAGCTATCCCTGGAGCAGCCTGTGCAAAAAGGAAGCAGGAATGGAAGTCAGAGCAGGTCTTTTATGGGAGTCAGATAAATTCCATGCTCTTTAACATCAGCTCTGACTGCAACAGACTTGTCCCACAGTCTGGCTCCTTCCCCAGTGCGAAGAAAAAAAGAAAAGTGATTAAAGTTCTCAGTAATACACAGCAGGGGGCAATGGTCTTGGCTTCTACAGAGGGAGAGAGTCCTTTCACAAGACCTGTGAGAATTCTTTGAAGAAAAGAAGTTAAGACTCTGAGGGGTTGGAAGAGGTCTGTTGTAGCATTTGTTCGTCTGCTCTTCTTCATAAGTCTTCTGTGACTTCTTGGGATGGTGTGACCCTCCTCATTAAAATGGTCCTGATAAAAAGAGGGAAGGGAAGCGAGGTTCCAAGTGGAAGGCAGGGTTCACCAGCCTCTACTGTGAGGGTGTCTTTAGAACCTGGCACATGCTTTTTATTGATGTTCTGACTGATGTAGATAGTAGCTAAATGCAAGTGTGTATATGTGTGTCTGTGAGTGAATGTCTGTGTGTGTGTGTGTGTGTGTGTGTGTGTGTGTGCGCGCACACACACACACATGCAAACACACATGCATGCATCCATTGCAGAGTATGTAATAAGACATAGTGAATGGGAAAATGAATACGAGGGTATCTTCTATTTCCTAGGAAGCCTAGGAGTCTGGACAGCTAGATTGCCTGTTTTAGCTTTCAATCCAGTAAACTGGCTTCAGTCTCCCCAGGACCAAACCACTGGACTTTCTTTCTCTTCCAAAAGAAAAAGTTTGCAATCAGCATTCAGACATTCTTTTAACTAATAGGATTAGAGGCGTTACAAAGGGATTTGAACAAGATAATTAGTTTACTGCTTGGTCCACAGCAGAGCAAGGAAAATCCTTCTGAGAAAAGGCAGACAAAATAGGTCAGAAAATGTGTGGGAATGAAGTGAGGCCTCTCCATCAGGACCCCGGTCAACTTGTATAATGAAAGGCCTCCAGAGTCTTCATTCATTACTGTTTGCCTTTTCTCTTTTAACTTGGCCACCGGAGGTGTGAAGAAAATGACTTACTTAATTTTAGAGTTAATGGGTGTTGGCCCTAGACTGGAATGTTCAATTCTAAGTGCATAAATGCTGCCTTCAAAGTGTCTCTCACAATGTGATCTAAAGGGAGTGTTTTGGAAAATGGCTAGAGCTCTTATCAGGCTTTTTAGAAGCTGGAAAAAAAATGTGCAATTAAAAGAACTATTTTTTAAGTCTAACTTTGTTGAATAGATTTACTATTTTAATTGCAGAGGGGAAAGTGCCACAGATGAAATTGTGAGGTGCATCCTCTGCTTAGTTGAAGCAGTGATTTGTACTCCGATTTAAACTGTTTTACTGGGGTGGCCTATGCTCAAAAGTCATTTGAATTTTAAAAAGTCTCAAAGCGGGATCCTCTACCACCATGGTGCTATTTTTTCACCTCCTTCCGACTTATGTGAATAGGGAGGGGTATGTTTTATACTTATCAACTGTAATATTAGTAACTGAGATTTAACATAAATAATTCCAAAATAACCCCAAAGGATGTTTCTGTGTATGTGGACACAGTACGGATCAGAGGCTTTAAAAAGCCTTTTATTCTCTGTGGACTTCAGCCCCATGAAGAACGCAGCAGGTGCTTTGACTCGTGAAGTTTCTCTGACTCCAGAGAAGAAGATCTTGGATTATCTACCTATAACTTAAACACAAGACAAAAATGAAGTTATTAAACTCCAAAATAACATTCTGTTAATCACAGCATAGTAATATACTAAGATTTATCTATGTGTTGTTATTGCCCTAGTATTTGTCTTTTTTTTTTTTTTTTTAATGTTTCCTTTCCCCACTTTGAGTACTGGACACACAGACATGTAGTGTTACTCTGGATGTATTTTTTTTTTTTCATGTCATAGTAGAATGCCATACTTTAGAGCATAGAATGAAGCAAAATTCTCAAAAGGAGAAGTTTCAGGATGCAGACAGAGCCAGAATGCAGTGCATTTCTATGAATGGGTAAGTTTGGAACACATTTTCTCTTAATGGACAAGGGTTCTGCAAACGGGAGCACCAAGCAGTCAGTGTGCTTTTGGCACTGGCTTCCCTTTGCTAGTAGGAGTAGTCACCTTTCTAATGAGCTAAAAGATGATCTGCCTGTGGAGGTTATGTTGTTAATGGTTGATATTCATATATAATTACTGTGATACATACACTTAAAGAATAAGGTTCCTCCCATAATTGATTCTGGCCAAAATCAAAACATTAAGAGATGGTTTCCAATGATCGTTCTCTTAACTTTCACCTAGCAAAAGGTCAGTTCTACAAATATCTATCTAAAACGTAATGGAATTAAAAGACTCCTAGAGTGTTTTGTTAATAGGACCTGATGTTTTTCACTTGGAGAAATCCCGGTGTGACTCACACAGTTTTGAACCCCCCAGTTTCTACTTCATTTGAGTAAGATACATATTGACTTTTAAAAAGAATAATAAAAACCTGAGTGGTGTACATCCAGGGAATGGGAGAAAGCAGAACAGAAGCATGGGGAAAGAAGTGATGGTTTTGTCTGTTCAGGATAAGCAGGTGAAGTCAGTGGGTGGGGCCCTCGAAACTGACAGCTGGTGATAAGAAGGGAGCTGTATTCAGGGAGTGGTCGAAGTAGACCACAAATGTATGCAAACGAGTGGGATCTAAGGGTAGAGGGTGGGGCACTAAACGCTTTGACTGTACAAAAGAACTAAACACTCAAGCTCTGAAGGAGTAAATCAGGGTAAGAATGTAGACATGGGGAAAGGATGACAGAGTGAAAACTTGTTAACATATAATATCTGGAGTTTTAGCTCACACAGCACCATTCATTGCTGTTCATTGAGCACATTTCTGCAATATTACTTGTTCTTGGAGCTACTTGTTACTGAGTATTTAATGACAGCCAACAATCCCCTCCTCTCTTAGTAGATATTTAGCTGGTCTTATAAAGTTTAAAAGAGAATAGCTGTTCCAAAAAAATTGGCAACATTGCTCTTGACTGCTTTGTGCTAGACATCTGAATTTATGTGCTCATTATTTCACCCATGACTTGTGAGGAAATGCTCTGTGTGCAGTTCTTTTGCTAGAGTATAGGTGATATTTGCTGCCCGGAAGGAGGGAGGATGCATGTTCCCAGTAATACATCCATGAAATAGGTAGTCATTGGCCCCTGTGCTGAATACTCCATCCTAGATGCTCCTGTGAGGAAGTATGGCGCCTGTTTTTCAAGGCATTTGCAGTTTAGTTGGCTAGTATGCTGGAGTGACATGAGCATCTAAACTTGAGTATTGTAAGTCAATGAATGTGGTTCAACAATTAATATTATAAGATTTTAGAGAAGAAACTAGCATTGTTAATTAGAGCAATATAGAAGGGACAACAGTGAGTTTATTTTCAAAGGAAGACACTTTCATTTAGTACAGAACATAGGAAAAGAAATGCGAAGAGAAATACCATGAATAAAATTGTATAAATTAGGCTAGGAATTTTCATTTAAAGACATAAAGCATTGAGTAGCTGCGTAACGTTCTTCTAAATGATGCTTAAGCACAGTTGTGCTTAAAGTTTGTGGCAGGCTTAGAAGACCAGACTACCTGTTAATTTTATTTCATCAGTTTTATATTATTTTTCTTTAGTCATTATAGGCTATCCGATGAAGATTTTGTACAAAGTAATTCGATTTGCAGGAAGGCTAAGACTAGCATTAAAGTATTACACCACAGAATACCCACATTACACGTGAGTGACATAAGAACCAGTCTATTGGATGGGTGGGAGAACAGACCTAAAGAAAGTTTGTTTCAAGGATTTGGATGAGAGACTTGGCATTTACTGAGTGTGTCTTTGTACCAGCCATGCAACGCTTCTCACAGAACTTAGATGACGAAGTTGGCATTGTTCTTTGATGTTACTTAAGGCCTTTGCTGATCCCAGTAAGATGAAGTACAGGGTTAGGAAAAACAATTTCCACAGTAGTGGGTAAAGTATTCAACACATGTAATGATCTTCCTCAAATGATGCATTGGTCTCTCCAAGTCTGAAGCCATCTTTAAATATACTCTGTGTGAAAGTGTGTGGTCAGTCATACTGTAGTCATGTAACATACCTGCTTTCCTAGATACACCCCCATTCTAAGCCCCTTCCTTTTTGTTGGAAAATCTAATGTCTTTCCAGGCAAGGACCATCATGTTACAGGTTCTTTCCCAGAGTTTTCTGCATTGCAGAACTGGGAATCTCAAGGGCACTGCAGAGTGAATTCTGAAAACAATGAATGTTAGTTCTGATCACTAACACTTACCCTGAAGGGAAACAACGTCCTTTGTACAGTGGGCAAAGGCTAAACTTCAGGGGGAGTGAAAAATGCAAACAACTGATTGCCCATAGAGCTGGTTAAGAGGATTACCGAGGTCGTGTATATAAAGCATTTAGACAGTAGCTGGGAAAGGAGCGAGTACTTAGTAAATGTCATCAGCATTTTACTTCAGTCCCATCATGACCTCACACACCCTTTCAACTGTAAGGTCTAAAAGAATCCCCAGATGTACGGGTCCTTGCCAGGACCAAGTTCCTAAACTCCTTGCTCACACCCCACAGCCCACCCTGCATGGCCCTTGATTCCTGTGCTATCAGAATCTGCATATGACACGCACATCCCAGGGTTCTTATCCTGTCTCCCAAACTGCCTTCTTCCTTAGATTCTCCTTATTAATGGAATCTCCTACCTGCCACAGTAGGAATCATCCTGACTCCTTTTTATTTCATACTCCACATTCTGTCTTGAAAGAAACACTCAGCGTTCAGAATCTGGTCACTTCTCATCATCTGCATAGCTGCTCCGAGCTACCAACTGCACCCACTCTGTGGGGTAAGCTAGCACATGGAAGGACTTCGTGCTGCACTCCTTCCTGTGGCTGACTGAATGCCAATCAGTATGATTCCCATTCAAGAAAAAGTGAGCCTGAGACTCGTTCTCCCACACACCTGGCTGTGGTCTACTGGCAGCCTTCCTCCTCCACCACTCTAATACCGCCTCCACCTATTTTGATTGCCTCCTGATGTATCCTTGCCTCCATCCCTGATGTCACTTCCTTCTCCTCTTCATGGCTTTCCTCATCAACCCCTGCCTCCTTCCTGTCACTATAATATGTTAGGAATAGTTCACATTGGGGGTCGTTGAATTTGCTGTTTGCTCTTTCTGAAATTATTTCCTTCAAAAACTACCTCTGTGGTAGGTGCCTTTTTCTATAGTTTGTTTTAGCCAATTCCGTGCTGATTTGGGAAGGTGTGCCATTTTGATTTTGACAGTGGCTTTTTATTTCGGAAACTGTAGTAGTTACGCTTCCAGAACTAAGCCTACTTGTTTTTCTAGATTCTTCCCTCCCACTCTTACAGCTGAATCCTAGACAGCCTGACTGCAAAACTGTACTATGATCTATTCATCAATCATACAGTATACAACCCCCTTGCTCTAAAACCTTTAAGTGGTGTCCCCATACTCTGCTGTATGGGCCTGAACAGACCTCAGAGCCTCCACCATGCAGCAATCTGTCTATTACTAACCTAGGAGCCTCACTATTCTTCGAATAAACCTCTTACTACAAAGGACAGTGAATCTCAGTGCCATCTTAGAACCCTAAACCCGAGACATCTCTGATTTTCTTTTTTTCCTAGCTGTGCTGGAAAGCCTATGTAAAATGCTTCCTTCAGCTATTCCTTCATATTCTGCTTCTTTGCCCTACTGTTGTCCAATATGCTGTAGTGTTTACTTGAATGCTTTGCTCTCTTGCTCCCATTAGGATCAGATTTATCATTCCGGTTTGAACGCCTCTTTCTCTTTCTCTCTCTCTCTCTCTCTCTCTCTCTCTCTCTCTCTCTCTCTCTCT
>OU015747.1:20575288-20628529 GCA_907169655.1 Acomys percivali | reverse complement strand
CACACACACACACACACACACACACACACACACACACACACACACACTGAGAGAGAGACACACAGACAGACAGAGAATCAGAGACAGACAAAGACAGAGGAGACAGTGTCATGCACACACAAAAACAGGCATAAAAATAAATGAAGAAATAATTTGCAAAGGAACTTCAAGGCTTTAGGACTTTTTCATAAGCTTCACTAATGAGGAAATGAGGGGAAAAAAAAGGAGCCAGTGTTTAAGGAAAGCATAGATTTTCCTCAATTGAACAATATTATTGAATCTAAAACAGGAAAAATTGTCCAGAGGAAATGAGTGTTTCCTAGGCTAGGGTTTATGATATCTTTTCACACAGCTACATCTAGAGTGTAGAAAGTGTGTGGTCAGTGCACATTATCTTGTTTCTTAGCTTGTCACTGCCTTTTCAAAAGGTTTAAGATTATTAGTACTAAATATACATTTTCTCTAAGTCACCAATTCTATATGCCTCATAATTGCTTAAAGATCCACAAAATATAAATTTTAGAAATAATTTTCACATAAGGAGTTGAATAAAAAAAATTACTCCAACTGTTTCTAGAAGTCGTTTTGGAATTTGTATGTGTATTGAATTGTGTGTTGAACTCTGAATGTTTTTTTCTGTAAAGATTATTAAGCTAATCATTTTTGTATGCTAGTAACAATTGCAAACAGTTAAAGTGGTTGCCTTTAAATAAATAAATGTGCAAATTGAGATATTAATGGTCTATATATGCCCAGGGTCCAAATGAGAGTGAGGTAGACCTACATGGAAACTTACTTTAGGTTTATGGTTACCGTTGTTACTAATGGGAAACTTTTCAACTTGTTAATAAAAATATTGAATATTTGTATTTAATTGGATTGTCCTAAAATTAGAGAAATATGTTTTAATCTATATAGGCAAGATGTTATTTTAGATTTTTATTTTCTCTAAAAGGAGAAATATCAATGGTTCAAAGTACTAAGTAAAATAAAAAAAATTACTGGAAAATTTTTAGAAAGCTGATTTTAGAACCAGAAACTTCGCTGGGCATGGTTGTGCATGTCAGTAATTCCAACTGTTGGGTTGCAGTCAGGTGGATCTCTGTGAGTCCTAGGCCAGCCTGGTCTACAGATTGCATCCAAGACAGTCAACCCTACACAGAGAAACCCTGTCTTGAAAAATAAAATTATAGGTAAGAAACAAAAGAAAGGAAGAATGAAAGAAAGAAACAAACAAGGAGAACCTGAAACAAAGAGAAAACAAGTTATTTATACCAGTGTCTTCTGAGTGGGAAAATACAAAACATATTAAGTGTTCCATATGTATTGTGTTTTGTCTTTTAAGCCACATAGTACATCATGTTAATGCCAGAAAAAAAAAACCTGTAGTATGCGTTAACATGAAAGGGATGTGAGAATGGTACTCATTCATTCCCTTTACCTACCCCAGATACCATACATGGATCACTCCACATGTAGAAGGCTTTGTACTATTTAAACAACAGCAGCAGCAGCAGCAACAACTCTACTATGTCTCTACTATGACATCAGTGTTTTCCTGATGAAGGAAAACTTTGACCCAATGACATATCTAATTTGAAATGGGTCACATATACCAGTAGTGTTTATCTTTATTCTGATACTAGCTGTCTTCTCCAAGTTAGAATTCTAAAGAAATTTGTGCATCAGTACTATTTTGTAAAAACATAGTGTTAATCTAACATTGCTTTGGAATTATACTGCAGAATGGAAACAGTGTTGTAGTACTTTTCAGTAATGGCCTAGTCTGCTCTCACATTTGAACCCATACTTTAGGGCCTGGGGTATTATCACGAGTTATGGAACTAAATAAGGAAGTCCCATATATGTGTCAAAACAACCTGTCTTTATGTAAAGATAGCCATATGCAAGTTCATCCAAAATTTAAGAATAGAAACATATGTGTCTGTGGGGGTGTATATGTATACACAGTGTTTAGTACTGCCCTGAAGTATTTCATTGTCCTCCCTTATTTAAGTCCCCCAGAAGCCCTGGGGCACAAGTTACATCTGACCTTCCAGTTCTGCTCTGTTGCCTTCTAGCATCTTGGTAAATCCCTTGAAGTTTGTTCTCCTGTCAACTGCTGTCATTCAGTCCCACTTACTGATGGGATGAGTGTATGTGAGGTAGAAATAAAGCACATTTTCCCCAGACTCGAAGTTGCCATTTCTTTGAATTAACCCACTGACATTTACAAAACAATCCATGCAATTCAGACCCTCTCTCATTTACAGATGGCTTTGTCCTGTTCCTGCTACTAAAAGACACCCTATGGGTTAGAAAAGGACACACATAATTGTCCTAAGCTGTATCTAGTTTTCTGAAATCATAGGAAATGAAAACTCTCATAATTTGGAATTACATGGCCTAGTATTATGAACATAAATGGTATGTGTGCCTTAGAAGTGCTTTATCAATAGATAGCTTTCACAACGGTGTACCGACACAGGAGCTGTGCTCAAATGTGAGCCTTCAATCTACTGGGGTTAATTATCTGTGCAGAGTAGCTAAGTATAGTTGTGCATAGATCATTTTATACATGCTATCTTTGAAGCAAATTGATTTAAGTGCCTTTTTGGAGCAGTTGTTGGGCAGAATTGATTCAGTGGGCCATAGATTGACTTACACTGCAAAATTGTGCTTGAATTTCTTCTGGCATCCAGATAGAGTTTTAACCAAATGGAAGGGTCGAGCTACTGCAGTGCAGTTTTCCATCAACTTAAACTGGGAAATGCTATGACGTCCATTATTAAAAGAGCTTCAGTAGAGTGTGATGGGTTACAATGCCTATTGACAGCTGGCACAAGAACAAAACATCTCAGTGGCATTTTAAATGCAAAGTACATTTTATACCACTGAAATGGCTTCATATTGTTTCAGTAGAACTGGGTGGTTTTCTAACTTTGTGTCACGATTATATATGCCACACACAAGGAAAATATGAACCTACTTTAAATGTCCGTGTTTGAGGCATATGGTCCTTTTTCTCCTGAAGCACTCTTGCCTCATTACGTACCATTCGCAGATGCACCCTGTACTACCTGAGGTTTGAATGCATCTGGGAACTTGTAGTTTTTGCTGTTCCCTCCACAAGCCTTCCTTGTAGACCTCCATTAAGTCATCTCTGTGTCAGAGATACCTTGCCTACTTCTGAAGGTTTTACATATTATGTATTTAACATATTTTCTGTGACTAGTACAATGCCTCCAAGATGAAACAGCCCCTACTGATTACAGAAAAGCAAGAGAGGGGGGCAGTTTCACAACACTAGCTCACTCTGATCCTTCGTTCTCAAGTACACACTGTTACTGATATATATCTTACATCTACCATTCTTTATTTTAATCATTTTTCTTTTCGTTTTATCTCTTTTAATAGGAGATAAATCTTTTCTCTTGCCCTCTGAAATGCTGTAGGTCCTTGCCATGTCTTTAGTTTTTCCATTTGGACTTGAATGTTTTTTTTCCATCCTGACAAGTGTGTTGTGCCTGAGAAAGCAAGCTCTCTGTAGTGAGGAGCTCCTTCTATCCCCTGCATAATGGCCTTTATCAGAACAGAGCAGCCAGAAGTGTTGCCATCTGCCAACATTTATGACCTTCATCCAAGAAGCCACCATGATAGTTCATCAAATTTAGAGCTAGAAGTTATCATTCAGATTTAACTTTTGTGGATAATTGTTTCTTGTATGCAATTCAGAAACAACAATATCATGAAAACATGAGTTTGTATTCTTGAAAATGTTTGCTGACTGCACAGGGATGGGCACTTTGTATATCTAATGAAAACATCCACTTATTATTTATTGCATTTCAAATAATATAAAAATTGGGTTTTTACATTCAGAGCTTCTTCACACACCAGATATGATTTATGAACTCTTAGTGCTTCTTTGCAATTCAGAATCTGGATATGATGGATTTGAATTTCCTGAACTTCAGGTGTATCAATGTAACACAGCTTGCTAAGATTGTTTTAAAGTGTGTATTGATAAGTGCAGTGGTATAATTCACAAATACTATATTTAACCCTAAAGAAGAGTGTTTTCTTCTTGGTTCTATATTGTACTTTGAAGGATGGGGTTGGTGTGCTAAATTTTACTTAAATTTTGTTATATTTTCCCTAAATCTATTAATTGATACATATTTCCACTTTAAAATGATAATATGTAACATCTCCACATCTCCTGAATGTTATCAATGTATATAAGGCTCTTTGATGACTATCTCATGAAATTTCCCAACAGTTCTATATAATATATTGTAAATGTTAGTCTTAGTGTTTAATTTAAAAGACACAAAGCTTACTAAGTTTAAAAGTAAAAATAATTGGCTGAAGGTCATAGAAGTATCAGAACATTTGATAAAACTCTTCAGATATGGATACAAAATTTATCCCACTGCTAGCAAACAGAATGGCTGCAAAATTACTACAGATCCACCAGGCAAATCTAGCCTGAACTAGACAGTTTGCTGTGCTGAGCACTCTACCCATTATTGCACACAATCTATGTAGGCATTACTTTTGGACGCCTTGTGCTTTTACCATGACCACTTCATATATGAGAGAGTGTAAGTTTTTCTTCTTAATTTTTATCTAAACATTTTCCCTGACATATATTTTACTAATATTTCCACTCTCAATCTCCTCCATCATCTTCCTTACATCCTTAGCCACCTATGTTACTTACATTCAGCAAAGAAAACAAAACAACAAAGAAGAAAACAGTAACAACTATGAAAAACAACAACAAAATCTTCAAAGAAATGAATAAAAGAAAATCAATAAGATGAAAAGAGTATGACAACAAAAACAAAACCTGTGTGCATGTGCACAAGCAGAGACAAGAGACAGGGGTGCAGATGGGGTGGGAACAAAGAAACAAAGAAAAACATACAAAAACATGGAGTCCATTTTGTGTAGCCCAGCTTTTCTTAGGTACAGGTCTATTTTGGAGTAAGATCCTATTTGAGAAATCTGCTTTTCTCTTTCCCAAGAGGTGCCATTTATAAATAGATGTGAGGATATCTGTCCACTTCTCATTTCAGTAATAGTTTCTTGAATGATTTGAAATAGTGCAGATCTTGTGCATGATGCCAAAATTTCTGTGACTTCATCTGTGCATCACTACTGTTGTATTTGGAAGACACTTTGTTTCGAGTCATTCATCTCCTCTGGCTCTTACAATCTTTCTGCTTCCTCTTTAGCATTGGCCACCGAGCCTTGAAGGGAGTGGTTCAATAAAAACATTCCACTGAGGTCTGTGTGCTTGAAAGTCTCTTACTCTATATACATTGCCTACATGTGTAATTTCTCATCTACTGCAAGAAAAAGCTTTCCTGAGAAGAGTTTAATAATGTATACATCTAAGTATATAGCAATATAGTATTAGGAGTCATTTTATTTCTATGTTACTTCCTTTAGTAGAATAATAGTAGTATTCTTTCCTCTAGGCCCATGACATATCTCATGTCAAGTGCTTGGCCATGTCAGCAGTTTCACACATGGTTCTATCATATGGAGTACGGTCTTCCAATCAAACAGTGGTTAGTTACTCTCATAACATTTGTGCCACTCCTACACCAATATATCTTTCAGCCATGTATCTATTATCACTGGGTGAAACTGACGATAATATATTTTCTCTGCCAGCTTTCAAAATACCTTATAGTACAAAGAAAAGTAGTAAGTATGGATGAACCTTCTAGCTGGGTACCAGTTCACTTTCTTCATGGTCCATGACACATAAGTTGTTCTTTTGCAGCAGGGCCTTGCCATCCGTTTATGGATGCACTTGGCAATAGCCTACATTGTTTGGAGGTGGTGTCTCTATGATGTTTTGGGAATATGAAATCTTTGGCCAACAATTTAATAATATATAACTGGTGTAAGTGAACTTTTACTCGTTCATATAGGTGACTGAAGGGTGACAGAGACAGGGGTTGAATGAGAAGAAGAACAAGCTAGACATAGGTGAAGACCAACTGAGCCAGAGAATGAGGAGAATCCAGGAGATTAGAGAAGATTGCTAGAGTTAGTTTGAGGTCAAACAGAGCAATTCAGGGATGACGGAGAGAGAAGCCAGATTGAATAAATTAGCTGGGAGAGGAGTTTGAGCCAAAACAGATGAGTTGAACCAGCCAGCCAAGAGCTCAGTAAGTACAAGAAAGGGTGAGCTTATTAAGCAGTAAGTCTCAGAGGCTGAAAATATTCTAGGCCTAGGTTAGAGTGTATAGAGTCTAGAAGCTTCCAGGACTAGGCCTGTGTTAGCAGTTCTCCAAGACAACAATTGAAACAGGCAAATAAATGTTTCTTTTTTTCTTCTAAAGATTTAATTTTTTGTTTTTGGCATATACATTTGTATTATTACACATAAATAAAAAATTATATAGCACAATAAGAACCACAAGACAATCAGGGACCATATGAATGTTAGATTCATGGTATTCTGCCTAATTGCTCTTGGCAACCTTGTAGAAAACATCTTTCCTATCTTGGTGCATCTAAAATTCTGAATGAGAATCAATATCTATCATAAGTCATCTTCAACTTAAAACATCTATTTAGACCAAAAACATCTTAACCCCAAACAGCTAAGGTTAATTGTAAGACTAAACAATCTTGTCTTCAATCCCATCAGAGACCCAGGAAGGAATGAAATTTAGTTACTTGAGTGAACCAAAAGTGCAGGTTAGCAGTTTCCAAAATGAGAAAAAAAAAATGACAAAGAAACGTTGCTGCCTGAACAGTCACTCAAAACTCTTTATAATATTGGAGCATCATCTTCAGCCTTCTGGCCCAATATATCTGACAGATATATTTGTGGGGCAGGAACTATTGAGGACTTGCTTACTCTGTCTTGTCAGAGTTTGGCTATTGACTCTGCCTGTATCTAAGCTTGCCCATTTTTAGGCAGAATTCTGTCCGTGGCAGAAATGAAGATGTTTTGCCCAGTGTCTGGTTTGCCACATTTGAAGCCATCTCACTAAGGAGGTTCTTTGATGCTCATCATCTTTTTGAGGTAGGCTGGGTGTTGCCAGGAATTAGCTTGTCTTGTTGTCAAAGAATCTTTAAAAAATTAAAAGTATCTTTAAATATCATAATCTGTAGATCTCTGAGGCTTTGAAGACCTTATCTAACTATTAAATCAATCTGACACTCTCTCAGGAAATTGAGAATAAGTCTACCTCAAGACCCAGCCATACGACTCCTGGAATATACCTAGAAGATGCTTCACCATACAACAGGGACATCTATCCAACTGTGTTCATAGCAGCCTTATTCATGATAGCCAGAATCTGGAAACAACCGAGATGTCCCTCAGCCTTAGAATGGGTTAAGAAACTCTGATGTGTTTACACAATGGAATACTATTTAGCTGTCAAAAACAAGGAAATCTTGAAATTTGTAGCCATATAGATGAACCTAGAGACAATCATCCTGAGTGAGGTAACCCAGACCCAGAAAAACATGCATGATATATATTCACTCATAAGTGGATATTAGCCAGTTAATACAGGATAACCATATTACAACACAGAAACAGATGCGCCAACCAAACACCATGTATGATGTGGACCTAGACCCTTGGTTCAGATGTAGTAGATAGGTGGCACAGTCTCCTTGTGGTCACACCAAAGTTTCTTTTACAGAAACCACCATAGTTTATTTCTTATAGTCCTGGAGCCTAGGACATCTAAAACTCAAGGGGCTCTATGTTGTAAGGCCTTCCTGTATCATAAATGTCAGAAGGCATAGCATGGCAAGGGAGGGCAAATGTGTGTTCCCATGTCTCTCTTTGTCATCTTCTAAAACATCTGATCCTATCACTGGCCCCACTTCTAAATATCATTAGAATATATTAAAATAGATTACATTTCACATGCGTGAAGTTTTGAGGGACATAATGAATCCCCTTCAAATTTTTATTAGAACAGAACATTTATTCAGGGAGAATTCAGATCCTGAATGTTGTAAACTTTCTTCAAAATGGAGCTCAAGATCATATTAAAATTTAGAGAATCTATAAAAATGACGTCAGAGTGGTCATTGTCTCCCTCATTATAAGGTGGCTCCCTTTATATTCCTCTCCTGTTGTATGCATATTAGGGAGCTTCTGCAGGAGTAGGTTTCCTTATGGCTTTTCAAAAGGCCTTTGGTGTTAGTTCATTCTACCCAACCATTGCTTGGCTCTGCCCTCCCATCTTCCACCTACTTGGATTGGAGTAGAGGTTAAAGAGGCTGATTTGTTTGCCAAAGTGAATGGGGGATAAAGAAGAATTAATATGAGTAGAATCCATACATGGATTTCAATCCTCTGGTTTGGGTGCCCTACCTCATGCATAGCACATGAAGCATTCTCTCCTATATTTACAGAAACAAACAGATACTGCATACCTGCTATACGCAACTAGACTTAACATTAAAATGCAATATATCATACCCTTCATAAGTGGAATTTCTTTCTACTCCTTTCACAAAGAGTTGCTCTCTAGAAAATTCTAAACCCACAAAGAATACATTGATGGGGGCCACTCGTCTTGAAACTCCAAGCTGTTCTTGTGAGAATCCATTTCCCTGTGACCTCTGGGATAATATATGTACACCTAGTTATTGTGTATATGAGACTGATCTCTGATGAACTAACACAAGCATCTGCATATTATCTGATGTTTGTACTTCATGAACCCATAGTCATTTATACTCCATATATATGAAAATAGTTCATTTTCTTGAAATATATGATTTGACTAGATATGTGAACAAAAGTTCTTCCTTGAGTAAACAGCACATTTAGAAATTAGGAATTTACACCATCTTAATATTTACAGGTTGACATATTTATTTTCCACCAAGTTATATTTTTTGCCTTCCTGAAGTTTAAATCTGGGTAAATACTCATCTATCATTACTCAGTAGTTTTCAGAGTCATTCGTGCAATTACAGATTTATGATTTTCCTAGTCAGACTCTAAGAGAGGTTAAACTGTGGAGGAAAATAAAATTACCAGTAATTAAATTTACAGGCAGCTTTGCCATCTACAGCAAATTTATTACTTCATAGTGAAATACAGTTAGAACACTTTCACATAAAGTGAATCCATTTTTACATGATATAAGTATTATACATTGCCATTTCAATTTATATAATTAAAATGATATCATTGGACTCTGAGGTTAATGGGCTACTCCACTGAGAACCATACGTCGTGGGCAATAAAATGCAGCACTGCAGTGTTGGCTCTTTCCTGAAGAGCTGATGCAGTAATTCGGTACCTCTAGATCACGCTGTCCCTTTAAAAACCCTCAGACATACTGAAAGCAAAGAAGGAATACTCCCAAAAGTTGCCTCTCATTTTTAGAAATTGAAATATAGTAAAGATACCTATAAAGAGCATTTAAAATAAATACATTTGAAAATCCTTTTCAACTTCTTCCACTGATCCTCCCTTCCAGAGTATTCTCCATTTAAGTGAGACTTATAAAACTATTATAGCTGCAATCTCAGCTCATGGATGTTTGGGGGAAGGAGATTTTCATGAAGTTGAGGCTAGCCTTTGCTATATGGTAATTTCATTACTCTGAGGGTTTTGGAGTGGTACTCTGTCTCACAAAACAAAATTACGGCCAATATGGTGGCTCAATGGAAAGTAGCGCTTGCTGTTCAAGGTTGCTGACCTGAGTCGGACCCTTGAGACCCAGATGTTAGAAAGTAAGAGCCAACTCCCACAAATTGTTCTCTGCCTTACACAGGCATGGGGTGGCGCATGTCAGCCCACACATATGCATATGCACATAATAAGTGCATAATTTAAAAACAAAAAAAGGCTATATTTAAGGATATAAATTGTTATCCAAATTCTACAATTCTTTTCAACACAAAAGATAAAAATGTGGGGCTTGGAAAGAAGGCTCAGCTGTTAAGAGCATCTGCTCCTGTGTCATAGCACTGGAGTTGGGCCCCAGACCTGTCATGGTGCCTCACAACCATCTAAGATTCCAGGTCCAGGAGATCCTGTTCTAACCTCTGCAGTCAGTTGCTTGCATGAACACACACACACATACATGCACATGCACATGCACATACACACACGTGTGCACACACACACTCACACACATTCACCTGTTTAAGCATGCGCACACACACACACACACACAGAGAAATAATGAATTAAATTTAAAAATTCCAGAATTTTCTTATGATAATTTCACCCTCTATAAAAATATAAAACACATATGAATATATATGTATATTTTTAAATGAATGGACATTATTTATATGTAAATGGTATCCAAATAATGTTGTTGAACTCTACTAAACACTTTTTCTTTGAATACTTTTATTTTGGGGGGGGGTCATGTTTTTCTGTTTTATTTACAAAGTCTTGATTTCCCAATGTATTTTAACAGACACAAACCTTCTATTTGAGAAGTTCTGAAACTACCGAAGAATGGGAGAAATAATCTTCCCCATGAAAGAGCATTCCAATTGGTTATCCAATACCAAATGTTTAGCCCTGAAAATATACACGTTATACAGAGTGATCAGGTTTACATGCATGCACGTAAAAAGAGGTCATGATTTTGGAAGAAAATAAGGAGTGGTATAGAGAATTTGGAAGGAAGAAAGGGAAAGTAGGAATGATGTAATTATATTAAAACCTCAAAAATAAAAGAATAACTGATGAATGAAAAACTACTAACAATCTCCTTATAGATGAAATCTAAAAAAAAAGGATTAGAAGTTGTGATGCTGCAGTATCTTTATGGACTAAAGGTTTTTATAATGTCAGAAGAGCAGGCACAGACTAACACTAGCGGAGTCGGAGTCCAGAGCACACGTTGACTTTGAAAATGTCAGAGCGCTGAAAGCACAAGAACGCGTCCTTTTCCTGTGTTTGGATGGGAAACTCTGCTCAGCCTCACATAGAAATTGCTGAAGTCTTTGATATGGTCTTGTTAAGTTGAAAAGAAAGCAAACTGCCTAAGTAAACACGTTGTTTAGTAACATCACTGTAACTTTACTACTTTTAAGATTCACTACAATCTACCTCATCAGCCCATGAAACATTTGGAATTCAACACGAGCTTTTTCTTTTTCCACATTACATTGTGTCTTATTACTTATCACCAGTTATCTTCCATTTCATTCTCAAAGAATACACTTATGACCATTCAGAAGTACTTCCTAGTATGTGATACCTTACTAGCCCACTCTTTTCTTTACATATGTATTCTATCAAGAAAGTCTCTTTATTCTTCATATATATGCATATAATTATAAATGCATACTCTGACCCTAGTTCTGAGAGAATTAAAGCATGTTAATGTTCTTATCTGAGACTGAAACTTCTATAGTTTAGGCTGAGTAAAATAGTGGAAGACTATTTTCCATTTATAATACAAATTACTTGTACTAACACAGCCATTTTAATTTACATCATTTTGTTGCTGATTTCACTAAGGTATTTAAAATATGGTAATAATATCTTTCTCATATGTTAAGGGACAAAGGAGTAATTCCATTTTTATTTTGCTTTGGAAGAGTACAAAATGACAACTTTGTTCACTATCCTCTATAGAAGATATCAAGTCCTTCAAGATAAGGAACTTACTTGAATATAAATGCCAGTGAGTGTAATACTTATTTTCTTTCACCTATCTCAGAATGTGTCAACAAATGAGCTAGCAATTGTACTGTGGTAGATTTTAGTTATGTATTATAAGGACCCTGGTAGTGAATAAAGTGGCCTACTCCGGCATTTAGCCATTTCAAAGGAAAAGTTTATGAGAAAATGAAGATCAAGTAGCAAATCACAGCTGGTAAACCTTCTGGCAGAAAGAAATCCTCACAGAAGATTGAAAGAGAGAAAGAATGGAGAACAGATTGGCTATACACAGATATCCCAGGAATATATGTATAAACTTAAAATCCACAGCAAATGTTTTTAGCTAAGTCTACCATCCCAAACATACCAAGGAGAGGGAAAAAGTGGGTTTTCATTATTATTTTGAGACATTTTAGGCCTTTTTATTGGTCATTACTGAGGCATCACTCTACCTGTGTGGTCTGCTTTTCCTGTATTATGACCTTGTTGAAAGCAGTCCCTGCATGTCCTACCCTTTTAAGTAAACACATAGCAGTTCACTTGCTAAAGAACTAGCTGTTTAGGGGACCAGTGGTGAGGCAAAGCATAGGGCTTGCTAGTGTCTTCAGATGAGGAGACTAGGTGAGGAATTTCATATGTTCCCATGTAATATATAGAATTACTCCTTCTTCAGGGGAAAAATATCCAGCAGAGTGCAATTATTTTCTATAGCATATGAAGGAGAAATAAAGGAATTTTAATACTTTGACCAAGACCTTGTAGTCCTGTAGTTTCTAATGAGCAGAGCCATAATTTCTGTGACAAACTTGCCCAAGGATCCCACACTGTATAACTACACTTCCCCAAGTCTGGAATATTTGTAGACCACTGTGGATCCCCAAGTGCTCAGATTAGCATGAAGTCAGGATTTTTCTAGAAACATGGATTATTATCTAGGTCCCTCTTCTCTAAAAACCACACAAAGGTTGTCTTTACCGTAGGCACTCATTTTAGTCTCTCTTATCTGATGTCTCTGTCCAGTTAAGTGTTGCTTTCTGAGATGTTCTTGGAGGGATTCGTAGCAATGAGAAGTTTTGGTTTTGGGTGTAATTTTATAGACCAAGAGTAAAAAGTTTGTATTATTCGAGTGTTTCATTATTTAGGGTTGATATCCTGACTTTCAGACTTTCATGATGGCAAACATGGTTTAAGAGTGGTCTGTTGGAGCTGAAGAGATGAATCAATGTTTAAGAGTGCTTATGGCTCTTCCAGAGAGTTCCAGAGAGTTCAAGCTCAGCTCCTGGTGCTCACAACAGACCAGCTCCTGGGAGGATCTGGGATGTCCAGCATCTAAATAAACTGGTACTCACATGCAATTTCCCAAATGAGTGTGTGCGTGCGCGCGCGCACACACACACACACACACACACACACACACACACACACCCCTGCACACACTTAATAAAGATAGATAATAAAAATGGATCAGCCTTTTAATAGATTTTGCATGTTGGTGGTAGTAATATTGTGCAACTGTGATAATGTATTAAACCTCAATTAACCGTACTCTTAAATATGATAAATTAAAAGTTATGTATATATTAATAACCTCAAAGTGGCTTTTCTTATCTTGTATTTCTTTTTTTCCCATTTATTTATTCATTTATTTATTTATTTATTATTTTTTATTAATTTATTCTTGTTACATCTCAATGGTTATCCCATCCGTTGTATCCTCTCATTCTTCCCTCCCTCCCATTTTCCCCTTATTCCCCCCCTTATCTGTTCCTGAGGGGGATTACCTCCTCCTGTATATGCTCATTATCTTGTATTTCTTTGTTCAGAGTATGGTATACACACATGACATGACATAATGGTTTTGCTCACTTTAGTTTTCCTGTTGATATGTATGCTTTCTGACTATATCCACATACAGAAACACCATATATAGAGCCCAAAATTAACAAGACCCTTAAGGACACCATTTACTAGAGATGTTTTAAAAGGATGCTAACATGCACGCCACGGTCATAATAGTTATCTGGTACATTTATGAAGGAGGCATCGGTTGATGGATCTCTGTGCTACATGTTCTTCATACTCTAGTTGGTTGGCTATTAGGGTCTTGGTTTTTCTTGTTATTGCTGCTTGTTTGTTTTGTTCTTAAGAGAAGTACCATAGTAAATTTTTATGAGTAATCCTTGGCCAACACCTTGAAATCACTGTTCAAGGGACTGGAATAACAATCCTAGATAACTGTATAATTACTGAAAACACCTTTTCTAAGGCATGTGGAGTGGCCCATAGTACAAGGTTTGGGGATCAACTGAATGACGTACACATCCTGTCTCTACTGCATGCCTGCAAAATGACCACAGGTCAGTTGTGTAACCTTTGTAAACCTCTCTAAATTGAGAACAGGAGATCACATTATGGCGTAATTATAGAAAGAATTAAGTAAACCCAAAGCGTGTTGGCTAGCCGTGAACAGTCACCAATTGTATGTGTTAGTGTTGACCATTACTTATTTAGTCCATCCCAAGATGCATCCTTTGTTCACACTTAGATATCAGTACACTCTTAAAAATGTCAACAAAGGAATAAAAACGTCCTTCAATGACAGGAGTAAGAATCAAGGTAACAGAAGGGCAGATAAAAAATTCTGGAAATACTTTCAGCTGGGTGAAGGTTTGGTAGTAGTAGAGTGGCACTGGATATGTAAGATTCCTGAAGTTTCTTGCCTAAGACCATGGAAGAGCACTATCCCCCTTAACTACGATGGAGAAGACTTCAAGAGCAAGTGATATAAATTTGGATATAATGTATATATGGGGTTGGGGTGCTTTAAAAGTAGTGATAAATCAAGACAGAGAAAAGAGTTTGGACTAAGTCATTTAAAATTGGGGGTGGCTGGCAACCCACTGATATCCTAGCAGTAGTCAGGATAGTGGAGGGGAAGGAATACTTGGTGGCAGCTGATATGTTTGGGAAAGGCTTAAAGGTAGTGGGAAAATAGGGTTTCAATGAGAAACCCAAGGTCTTTTAAAAATTTATTTAATGTATTCGGATTACAACTCAATTGTTATCCCATCACTTGTATCCTCCCGCTCCTCCCTCCCTCCCTCTTTCACCCTATTCCCCTCCCCTAGGTCTATGACTGACACAAGGTCTTTTGATGAGTTAGTGGACCCCTTCTTGTGTGTAGTTCTTAGAGGTGTTTTCATGCAAAGCATGAGAAGTTCTTCCTACTAAAACCCTGTTTCTCTCTCCTCATTATCCAAATTATGAAGATTGGCTTCTGAAGGAGAACAGTCTTTGCAGCTTTTTACAGCTCCCAGACATTTTCAGGAAAATGAATAAACTTGTCTTTCAAGAATTTCAATATGTTCAGAGCTGAAGAGGTGGTTCAGCAATTAAGTACAGTGGCTGTTCTTACAGAGGACCCAGATTCGCTTCCCAGTACCCACATAGCAGCTCGCAATCAGCTGCAGCTCCTTTCAGGGGACCCAATGCCCTCCTCTGGCCTCTATAGGCAGCAGGAAAGGCACATGGTACACAGATGTCTGTGAAAACAAAATATTAATACACATACACACTTAAAAAAGAATTTCAGTATTTTAAATTTTTTTCAAGACATATCACATCATGACTAAGGAGTTTGGTAACCTCCAAACTGACCAAACAACTTGATTCAACTCCCTGTCCCCAGCATAGCTCACTTGTCTTTCTTGGTTTATCGTTTTGTTGCCTTGTTGTTCAGAAAATGCAAGTGATTGGAAATTCTGCCAGAGATGGTAGTCACCTTAACTTACATCAAATACTTTCCAGTTGGAACCAACTTCAGATTTTATTGCCTAATGTTCTCCTTTAAAAAAATACCTCATCTACTGGACACTAGCCGACTCCTGGAGATACTGCCTGGCACTTCTTCTCTTCCCATTATCCCTGCCTGCTCTGAAATTCAATTTCCAGATTAATCTTCCTAAAAAATCAAGTCCAATCAAGCCATTTATCTGCTCAAAGAGATCTTTACACTCCATTGCCTAGTGATATAACTACAAACCCCTCCAATGGCAGCCCACTCCAAGTTCTGACTCATGCGTCTTCCACACAGCTTACAGAGCAGTAGTCCACAGTCAAGGCTGCCTCACTGCACCTTCATTGATCTTCAAGGAATAGAACAGATGCAATGAGGTCAAAAAGCTGGCATCTAAGTGGAATAATGGCAACATGCATGCAACCAACACCCCAGTGACACTTTCATACTTAGCTGTTTATTTTATCTTCTTTACTTGATTTTAAATTGTCTAGAAACAGGAAAATAACCACTGAATTCATTAACCTCCAACAGTCTAGCTGAAGCTTCACATACTATGCATAGTGAGTGCATAAACAAGACTGCAAACCATGCTTGGTTAGATGTAGGAAATGGGAACTGTGATGAAAGAAGTACTCTAACCCAGCACTGCACAAATGACATAAGGCGGTTTCTTGGATGAGTTAAGGAAACCCTCTCGAAGTTCATAAACACAGGAAGTGGGTATTGAATCGGGTTTAGTAATCACGGCTAGCAGTTCAGGAATCTTGGCTCAGTGTTTATCTCCATTTCCTGTGTGTTTAATCATTAGTCTTATCGCGTAGCACCGATAGCCACGTTTTTCAAGACGTGGGTTCTCTCCCTCAAAGCTGAAATAATAATGCCTGTTTTATAAGATAGGTATGGTGATTGGAGCAGGAGATGATATATTCTTTTTTGAAACATCAACTATTTCTTATGTCAGGTTCTTTGTTCCCAGGTGAACAGAGCCACTTCGTCCAAAGGGACCTGGGATCTATAGATGAAGCTGCCTGACAGAGTGGGCTGGGCACTCATGCATGCTTTGACTCCATTCCATGGTCAGGAGCTGAGTACCCAGCGGTACAGCTACACACAACCATCAGTCTTAGGAAATATCGAGCTTTGAGCCTCTTAGACCTTCGTAGGCTTCGGAAAAGGAAAGGCTGGTGACTATTAGCCAAAGAAAACTGTTCTATGCTCTAGGAATCTGTCATAGGGAATCAATAAAATTAAAATAAAATCCAAGAATGATAGCCCTCCTAAACTGCAGTGTGCCTGAGTTATGTTTATTTGAGCCACTTCCCCCACCCCACTGAGGGCAGCCAAGAGTCTGACTGCAGGGTACAGGAAACCTGTGAGACGACCAGGGAAGGAAGGGGCCCATGTTATAGATTAGAAAGCTGCAGAGCCTCGAGAAAATTCAAGACGTGTGGTAAATGTTTTTACGATCATTGCCGATATGCTCTCTGAAGCATTCCTTGTCTGAGAAGAGTGGAATAGGGGAAGATTCAAAAAGGTAAAACAGGCAGGGACGTGAGGGTGAAACACAATCATTTTCAGCAAGTGGGATGGATTCGTATTTGCTTGAATTCCATCTTTTTTCCCTCTTCAGAAGTCTCTCTGTTCTGTGGCCTTCTCTAAACAGTTTCTACCACCACAGCTGATATATATATATATATATATATTCACATCGAGGTAAGAATAAATATATATATGCATATATATATATATATATATATTCTACATGATTTTAAAGGAATAAAAGAAGTCAATTCTAATCAATAATGAGAAGTGGGGGAAATCAGCACTTTTTGAGGAAATGTAGTTTTATTGCTTTAAGGATGTACTGAAATTATTGAAAACAATAATGAGCTACCTTGCTTTGGAATGTACTTCCTGCATAAGCACAAATGGGTAAATTTACTCTGAAGTGAAATGCAAGATTTTTGTAGTTTTTCTTCCTCTTCCTCCTCCTCCTCTTCTTTTGCTGAAGGTCTTCCGTCATTTAGTAACTAACATTTCCTTGCAAACTGCTTAGCAAGCACTTTTTGGTTTCATTTAAACATTAAGCATATTGAGATATAAACTCAGATCTCGTTTGTTTAAAACTCGGCGTTAATGAGGTCAAGACCACACACTAAATCTCTCTATCGGGCCATCATTCCCTCTCCTCTCTTGTGTGTCTACAAGCATGTGAATTATGAGCGCTGTTCACAAGCAGCTGTGAGAGAGTGAGTGTGGACCGAGCAGCTCAGTGTGCTTCCAGGCAGTGGAAAATGGCTCAGTTTGTCCTCTGCTGTGCGTGCATCTGTGGTCAGTAGCTTCGGTTGTCTTAGATTTTGAGTAACTTCATTGCTATTTTAATAATTTGCTTGATATTTCAGCTTCTTGCTGTAGACTCATGTGAATAAAAGCCAGAAGGCAGTTTTCTGGTTTTGATGGTCTTGCCTTTTACGTGTGTGTTTGTACTTTATGTGATAAGGATAATAATACTTTCTAAGCTCTTAGAATTGACTCTGAACTCTTGGAAGGAAAAATAATTAACTATTTTATGATGACTGTTTTCTTTCTAATTCCAAAAACTCCTCACTTCAATGCAGAGAGTGTTTCTTTTCCTTGATTAAAATGTAATACTTAATTAAATTAAGATGTAAATTTAGACTCCATGTTTATGGAGTTATCTTATGGTTACAATAAGATTACTTAGGGAAGACTTTAAATAGGTCTACTATTACTATTTCCAGCAGAAACTTTATTTAATTGTTGGGTGAGTGCTGCTATATTCCATTTTTAACATTATTTATGTTGCAGTGGAAGCTTAATTATGTGGTCTGAAACTCGGTTAAAACAGTGATTTGGAGGAAATGTTAAATTCTAAAGTTTCAAACTCCTCTTGACATTCTGCTATTAAAAAAAATCTGCTACTTAATGAAATATTTTGTTTTACAAAATTATGTGAACCATTAAATTAAAATACCATGTTTTGTAATAGAACACATAATTCAAATATATGATCAAAACTTTAATTTATATTAGAATTATAAATTATTTGTGTAATTATTTGATTTGCAATTAATGGTTTTGCCATTTTGTGTGAGAGAAGGTTCTAACTGTGGGGTAATTTTTGTTTTTCTATTACCTATCAGTTTGATTAAACGAAGCATAAAATGTGATTTTTATAACTTTATCTCCTATTTATTTTGTTGTTTTAGTGATCTCAGTGAAAATCAAATTCAAGCAATTCCAAGGAAGGCTTTCCGTGGGGCAGTTGACATTAAAAATCTGTGAGTATATATGTACACCTTAATTGACAATGCTTTATAAATTATCCTTTTTAGGGTCAGATTTACATTTTTGAAGTTACCAGAAAAATAGAATACCAATGTAATTTTCTTCTTGTTTTGAAGATATTTCAACAATAACATAATATTTTACTGTTTGTAAAGAATTTTGGCAACTCAAGTCATTATATAATTTCTTCTTCAATATTTTAGTTAGTGTTTTTACAATTTTCAGAAAAATAAAATGGTATTATGATTTTTTTTCTCTTTTTCTTCCAGATCTCTTTGTAGTTTCTGTCAGGGTATGCTGAAAGTATGGCATATAAACTGTTTTATCTCCTTTTTCAAAGCCTAGATAATATATTCCAGCTACAGATAAAGGTAGCTCAGAACTGCAACTCTTTCTAGAGATTTTAGATGTTAAAAGTATAAAATTGATAAATTTACCTTTTCATTTATGTGTATTTTTCCTAACATCTTTTCCTCCATATCTTTGAAGGACTATATGAATAAGCACCTTTAGTAATAAAAAATAAAAGGAAAAATGCATTTCTTTATTTTCCTAGATAAATCTTTAATCTGGTTTCTTGCTAGGTGTTTAAGTGAATGTCTATAGCTTACAAGCTGCTGGAGAGATATAAGCTTTCAATGACAAACCTAATATTGGCAATATATATATTTATCAATTTCAAAATGCTACATTAGTCTTTTAAAGTGACTTTTCAGTTTATTTCAAATGTTTTCTTTAGCTATTACAGTACCATGCATTGTAGGGATGTAGCCTCTGTGTGCCAAGAATAACTCTTATAATACCTTTTTTTTTTTTAGCTAGACATGAGCACTGTAGGCAATTTTTCAAGAATTAACTTATATTCAGAATTCTCCATGAAAGAATTCAGTAGCATTTTTCTTAGTAGTGAAAGTGAGACAGATGTTGTCCCTTGTCAAAGAAGACAAGTGTTGATAAAGCCAGACATTTTGGCCTTTACATCTGTCTCCTCAACGCGAATGTATTTTGCCTTATCTTGAATCTGTTTTCTGAGTACACAAGTAATGATAGAAAAGTACAGGTTTGTGACTATAAATATACAAAGCCATTAACATTATGACTGTGGTGATTTTTTTTATGTGCACTTAGACTAAAAGGATTTCTTCTGCTTTATTTCTATCTTTACTAGCTAGGACTTTGAGAACACTTAAGCTGGATTCACAGATGTAGGCCGAGCTAATCTGTTTCAGTGTATTATGTGTGGATATGGTATTACTTAAGAATTCCTGAGTTGTACCCACTCAAGTCGCAATACCTACAACTGGCCACTCTTCCAGAATATCACTATTACAATAGCACTATCATTAAGCACTTAATGTAAGTGTATCTTACTATGTTTCAAATAGTCTTGTACTCTTAACTCACCTGATGCTCTTTTCCTATGTGTAAGTCTACATTTAGGAGTATTGACTCATCACAGGGCATTTTTAAACATTTTTTTCCATTTAACCTGAAAAATACTTTCAGACGTTAAATGGAAAGTGAGAGAATAAGCCAGCTGCCATGAGAAATGGTCATTTTAACCTTCCCCCTTTCCCATGCATTCATGAGTTTTTTTTTCAAAGTCAAAAACTGTTATGTGTACTGCACAGTGAGGTTAGTATTACAGCTTCTGAAATTTTTGCTTTATTTTAGATTTTTAGAAATAATCAATCATCCAACTCCTCTTGTTTCTTAGTATTTAGTTTCATAAAATGAATAATAGTTTTTTGTGTTTGTTGTGGTTATGAGGCAAATGTTATGTGAAAGCGTTTTTAAACCAGTAAAATTGCTAAGAAACTATAGTATTATGTTTCAATATCAAAGCATTCGACGAATGATTGCTAAAAGTTATCCATGAGTAAATGACTTACTTACAAAGGGGACAGACTAGTAATATATAAGATAAATTTCAACATTAGTGTATGATGACAATATTATTTAAACATGCATATGATAATTATATTATGAATTAATAAGACAGAATTTCAAGTGGAAAATATGTATTTAAATATTAAATGAGCATACAATAAAACAATGATTTAAAAATAAGAGATCACATACTGTAGGGATTAAGGGAGGAACAACTTAAAACTATAAGTTGTCAGAGAACTATGGGAGAAAATTCATAAAATAATATATGGGAAACTCTAAAACATTGCTTATACTGTGTGTTGATGAACAGTAGATAGGAGTAAATTGAGAAAGAACTTACTAAGTAACAAATGCAAAATGTAATGGAGTTTTAGTTTGTTTTGTGTGAAATGGAATGTGGTTGTTCTCTCTCTCTCTCTCTCTCTCTCTCTCTCTCTCTCTCTCTCTCTCTCTCTCTCTGTGTGTGTGTGTGTGTGTGTGTGTGTGTGTGTGTAATAGAATGTGTTCATTTATATGTTCATTTTGTGTGTGTGTATAAGAAAATGGAATGGGGTTGTTTTTTTATAAAATAAATCAGTAATGAGACACAGGGGATCTACACGAGGGAGGTGCTGGCTGACAGCTTCCGCACAGAGTCAGCTTTGGAAATTTATGTTTCCGTGGAAGAAAGGAGGCTTAAGAGGCAGTGTAGATATGAATAGTAACACTAAAATAAGAGAGAAAAATCCAAAACACCTATCCCATTACTATCCTTGAACTAATGCTTAAATGTTAAAAGAGACTTTATAGTTAAAAGATATTTCTAACTATATTGTCAAAAAGTGTTTTCCTTTCATGGGGCAAGGTATAAAGTTCAGTTTTCTTATTCAAACAGGAGGCAATATATCTTCAAATGTTTTAATTATAAAATTTAATTTTATTGAACTCCTTTATGCAGGCCTCAATGAATCAGTAACATACCATTGGTGATTATATTAGTGCAGAATGGGACAGAGAGGAACAGTGTCTTGTCACCTCTATAATGTCTGTGTGTTCACCTCTAAGTTGCCTGTCCTTCATGGTGTCCCAATCACCGCTGTACAATTATCCAGAGCTTAAAAGAGAAAAGTAAGCTCAAGAGTCATGCATATGTGCCTGAATAGAGTCAAGACCCTGGTTCCTGGAGCACTCACTGCTTGCCCAACCCTCCCCAGGCTAGCAAAATGTTCAGATTTGCCACTTTCAGGCCTGATGTAAAGCAGTTCCCATTGATACAGGACTTCTGTTGATGGCACTTGTTTTACTCTTGAGGCCTGGCTAAATATGCTCAAGGTTGACACCTTGACAGTATAAAACTGATGCTGTGGAAATGTTGCTTATTGGTACATTTTATTTCCCTTCCTACAGGCAAGGCTCACCTAAACTATCCCAGACAGGTGAACATTCATCTTAAGCATCTCATGGGAAACTAACTGTATTTTGCTTACCTCTCTTTATTTCATACCCAGATTAAACTGATTTTAGTATTTTGTTTAGTATTTAGTATTTTCTTTAGTATTTTATTCTGTTACTTCATTTTTTTTAACTCCCAACCAAAACTTATAGAAGTTTTTTTGTCTTTGTCTTGACACTTTAGATAGTCACAGAATAGGAAGAAAAAAAATCTTATTATAATATCGTCAAAAATAATTGTGCTATTAACAGTTTCCAGCAGCAATATTCATGGAATTTCTGTGTGTAGTATTAAAACCACAAAACACAAACTATTGATACCCTGTCCTTCTCAGCAGATGAGTCTTCAAGAAGTTAAGCAATGCTTACAGAACATGTCCTTGGAGTCTTTGCTGTATAATTAACAGGTTTATGCTGCATTCGCAAAGCGTTGCTGCTCCTTAATCAAAGCGCGGAAGACAGCATTACAGCACCCATGCTATTTTTCTTGAGCATCTGATTAAATATTTCCACATAATCTTACCATCTTAGAGAATAGTCCTATTTAGTCTCATCTCATTTTTGAGAGTTGTGAGTTTATTTTTGTAGTATGTGTTTTTATAAGTTCAGACATGTCTTAATTGTCTTTATTTTATAAGGGAAAAAACAAAACTAGTTCTATTTGTCCTAGGACTTAAATGAAAAGAGATGTGAAGCCATAGACTTAGGCAAAAAACAAGTTGGTTGTAATTTTTCATATCACAAACCTCATATTAGTTACTTTTACTCTCTTTACTAACTTAGGAATAAATACTGAAGATAATTGAATTTCTATAAGAGTCATTTTAGAGAGTGTATAAAGGAGACCACACTCCTGCTTCCTCCTTCCTTCATTCCGTTATTCGTTTTCAAGATTCACTCTGTGCAGTTTTCATCCTGCCCTCTTTCCTGTCTGTTTCTCTTCCAGTTTTCGCTTGCACCATTCCAATCCCAGTTACCTCATAGCTATGACTTTCATTCTATTTTTCTAAGAAAACACATCATCCTTTAGGTAAAAAAGCAGCATTCCTTAGCAGAAAATGAACTGAAATTTTTAACGGGCACTGAAGAAAACATTAGTATAATTTCATGTGTATTAGCTATGACATTTTTGGAGAAATCATCCAGTTTCGATGCATTGTTTACTAACAACAAGAAAATTTGACAAACAGGGAAAAGAACTAACTTGTTGCAAATTCACATAAATTATTTAGAGATTTTATTGTTTACCGAATTGCTGTTACCTTACTTTTTTCAGTCTCATTTTATTTTATTTCATTTTACTCTTTTCAATGGATTCACCTCAACCCATAAAATGCAATTGCAATCCATTTTATCTAAAGTACATAAAGAGCCTAACATATTTCATAGTTTGCACCTTTATCTAATTTAAACCTCTTTCCTAGTGTGTTTCTTCATTGTAATTTACATAATTTGTGCTGACTCATGATCAAGAGTTTACCATACAGTATAGAACCAATATGTCACCATAAAACAGAAAGATGTATGAATCCCCAATTCCCAATAAGTGTTCATAAGTCCTCATTACAAAATACCTTCTCTAGTCAGTTTCCAAGTTTGTTTCATTTCTAACTTATCTTAAAAATAAAATTCTTTAGGTATCAAGTTACAACTGTAGTTGCTCATGACTAGCTCTTTCCTAGTGGTTTCTATTAGACCTGAGGCTAGGATGATATCTGTCTCTATCTCTCCTTCCCCTCTCTCTCTCTCTCTCTCTCTCTCTCTCTCTCTCTCTCTCTCTCTCTCTCTCTCTCTCAGTTCTTTTTTCATATATTACATTTCAACTGCAGTTGTCCCTCCCCCCTCATCTCCTCTCCATCCCTCACCCTCCTCACCCTCTCCCCCAGATCCACTCCTCCTACATTTCCCTTTAAAAAATGACAGACTATCAGAGATATCAAACAAACACGGCATATGAAGTTGCAATATGACTAGGCACCTCCCCTCATATTAAGACTGTGCCAGACAACCAAGAAGGAGACAAAGGGTCCTGAAAGGAGGCAAAAGAGTCAGAGGCAACCCCTGCTTGCATTTATAGGGGCCCCACAAGAAGACTAGGCTACACATTTGTAACGTATGTGCCGAAGGCCAAAGTCAGACTTATGTAGGCTCCCTGGTTGTTGAATCAGTCTTTGTGAGCCCATAAGAGCCCAGGTTAGTTAACTCTGTGAGTTTTCTTGTGATGTTTTTCAGTATCCCATAATTCTTCCTCCCTCTCTTCCATGGGATTCCCAAGACCTGCCTAATATTTGGCTTATATTAAAACTCAAGGGAAATGAATAGGTCATAGAATCTTCAGAGCTACCTATAAAGATAGTGCTTCATGCAAATGATAACAAGAGATGAGTTTTGTGTTGGTCAGCCCTAACAAGCAGGATGCCTACAGCTATGAATGAAAAATACAAAATACAGCTTATTATGGTGGGGGAAAAAAGGGGGTGTGAGAACTAGTGACAGGATGTGCAGGCTTCAGTCTCAGAATCTTGAGCACTGTCCATGGTCCTGCAACATGGGTTTTTTTTCTATCCAAAGGCATCAGAATTGTGACCATCCCAACAGCTGTGATGAGGTAACCAAGAACCATCCAAAACTCTTTTCAGTTTTGTATTTTTCTGTTGTCTCCACTTGTGCTTGAAGCAACGTTTCTTCAATAATGGATTTTCTTCTGTGACCATGTAATGTATGCAGTGTATCTTCAAAAATGCCTCCAAAACAGAATAGAATAAAGCAAACAAAATGCAGGAAAATATGATTGATTTTGAATTGCGATGCACCAATTTATAATACAAAAGATAATATGTCTAGTGTGGCTGCCTTGTTGCTCACTGAATCAGAACAGACCTTCAGATTTCTAGTGTCTCCAATGTGGGTCAGCACACTTTGTTACTTCTGAACTATTAAAACAGTCGGCTAATTGACCTCCAGGCTATAGTTTCATTGTATATCCTTAGCAAAGATACTATATTTTTTCATGATGTTTCATTTCACCTCCAGATGATCAGGTTCAAAAAATTCTCTTATTTACTCTCATGGTACATTTTTTTAAAAAAGATACTAAAGTCAAACTATATTGTGAACAAAGCAGAGTAGGGCCTTAATTCTGTGTGGTCTAAAAGATTATAGCGTTTTCACTAGGAGAGCTTATTGAGTATTATAATATCTAGTCTCTGTAGACTTTCTGACTAGTTTTGGTGTTCAGTCTGTGGCAAGGGATTCCTGCTTTGAATAATTGTTTCTGCATGGTAGCTTTCTGCTAAGACCCAAATATGCCTGGCCGTGAAAACATTCCCTTAACATTGTAGTTCCTCTACTCACACCTTTTCCCCCAAGGAGCTGTTCTTTCATGATAAAACTCTAATGCTATTGAGGGAATAAAAAGATATGAACACTTTGATATGAAATAGTGCTGGAAATTGAACCAAGGGCTTAATGCATACTAGGCAAACATTCCACAGCTGAGCCACATCTTAGACCACTCTACACACATTTAAGTCCCTCTACCTAGACAAATCACTGCCTTTTCTAAAACTCTACATTACTGCATTGAATCCTGGCCATCTATTTATCTAAAACTCCATTTGAAGCAGAGCAACACGGATACTGCACGGACACTTTGGAAATACATCACTCTCGATTCCAACCAAAGCCAAACACAATGTCTGCTACTTTCTGCATAGATGTTCTCAGGATTTTTTTGTCTTATTATTTCACCTATGAAATTAGGGTGCCGGTAATATTTTCCCTCTCAAGTTACTATGAAGAGTAATGAGATTGTATACAATCAACCTCTAACATATGCTGTGTTGTGTGGTCAGTAAATATATTTATTTTATTCAGTCTTAGTTTCAAACAACTGTGGTTAGTTTTACTATGAATGCTAGGACCCAAATATCATTCTAATCATATTTCTTTCAATCTGCAGGCTAATCTTTTCTTCTACTTCACCCAAATAGCAAATCCATATAGGTTTGTAATATAGTGTATCCTAGTGAAATTGGGGGCTACTTGTTACTGAAATAGACAAAGCATTGCCTGAAAGACTGTCAAGGAATTAAATATCAGATAATGCAATATTCTGAGTTTCTTAGGATAGACTTTTTACATTATCATCTAGGGCCTAAGAAATAGGTTCCTGAGGGTGAGCTCTTATTCAGAGAGAAGTGATAATTGTTACTTAAGTTAATATTCAGGATGTTTATTGATATAGTCCAGCTTGTGCTACCTTTGAATTTTAGACATTATTATTGAAATTATAAAATGCAGCTTAAGTAATAGTTGGCATATGATTTTTATATTTAGAAATTTATATAGATTGAAATTTACCCTTACAGAAAGATGCTATATGCATATTAAGAGCATTTCTTATTTTTTCTTCCCCCATGATTATTTTTTTAAAATAAGATTTCTTTACATTGTAAAAATACTCTTACTTTATTGATTCTGACAAAAATAATACATTTTAAATGGTTTACAATTTTAGAGTCTCTTATGTTATAAATGTAATATAAATAACATATCATTTCTAGCTCCTGAAATGAAAAATAGAACAAAACTGGGACATTGTCATATTTACTTCACGGGGAAAGTACTATTTCTTTTTGGATTAGACACTGTTATGGATTTTATTGCTCTGTGGTATTTCACAATTAACTTAATTTTACATATTCTAATTCTTTTGAAAGACAATTAGTAATTGAACTTTATTACTCAGGTGTTCCAGAAAAATACAGGTTTGATATAGATAAAGATATAATCATTTAAATTTAACACTGTGAAGTACATTTTATAATCATATTAAAATACAGTATTGTAGCTAAATTTTAAAGGAGGCAAATAAGAAATCTTTTAAGATTTCAGTGGAGGACATAGATCCAACACTGAAAAGAGCATTCTAAAGTGCTTAGTGAGATGAGGATGAAGGTGAGAATCCTTTTCATTTTCTCTATTTGCATAAAATCATGCAACGCTTGAAAACAAACCCGCAAATTAGGACAGTGATTTAGCGACTGGAAAGAAGACTGCATGGTTAAACAAACGCAACGTGAAGGTTACAAAGTGGACATTTTAAAGAGAACACACAGAAGCCCATGGTAATCCAGGTTGACCGAAGGTCTAAGAAAACCTAACCACAGCAGGATTCTTTCTTCAACTCAATAGCAAAGTCTACACATGGCGGGAAAGCACATCATGCGCAAGGAAACCATAAGACAATTTCACCTGTTCTCCCTCATATTCTTCTCATTTAAACTCTTTAAAGACTCCTTTTCTTTTTACTAAATAATTAATTGAAACATTAGTTTTTGGAGAATTTTTTTAAACGACTATCTGGATTCTTAACTTGTAACAATTACATATTGCAATTAGAAATCACATTTAAGGAAAGTCAGCCTTTCCTAAGTGCAAGACCACACCTTGCTCTTGTTTACAGAAGGTGCAAGCACCCAGGACTTGAAGGGCACTTGAGAACGATGTGAGCAGAGCAAGAGAACCACGGTGCAGGAAAAGAGTCCAGCAACCCTAAAAAAACTATGCTTTTGCACAGTTTTGACATTTTTTTATTTTAAGCCCCATAGACAAATGAAATTTTGCACAGAGAGATTCTCTCATCGGCAGTCATGAAAACACAAGGTTTTTTTTTTTTATATATATATCACAAAATTCACAATAGATGAACAAATTATCCACCCACTTACTTTTGGTAATATTTCTTTCTCATAACTCCATGGAGTATGTTCATTCTTAGGAAATGTGTGATCTGATATTTAGCAACATTCATAAAAGCTTAATAAAAACTCATATCCCATGCATCACAAGCATTCCTAATATATATCTATGTATGTCCAGAGTAACTTGTAACCACACAATATCAAAAAGGAGCTCAATTGCTTAAGTTTCTGGCAATAGTGCGAGTTCTGGCATAAGGAAAGTGGTGGGTCTTTCGGTCCTTGTAGGACAAGATTTGCCTGAGTGCTTTCTGGCATGCTCCAGATTCCCCTTTGTGCATTGTATGCATGATTTAGAAGAAGCTATGTCAGCGATGATTTATACATTGACAGCTAAGGATAATAAGATATGGGCAAACATACAGCTCACCCTTTCACAGATTAACCTGTAGACTGCATTAGGCAAATTTGATAGCATTAAAAGATTTTGCCAATTTGTCTGGAAACAATTTCTCTTTTGTAGCATGTCAAGGGTAACACTTCATGCCACTGTACTAATTTAAATGGCTTTGATAAATTGTTCAAGAGGTTAGAGAATACTAGTGTAGATATATATTTAGCACTTTGAAATAAAAAGGCTATTAACTTAATTGTTAAATGAATTTAATCTTTAAAAATCAAAAGTGCTCAAGGATCTAAGTGTTTTCTTGGAACCATAGCAGCCATATTATATCATGAGGCTTTAAATGTCTTCCTGGAAGATGAAATTACACTTCTGCATTACTTCCTAATAAGTGGAAAAAGCTTTCAACTGTTACAGTAGCAAGAGCCTGGGCTAGCATTGAGGTAAAGCTAAGGTTTAGAAATGTAAGGAACTAAATCTTTACCAAGATGGGCCTGCTTTTATATTGTACTATTTACCTTGCATTGAGGTCTATGATTTGTTCCCTGGAGACTTGTTTAAAAATTAGATGTAGTGGTCATAAGGTATCCCCTAGATATATACTTTGTGAGTATTTGATCGAAAGAGACCTCTCTGAAAGTCATCAGATGAAATCACAGCATCCCTATTCAGTAGTCATCTGAGAGAACCAGATGTTTTATGGAATGTTCAAGCAGTTCTTTAAGAGGAGTCTTCGAATGTGAATTGGGCCTCTTGGTGACTTCTGGACTCTAAACAAGGGAAAGATGCATTAATATGACAATTGTAATCTCTCCCTTGTATATCCACATTCCTACAGCAACCACGGAAGGCTAACAAGTCACTTTTATCTCAAGCAAAGCATTAAAATGCGTTTTGTCTATTGGAGCAATAATGTCTCTAATCATGAAGTTACGAGTGTCAAAATTGCTTGTTGGAAATAGGAGCTGAGTGTAGATAGTACCTAGTTCTTTATTTCAAAAAAGTAAATTACTTATGAAAAATTATTGACAATAGATTCTTCTCTCATACAATACACGCCTACCACAATTTTCCGACACTCCACACCTTTCTCTCCCTCCATCTCGTTTTTCTCCGAGTAAAAAATACATTTCTTAACAAGAACAGTAAATTTTTTTTGTTTCTAACACAAACATCTAAAAACGAACAAACTTAACCAACTTTGAAGCATCAATTTTATTCCTTCTACTACTGAATATTCTGTTCAGTATTTAAAGCACTAATCAAGTCTCTTTTTTTAAATTATATATTATTTAATGGACTTAAGTCACAGGTAAAATTATTTTCATATTGCATATGTTATGGCAGTGAAATACTTACAGTTGATTTTTCTTATGGTTGGCACCTAAAATTATCATCTTAGAGAAAAATACCCAAGGTTTCATTTAAGTTTTAATGAATTAATTTCCTCATATTGAACAAATTATTTTCCTTGAGAATCACATTCTGAAAGTTTTTTTTAACTAAAAATAAATCTAGACTAGCATTGCATGGAATTTGTATGTAATAAAAATGCAAAGTTGGTGAGTAGTGAAGAGTGGGATATGAAGACTGCAAGCTTTCTGATGTGCATTCCTGTCTGGACGTAATGGGGAGATGCAGGGAATCATTTCTTGCTTTCAGTTTGGAGTCTGCACAGAACACCGCCTTTAAAAGTGGAAACCTGAAAGTAGTCTTAGTCTTTCTTGCCAAGGATAGTGAAATTAACATGCAGCTGGGCCTCTCTGATAAATGGATTCAGTTAGGTCACTGAGGGGGTGCATGTGACATTAAGTGATTTACAGCCCTTTACCTTAATGAAATTGTTTCAGCAAGATGACGCTGAAAGCTCTTAATGGATAGCTTTTCTTGATGTAATGAAATTGCATTCCTATGGCATTTAATATAAGGTGCAGTTATTATTTACTGGAGCTTTCCAAGAGCTGCTGTTTGCACAGACAGTTCAGAACAAAAAGAGATCTCGGTAGCTGCACAGAGAGGGCAGAATGACTTGTGACATTCTTAAGCGGATGCGTGTATGTGAGAACATTTCAGGAAGTGTGGTCTGAGCTTCCGTGCCCCCTCAGAAGTCTTCAGGGCTCCTCCACCCTGCCTCTGTTCGTTTCTGTTACATAGAATCTTTTAATCCATTGAACAGGCAACTGGATTACAACCAGATCAGCTGCATTGAAGACGGGGCGTTTAGAGCTCTGAGAGACCTGGAAGTGCTGTGAGTACTGATAATTTCTCTCACTCTTTTCGGGGAGCGTTGTTTCTAGGGAGCAATAATGTGATGACTTAGCTACTGTCTAATAGTCTAATAGTCGCATGTCAAAATGTTCTCTTAACAAAAAAAATTCACCCTAAAAACTTCTGAATACACACAAGAGTCCCGATGTGTGTGGGCAAAACCAGGCATATATTTCTATATAATCATTCTGTATTTAAAATCACTCTAAGGATCTGGTTTTTTTTTTAAATAAAATATCATCATAGTATTGGTAGTTCTTTCAGAAGTTTCCAGATTCCCAAATATTAAGATATAAATCCAAAATCAATCCCTTATTTACTAATATAGTTTGTTTTTTAGTATGGAAAGGTGTTTTTATTTAAGCGTGCAATTTTTCATGACGATGTAAATCAACTCCGTTGCTGTTTGTTTATTTTGAAATTGAGTTCTTCATTTGAATGAGGCACAGAGAGATTCATTTCAGAGCCTTCACTACTATTCTCCTTGAGTAAAAATATTTTTCTATACTTTAATTTTATCCATAACATGGTCAGGAATCTGACATTGTGCTGAATGCGAAGTGGTTTTTAATTTCTCATCAATTTCTTAAAGGTTGTCCAGAAGGTATCAAGACCACTTCCCATGAGAAGAATGGGGCATGTAATTGAGGACTTTGTTGTGCCTCTGGAAAAAATATATTATAAAAATACATACACTTTCAACCAAGATAACTTAGTAATTTTAGTAATATTTCTATGTGATTTTTATTTTCATTACAAGTTAAAGAAGAGTTTCTACCTGTCGTCGACCTCAGTTATTATTTTAAAGAGTTGATAAATTACAAATATACTCATGTGCATTGCTTTGTACACAGAAGTCATCTTTATTCTGTTGAAAAAAAAAACCCTTCTTGCTTTGGAAAGGCGGTCAAGCGCTTATGCACACTTTAGATTAAAGCCAGTTTTTAACCTGTATGCAAGTTACTGTGCTGCCTGTGTGTGAGGTTGGGGTTGTGGATGATGAGAGAGGACACTTTAGGGAGAGCAAGTGTGAGGGCCACACAAAAAACATGTTTTACACACACACACACACACACACACACATATATTTATATATAGAAAAACTGTGTATTTACTTGAACCAGAATTATTTTAGAAATACAAACTCCTTACATATTGAAATTTTCATCTTAGTAGAGTTTCTAAGTATTGACCTTTGCAGGAACTGTTGCTATACAACATGTTAAGTAATGGTAATTCATGAAATTAAATAAAAATTTAAAATATTTGGATGAGACGCCTAATTTCATCTCAAAGAGATACATAATATTTAGAGCTGTTTGCAGATGAAAATTAAAATTATACAAGAAGCTGTGGGTGTCTTTTTAAAATATTTAAGTGTTTATTGTAAAGTTTTTTCATGTCATGAGGTAATGTCGTGTACATTTTTATAGATAATATGTTTAATAGATTTTAAATATTTTTCCATAATTTGGTTGGTAAAAGAAAGTGGGTTAAAACTTAGAGAAAGAA
The DNA here is from genome assembly GCA_907169655.1 of Acomys percivali. Taxonomy (NCBI): domain Eukaryota; kingdom Metazoa; phylum Chordata; class Mammalia; order Rodentia; family Muridae; genus Acomys; species Acomys percivali. Next base: position 20,596,568 of record OU015747.1, on the reverse strand, counting down.
GATGCAGACACCAAGTAGACCCGTCCTAAGCAGTGTTCCTAAAAAAGAGCTGTCAGAAGTCTGCTCCTGTAGGATTTTATCTTCTGACCTCGTGTGAAAAGTGGAAGAATGGCAACACAACTTCCATCTGGGATCCCAGATTCTCAGTGTTTTATTTTGCATTTTATTTTTATTCCATGAGCATATGTGATTTCCTGACAACATTAAAGTTAACAAGAGAATATGGTGTAATCATGCTGATCACTGATAAGACATCTGAGTATGGGTGTTTGGATAGTTAATAAAGTCCGCAATGTCAAGAGAAAAGTCAGGATGGATGAGATCAAAGTCAGTTTATCACTCATAGTAAGCCATGTTCCTGTGGAATTCTGCTTGACTAAACTATAAAATTAACTGCATATTTTATTACTATGAAGAAACAATCTCAATAACATTGAAAACTAAATTTATCCATGTGACCTTTTTTTTTCTTATTCTGAAATTGTACACAGAAATGAAATGAAATTGCTAGTTTTACATATTTTTTTGCCCATGCTATAGGTATAATTTAATTAAATAGAAACATAGTGAGTCACGTCCATTAAATACCAGACTTTCTGCCAAGTTCTGCTCTTGCTTGGCACTAAGAAACAAAAGCAAGTAAATTGTCATCAAAGCTCTACCATAAACTTCATTATTCAATGGGTACTTTTTGAATTTTTGCATCATGATATCTTTTTCTATAAAATATATTCCCATCATAAAGAACAAACTTTGAAACTGAAAAACATTGGGTTACATTGCAGGAGAAAGTATTCATAAAAGATCTCCCCAAACCAAATTTTAGTATGCCCTGTGCCCTCAAAGATTTTAGTTATGTTGAGAAACCCAACATTTTGAGAGTGGAAAAAGATGTAAGATAAAATCAAGACCCTTTTGAAACTGATACAACTACAGAGATGAATTAGACAAACAAAAGATACTTAGTGCTGTCAAGAGTATTTTTTTCTTGAGGTAGTTTGGGAATGATGTGATAGTGGAGGACTTACAGTTTTTCTTGAAAAATAAAAATAAAAACAGAATTCCATGAAGGATGGTGAACTCTTTAGTAAACTACACATGATGTTCCGTGAAGTCTTACCTAATGTTCAGTTGTTTATTGCCCTGGTACTATGCAAGATGGTCAAACAATCTGACTTTCCCAGGAACCTTGAACTAGAAATTTTTATATCAATATCTTTTCTATTTAAAAAAAATACTGGTAATTAATTCATCTATTTTATTTTGTGATTCAAATGTCTTTGAACTAGACAGAGCACATTTGCAAACCCTCTTTAGGCAAGTTGTCATTGTTTGTGATTGATGGTAGCATAGGGCATTTTCTGGGGATCAGGAACTGCTTTTTCAGTAAAGCTGGTCACTTCAGCTACAGACTGAAAACGCTGACTGACTCTTTTTGCCACCCAGATTTGAAATAGATTCACAAATAGAATAATTAACCTAGTAAATTAAAGCACCATATTAAGAATACATAATGTCTGGGCATTTAAAAGCATTGACTCCGTTGACTCATGTTGTCTAAATTCTATGCTCAATTAGCGTGAACCATGTGTGCAATGCCATCACCATATATCCTGATGCTTGAAGTAAAAAGTTTTACTTCTCAAACGGATTCTCTTTCAATTGACTCCATTTCCCATTTTCAAAATAATAACAACCAATTAAATTGAAGTTACTTATATTAAGGGAAAACATGAGCATTCTGAACCAAAACTCCTTTGACCACCCATTTTCCTGGCTCTGCCTCAAAAAATGATGACGAAAATTGTGGTGCAACAGAATTACACAAAGGACAGCATACCATGACATAACCCAAACAGACAACACTGAAACTTGAATATGCTGCCAGAGCAAGCCATCTCATCCCAAATTGATAAAAACATCAAATATAGGTGCAGGAATTTAGACCCAAACTTCAGGAGTAGCCATTGTCTACAGCAAAGTGTAAACAGTCCTCTTTAATAATGACTGTGTTGCTAATATGAAATTTCACCCAACGAGTCCAAGAATGTAACATTCCACCTACACTAATTAAAGAAATGCAAAGTGCAGTTTTTCTAGTGACTCTCCTATGGTAAGCAGCTTCCACACAATATCGTATAGTAAAAATGTTCTGGCCTTAGCAATACATGTATTACAAGTGTTGATAGAATGGAACGCATAGTAATTTACTGAAATATGAAAGTTAGGCATCATCTTTTTTCCAAAAATTGAATTCTCTGTCTTCTCTACCAGTAAGATAGTTGCTTATTTAAATGGAGTCATAAGTTTTTTATGTTAATATAAATTACCAATGATTTTTCCTTATCTAACTAAAATTTTTAACTTTTTTTTTATTCTACAGCACTCTGAACAATAACAATATTACTAGACTTTCAGTGGCAAGTTTCAACCATATGCCTAAACTTAGGACATTGTAAGTAGCCAAAATGTACAGAAAGATGGATTTAATTAATTAAGGCTGTTTCTTCAGTGCAATTTCCAATATACAGACTACAGGACCACTAGTTTGTTGTGGCATAGGTGAGGAAGTGCAACTTGGGAATTCTAAAAATGCTATATTAGCAAATGAACTGTTACTCTGAAAACTTGAAGCCTCCTTATAAATGATATGCATTGCAGAAAGTTTGGAGTAAAATAAAACATTTGCTTTCAGCTATTGTAGAGGTCACATTTCATTAAGAAGTGGAAGACTCCTTGATTGGCTGTCAGAAATGATAAATGGGAAATCCTTATGATTTTATTACTGTATTAGAAGCAGACCTAATACAGCTAAATGGTGCTCTAGTGTTCTTTGGAATGTAAAGTCAGGGCATCACCCACTGGTGTTTGCATAATTAAAGCTGTCTCAGCATTTATATTTAAAAAAATATCTTCTAGGGTTACACACTGTCACTTAGGTATTTTTGTAAAATAAAGTACGAGCTACAGCCATTTTCTCTTTCCAAGAAAAAATAATTAATTCTCAATATGTAAATACTTAATTTTAGTGTTTTAAGACATGAGTATCTTGTGAACAGGGTCTCAAAAATCACCCAATCCTGAAAAGTGAATTTCTGGAAACATGGGAATAAAACCAAAGATTTGGGCTTGGGATGGGGGGAAATGTATATTTTAATCAGTTAAGTCTACTTTGATTATGTTTTCAAAAGGCTTGCATGGGGGTGCTTAGGTGTCATCTTATCATTTGAGAAGTGAGCTAGAAATTTTAAGCATTCAAGGATGACCTCTGCTGCACAGTGGGATCAGAACAGAGTGCACTGCATGGGACTCTCCCTTATAAAAATGAATAAAATAAATGAACAAATAGGCAACCAAGCAGCTTGTAATTTAAAGTGTTCATTTTATTCCTTAAGTAAATACACAATGAGCTGCTTTTCGTGGCACAGGCCTCAAATCCAGTACTCAGGTAACAGAGGTAGGTTTAGCAAGTGAGTTCAAGGACAATTTTATGTACATAGGTAGTAAGTTCCAACCTAGCCAGGAATGCACAGTGAGACATTAAGAAAAACAACAGAAGCAACATACAAAAATAGTACGTTGAATTTTAAGTGTTTTAATTCATTGACAATACTAATTTAATAGTTAAATTCTATTTTCCTATGAGAATACTTAATAGCCTCAATTTTTCAAATCATATTTTAAAAGATCAGCTTCATATTAGCTTTATATAATTTATATGAAAAGAAATAATAATGACTTTAAACCCTGAAAAAAATAAATCTACTGAAAGTGTAGAACAGTCAACCATTGCATTTTAGTTCCCTTATCTTCTGGTAGCCCTATGCTATACAGCTTGTCTTCAAAATAAGCTTTGAAGTGTCTTCTATCTTTTACTCACTCCATATTTGATGTGGACATGCTAGCAGACTGTGTTTAGATGGACATATTTGCAAAGGGCCATGGAGGAAGTACCAGCAGCTACCAATGGCAATGTTTCAATTCTCAGCAAACTGAGGAGCTGCTCACTCACTTTCCCTAAAATCTGGTAGATGACATCAGAGTATTCCTTATAGTTTTGATGCAAGGCAGCCTGGTCCTTATCCACAGACTCAAGGAGAATAAAGCCATTATTTAACTTTAAATTCTCTCCCTTTTGGTTAGCGCATTTTTCTGTAGCATTATTGGTACTTAACATTTCCATTTTTATACTCTGATTATCTTTCTACTCTGAGTTCTATGATTTACCATCCATTATCATTATTGGGTTAGAATTGAACACATCAGCTAAAAGGGCTAAAATGGTTTCATTGTGTCATAGACAATTCTAGGAATGATGCTTTGATTTATAGCATTAGATGTCCCTTTCTTTAGATTGAGAAAACGTAAAAGCCAGTTTGAAGTCATTTACCTAATTTAGTGGATACATTTGCCTGGTATTTTATTAATGGAGACATACTATTTGCCATTTGGAAGGAATCCATGATCTTGCACAGATCCTTGCAGCATAAAGGGGACTTATTTATCTCCTTCCCTCCCAGCCAATTATAGCTTTTAATTTTACTCTTTGCTCTTTGTAGCTAGATACTAAGAGCCAAATTCAGCTCTTAGGGAGGGAGTAAGGAAGAAATTAGCAGAGGTATGTTAAAACATACTGTATTACATTGAGTCATTATTCTGTCTTATTTAGCGAAACGGTGCTATGTTTTACAGACTTTGTAAGCCATTGCTGTAGTAATGAATAGTGGTAGGACTTTGCTGATATTTGACCTGTACAACACAGGCACACGCTCCCTCCATCCGTATTGATATCCACAGCTCTGAACGACCTCCATTGGCTCTCATTATGGTGAGACGCAAGAATAGTTTGGCCTGAGCTGTTTTTTTTTTTTTTATTTATTTATTTATATTCCCCGATACCCTTTTGAATGACTATAGACAAAGTAATTTCATGATATAACTTATGTCTTTTTGCTTAGTTCAATGAATGAATTGTCTCATTGTTTGTTGATCAGTCTAATTATCTGAGAAAGGATTGTATAGGAACTCCCTAAGATGTGTTTGTACTTGTGTTGATTAGAAAGAAAGTATATATTTTTACTAACAAAGTTTGAATTAACTTTCTCCTATTTTCTTGCTTTTGAACTCCTTCCTTTCATATAGTCGACTCCATTCGAACAACCTGTACTGTGACTGTCACCTGGCCTGGCTCTCAGACTGGCTTCGCCAAAGGCCTCGGGTGGGCTTGTACACTCAGTGTATGGGCCCATCCCACCTGAGAGGCCATAATGTAGCAGAGGTTCAAAAACGAGAGTTTGTCTGCAGTGGTAAGATCAGTGAGGTTACAGTATTTCTTTTTGCACTATCGTTTAACAGGTGTGAGAAATTCAAACTTCAAAGGTTCAGATTTGCTCTCCGGGAAGCCATTATGCACTCACGGCCAAGGATACCCTCTTTTACCCTGAGAATAAGAGTAGATTCTAGGATGTGTGTGCCTAGGGAAATGTCTCATCACTTGTATGTAAAATACTTTCATGGGAATATAGGAAACTCATACATTGTAGCAATACTTGTGAATTGTTATTTTCTCTTTTATTAATGACTATTATCTACTATTAGACTGACAAGTGAAAATGAAAAGATGATCCCAGATATTTAATCTATAATTCAGTATAACTCAACCATAATTATGCTATCTTGGGGTAACTATTTATGAATATATACTTTTAACGATTCAATTGCACTTAAAATAAATATGTAACTACCTTAAGTACCAAAAGATCCACAAGTGAAATTGATCAATAACTAACACGTGCTATGTTCTGTATGTCTAAACACTAATCTAAATATTTCATATTTAACTACCTCATTTCCCCTCTGTTGAAACCACTACACAAACAATATAAATTAACTTCTATATTGGAGATGTGTGTGTGTGTGTGTGTGTGTGTGTGTGTGCGTGTGCGTGTGTGTGTGTGTTGAAAAATATAAGCTTTTCCAATTTTATATGGTCAGGTTCAAGGATCTCAACATAATTTGTATATGCATGCATATGCATGAACATACACACACAAATATATTATCTGTACATATATGGCTATACATTTTATGAGTATATGGCTAGGTCTGCTTCAGAACAATTGTTTAAAAATATAATGAAATTCATAAATTTTGATGGCTCTGGGGATCAAGGCCAGGCCTTGTATATCTTGACAAGAGCTCTTCTGTTGTACAACATCACCCAGCCTCACACAAAGTTTGAAATCACTGTATTTCATACTTATGGATTACACAGATAAAGATTAGACCAAGCACAGATCAAAACGTTTGTAAAACAAATGATCACTGCTGAAACTTTATCATAGTTTTCTTGTCTTTAGTCTGTAAACAATGCAATACTATAACAAATAATATTTGCAGATAATTTATATTCTATTCTCTGTTGCAAGTAATAAGAAAAATAATGGTATCGGGTTGATTTGCATCAGTTATAGGCAAATAGAATCCCATATTATATAAGAGACTTGGACAACCAATTGTTCTGGCATCTGTGGAGGTTGTCTCTTCACCCAAGCTTACCAATGGAGAAACTCCATAAATCAAAACATTTAATATGTTTAAATGAATGGGGGAGGTGAAATTACTTGTTCATACTTGAACATTTAAAGCTGCCTCTTGGGTGTTTATCTGTACTTTCCACACTTCGTAATCTATCCCAGTTCTCTTACAATTCTGGGGAACATTCTCACTTAGTCTGATGGTTTTTAAAAATCCAAACAAATGACTAACAGTTCTCTACTAACCACCATTTTTCTTTTCTCTTTTCGCTTTTCCTTCCTGCCTCCTAGATGAGGAAGAAGGCAAGTTTGTATTTTTCTGTCTTCTACCTCCCCATATTTTTTAGACTTATGATATTGTTGTAGTTCACGAGTTTGTATGGAGGGATGGGTTTAGCAGCTAGCCTGTAGTCTCTTTCTGGCACTTTTTCCCATTGGGAAAGACCATTTCCAGAGGATCCCAGAAGGGTGCCCTGGGTTTTTTTTTCCAGAAACCAGGCTAAGCAGGTGCTTGTTTGATGCAGCCTGGCTGATGGTGTTCTGGTTTTCATTAGTCAGATCATGAGATCTGATTCCAGAATACTTTTGATTTCACATACTGAGCAGGGGAATTACACATGTGCAGGTGACTGCAAGAGTTTCTATCAGATGAAGCCCTGAAAAGAATCATTTATATGTACAATTACATAATGATGTGCCACGAATTACTATAATAACTTCAAAGAAAATACAATTTTGAATCTATCCAGACACCAAACTTGTATTCTCTAGTTTTATCCTGCATTTGCTGGCACAGGACACCTTAATTTGACCAACAGTTATGTCAGCCATGATTGAAGTCCTGTGTATTTTTTCTTTTTCTTTTTTTCAGATCCAAAGTAAATTGTGCTACATGGGTTTAATTAAAAAACAAGCTCCACTTAATTTTATTGGAAATAATATACATTCTTCTGAAATAGCTGCTTTTTGGGAACACATATTACTTTTTAGAATTCTTACTAATCTTTTTCAAATTCTAAAACAATTACAACTTTTATGGCAGTTTATTAAATCTCAGTATGTAAATGTATGCTTACCAAAATATAGTCCAGAAATATTAAGGATGCCTATTTGATGACCAAGTGTGAGATACCTTGATCTGTGTCTCCTGTGCTTTAATTGAGAACAATCTACATGTCTCTCTATTGTGAAATCCAAGAGAAAACTCTAACTGATACTGTGGTTTTCTTTCTCCTGTAGGTCACCAGTCATTCATGGCCCCTTCCTGCAGTGTTCTGCACTGCCCAGCTGCTTGTACTTGTAGCAACAACATTGTAGACTGCCGAGGGAAAGGTCTCACCGAGATCCCTACAAATCTGCCTGAGACCATCACAGAAATGTATGTGCCCTCAGTTTCCTCACTCTCCTTCCACCTCAATACTAACCTAACCCATGATTTTCTTTTAGGAAATTTGGTTTTATCAAAGAAACCTCTGATTAGTTGCCTTAGACAAATGATCTTTTCAGGAGAGTATTGGCCTTTACTCTGTTCCAATATGTACTTTGTTGAAGTGAAAGTGTTGATTTTGATTTATCACAAGTAGAGTTAAAAAGAATACATTGTAGGACAATCATCTTTATTTTTTTCTCTCTTATCCATTTACTTACCTTATTCATTTTTGAATTTGTATAACAATCCAATGCAGACAAGAGTATGTTTCTTCATAGTAAGTTTTTGAATAACTTCAGAAAAATATCATGTATTGTTCTTTTTTTTTCTTTTTTAAAATTTTTTATTAATTAATTCTTGTTACATCTCACAGGCGGTAAACTTTAAACCCCTACCCAGATCTAGCCAATGGACAGAACATTCTCCACAGTTGAGTGGAGAGTGGGATATGACTTTCACACGAACTCTGGTGCCTCATATTTGACCATGTCCCCTGAATGGGGAGACCTGGTGGCACTCAGAAGAAGGATAGTAGGATACCAAGAAGAGACTTGATACCCTATGAGCATATAAAGGAGGAGGTCCCCGCCAGTCACAGTCATAGGGGAGGGGAGTAAGGGGAAAATGGGAGGAAGGGAGGGATGGGAGGACAATCATCTTTAAAGAAGTCATTTAGGCTGTTTTGGAGACAATGTGTGCATCATCCTAACTTTAAGTTCTGTGGGTTTTCTGATGTTGCTTTTTCTGTCTAAGTCATGGAGTAATAAGAGGTGGCCAAAAGTAGTAAATAAACCAAAACTAGCCGATGTGCTACCTTTTAACAACTCAGGTTTAAACTGATGTGTCATGATCCTGCTTAAATGGGTAGAGCATGCAAATTATAGAATGTGCTAGACTGTAGTGAGTGTCAAGTCTATTACTTAGTTGGAAAACATGTTAAGATATGTGACACAGATACTACATTCATTAAAAGTTAAATGTTCTGGACTATTGTATAGCTTTTTTTTTTCATTGCACTGAGGATTGAATGTTTATGTCCTTGTGAAATTCAAGTCATGTAGATAAAAGAGACTCATGTAAGATGCAGTTCAGAACTTCAGCATCCTAGGAAGTATTAAGTAAATCTGTAACCAAGTTTGCATTAATGGAAAAGGTATCTACCTGCCTGTACCATCATGGTACTGTTTTTATTAAATATTTTTAAATATGCATTTATGTTATTACATATATACACAATAAACTACTTACAGCAAGAAGAACTGTGACACAATCAGGAATTCTATAAATGTTACATTCTTAGTGTTTTGGTATTTGTTTTTTTTGTTTTGTTTTGTTTTGCTTTGTTTTGTTTTATGGCTTTTCGAGACAGGGTTTCTCTGTGTTAGCCTTGCCTGTCCTGGACTTGCTTTGTAGACCAGGCCGGCCTCAATCTCACTGATATCCCTATGCGTCTGCCTCCTGAGTGTTGGGATTAAAAGTGTGCGTTATCACAGCTGGCTTTGTTTTGGCTATTTGTATTTAGCAGTCTTGAAGAAAACATCTTTCCTATCTTGGTGCATCTAAAATTCTGAATGTAAATCAATATCTATTATATCTCATCATTATCAATCTAAAATATCTCTCTAGACCTAAAAACAGCTTGCCCCTTAACAACTAAGATTCATTGTAAAACTAAACTATCTGGTCTTTAACCCCATCAGAGACTTGAGATGGAATAAACTTGATTACCTGAGTATACCATGAGTGAAGGTCAGTAGCTTTCCAAATGAGAAGATGACAGAGACAGTTTGCTGCCTGAATAGGCACCCTAAACCCTTTATAATATTGGAGCATCATCTTAGCCTTCTGGCTCAATACATCTTACAGACATATTTGTGAGGTAGGAACTATTGAGGACTTGCTTACCCTGTCTAGTCAGAGTTTGGCCATTGACTCTGCCTGCATCCAAGCTTGCCCTTTTTAAGGCAGAATTCTGTCTATGGTAGAAATGAAGACATTTTGCCCAGTGGCTTGTTTGCTATATTGGAATCCATCTTCCCAAAGAGATTCTTTGATGCTCATGATCCTCTTCGAGGTAGGCTGGGTGTTGCCAGGAGTTAACCTGTCTCGTTGTCAGTGAATCTTTAAAATAAAAAAAAAAAAAATTTAATGCCATATTCTGTATGTCTCTGAGGTTTTTGAAGACCTTATCTGTTTTACCTAAGATGGATATTCTTGTGATAAAAATAAACTAGTAATTGATACAACCACAATTTGGTCAACTAACATTTAACTTCTATAATTTACTCATCCTAAATGGCCTGCAATAGCACTTTCAAAGTATTGGAAGTAAACCTTATTTTATAGTTGAGTTATATGGGTACAAAACCTCATATTAGGGTAGAATTATATATGTATATTGTGTGTGTGTGTGTGAAGAATAATCTTACATTTGAATTCTATACCACTGTATCTAAAATTAAACTTATTTTGCATCTATATACAAAATTCTATACCAGTAAATTAAAAATTACCTTGTGAGTGACAATTAAGGCATTAAGTTGAGGAGTAGATTCACTAATTTATTTTATGTTACTGTTTTATAAGACAATTCTAAATTGTAACACCATTATCAGCTTTTGATTTTTTTGTTTATATAGGAACAATTTTCCATAAAAACAAATAAACCCTATTGTTTTCATAAACTGTCTTTTTTCACCCTATTTGTTTAACTTCTGTAAGAAATTAACTGCTTCAATTTCCTTTATAAGAGAATAATCTCAGTTCACAGGTATAATATGTGCTCAGTAATAAGATTTGAGGATTGGGCTAAGAGACATGATCTTCTGCAGAGACTGCAGAATCCATTGAAATTTGCCACAAGCACCAAAACAATCCATAACCCATGAACATAATAATATCTTCATCAAATGTTTAGTTAGTGGAATACTATCTTACCTATAGAAGCCATTTCCAAGTTTTTTGTTTGTTTGTTTGTTTGTGGCTTTTAAATTTTGTTTGCTTGTTTTATTTTTTATTTTGCTTTGTTTTTTAGGTGACTGTTGCAAGAATAATGAGATGAGGTTAGGAAGTGCCAGGGCAGTTCGTACAAGAAAGAAAGAAAGAAACATCAAGGGCAAATGACGTAGGTGACAGTAAGTGGGAGGCTCTAGAGGTTGTCGTGTTGGACTTGATACAATTTTCATCTCAAGGCGTTAGAAAAATACTGTTCACCCAGGCAAAGTGGTACATGCTTGTAATCCCAGTATTCGTAGAGACAAATGGATCTTTGTGAGTTCCAGACTAGCCTGGTTTACAAAGAGACTCCAGGATAGCCAAGGCAACTCAGAGAAACCCTGTCTGGAAAAAAAAAGTTTAAAATGTGTAATAAGAAAGCTTCATCTATCATCGAAGCCATACATTATTGAAATCCTTTGAGCTTGGTTAGAGCATAGTAGATAGTCTGAAAATTATGAAAAGAAAGCCTCAATAATAATTTAATCTTTTCCATAATTTCTTATTACAGAAACACAAAAAAGAGACGTAATGCACAGACAGTGACATGCAGTCAGTAATCCTTACTCTTTACAAGGTTGTATCAGTGTGTCTTAATTTTATTGACATATATTCATATATAGCATTGAGTTTCATAAAGACAATTTCTTTCAAATATATATGATCATATTCAAGTTAGTTCAGTTTTCTTCCATACTCCACTTGTATTTTCTTACAGTTAGTCTCTCTTTCCTTCCCCCAGACTCTCTTATGCTTCATATAATATGTGTGTGTATTATATATGTATGTGTGTGTTTGTATATGTATGTATGTTTGTATGTGTGTTCTTATATGGTTTATGTTTTAATAAGGACTTTTAGGACCCACAAATGGGAGAAAATATAAAACTGGCAATTACTGTTTGACTGTGTCTGGCTTATTGTTTTGATAGATTGATTTCTAGTTACATTCATTTTCCAGAAATCTATGTTATGTCTTTCTCCTTTAGAGATAAATAAAATGCATCATGTTTACATCCAAACCACATTTTCTTTATCCATTAATTTGATGACAGACAACTCGGGTGATTCCATAACTTAGCTATTGAGTATAGTTCTTTAATAAATAGATCTGGATGTACAAGCGTCTCTGTGATATATTGACTTCATGATTGTTCATGGTGTTCTTGAACAGAAGAACAGATTTTGACCTATCCAGACACAAATTATATATTAAGCATACAAAGTCATTTTCAATTTTCCATAGATATTCTTTACATTTTCCTTAATGGCTAATGACTTAGTATAGTGTTTAATAGCTGTGGACAAAGCAGTTAAGTATCCGTTGTTATAAGGCATGAACACATACAGCTGAAGGCATTACTGAGGGCAGAAAGGGGGGGGCAAGATAAAGTGAGTGTATAAGTAAGGTTGCTATATTTCTGTTAGCATCACAGATTGACCAGTCATTTCCTTCTATTACTTCCACATTTTTCGGATATTGAGGAATGTTGTCTAAACATGCAATCTGAAGTACAAAAGTAGCACCTGAGGTAGAACAGATAAGGAGGTGCTGATAGACAGAGGTTATGAGTTAATAGAACATCGTGAACCTTGACAATAAAGACGAGCAGATTATATAGGAATAGTGCTCAAATGATCTGTCAAAACATAGAGAACAAAAAGCAAAGAACATTGAAACATGGGCCAATACCACTTCATAGAGGGTTGCAATAATATAAAAGTCTCAAAGTATTTTCATCTGATTGTTAATAGTATCAGGGTATGATACAACTCAGACTGTATTTGAAATGCATCCGGACACAGGTGTTTTAAATTAAATCTTCCAAAAGAACTAGTCTTAAGACTGTACTCCAATGGGCCTTCGATGGCAGAGGATCCCTAGGTCTTTGGAGATGTTAGAAGAGCAGAAAATATTGTGTAAATGTGAGAAGGGTAGTGGAAACAGGTGGGAATCAATAGAGAGGCTTAAATAGTCGGGATTAGTATGGTGAGGATTTAGCAGAAAATGTAGCAGAAATGATGCCAATTTCATGCATAGGCTATGGACTCTGTTATTCTATTCCTGCAAATAAGAAGTGACAATAGCAAAATAATTTGTACAATAACATAATTCATCTTCTAATAAATTTAAGCGATAAAAGAACTTATTTGACTCAAAAATTTTGAAGTAACTGACCAAACAAAACTCTATGTTGAAAGGATAATTCCTGAAGTAATCAATGGGAAGGCGGGAAGAGGCAAGAGAGCCTGATATCAGAAGGATAGAGTAGTGAGAGGAAGAAGGAGCCTCCTGGCCAAGACGTCTTCTTAGGCAAGTGTTGCTGCCTCTACGCCAGCTGAAGTCCAAACGCAGTTCAGGCTTTTAGCCATCCACATGAAAGGATCCAATGTTGTCAGTAGTGATTACAAAAGCTTTGGTGTTAAGAATGGAAAGGGTTAAATAAGGTATATTTCACTCAGGAAGAAAGCAATCAGATGTGCTCCTAACAAAGAGGGACTAATGGATGTCCTAGAAGAGGAAGCTAGAGACAAAAATATATAAAAACAGTACAATGATGTGGGGCATTTTAAATGTTTTGCTCTCTGTAATCCTTTTTATTTTTCATCTTAACGCTTTGCCTCTACCTTGCATGGTCTATAGACTTTACGAAAATGGTGGTGTTTAGTAGCATGGAAGTTATACTAAATAATACATCCCATTGGGTTTGAAGATGTGTTTTCTCAAGCTGTGGTACAATAATTTAAATTTATAAGTAAGGTATAAAGGCATTTGTGACGCTCTAGGTGAATTTTATTTCTCTGATTATTGTATCATACTTCAGTGAGAACAAAACACTTCCAGAAGTGCCACATACTACCTTACTGACTCACTGATTTTTATATTTCGAAAGTGGAGACTATCAGTAAGACGGTTAAAATGTGGAGATGGTGCTAAGTAAAACATTGTTTTTAATTTTTTTAGTAATTTCTAAAAATAAAAAAAGTCGTTCAATATTATAAATCAAGCTTTATTATGAGTTCCTTTTGCAGTGTATATTTCAGATTGACCACATTCAATAATATTTACATTTCTTAGCCTGTGATACATCTTTATTATAGCATGTTCTTAATTTTAATAAAGGGAAGGTATTTGTACTCATGAAGAGTGATCTGCAATCCAGGTTGCTAAGTGCTCTCTTTGTTCTGCTTTGACTTTGCAAACACACATTCATGCTCGGAACATTTATTTGTGACAACATACAATATATTCTTTTTAAACCAACATTATGAATCATTTGGAGTAGAAAAAATACAAATGGATTAACATCTATTTAAACTCTTTAGGGCTGAATGTTTGCACACACAATGTATTTTGATATATGGGTTGTGAATAAGTTTTGACTATACCTACTGATCATGTTTTAATTTATATGTTTACTTTTTTTTGTTTTTATTAAAACCAGCTCTTTGGGAGTTTTGAGTTTCAAACAACATGGTTTGATCATATTATTTCCCTCCTACCCCCTACTCTTCTGAGAGCCATCCACCACCTTCCATCTACCAACTTTTGTGTCTTTTTTTTTTAAGTCCTTCAAGAACAATTTGTACTCTACAAATATTCTTGGATATGTAATATTTTACTGGACCATAGTCAACTCATGAAGGACCATTCTCTTAGAGGAAATGGTCTTTCCCTCTCTCAGAGGCTAAGAGTTTCCACTCACTCTGGCACTAAGGCTAACACTTAACAAATGGGGCCTTATGGAATGAAAATGCTTATGTACAGTAAAGAACTCCATCCTTCAAGTAAAGAAGAAGACTATAGAATGGGAAAAGATATTTACCAGGTGTTTCTATTTCTTTCTATAAAACCTTCTTCTGATAAAGTGTGAGTTTCAAGAAGGCAGTACAAATTCTATTCATGCCTTCAAAGAGCAGCCAGTAACAAATACTTTGGCACATTAAAGCATTTGATAAGTAGTTGATAAATAGCTATAGGAAGTGAATTTATATACAGTTCAGAACTTAATCAAGCACTTATTGCTGACTTAACTATGAGAAAGCTGTTTTTACCAAGATTAATAAATAAAACTACAAAGTAGTCAGTCTTTCATTATTTGGCATGATTGCTTATATGCATGAAATCCATAAAAACTTAAATAAATGTTTTTACTTTAATAAAAAGGTACTGTCATAGGTGAAAATAGACTAGACAGCTGAAAGAATTCATCAGTGAAAGTTCCTTTTTACATATACTGCTTTGAAGTCCTATTTAAGTGGACAGCTCCTTTCCCAGCATCCTTTGATGACAAATCCAACATATTGTAATTACTCTTCTTGATAGATGGATGAATCCACCACCTTAAAGATGATGCGTGGACACCTTTCTTTGAAGTCATATTTCTTCTCTAATGCAGGGCATAGACATTTAATCCCTCATACTGTCAATTTAATTTTGTGAGATTGAAAAACATGGAAAGAAAAAACTGAGACAAATTTAGGAATCTTATTAGAAAAATTTAACCCTGAAACAACTCAGATGGATTTAATTTCAAACTTACTTAAATGCAATGCTCACGACCACTCTTTATAAAGCTTTGAAAGAGGGATAGGCACTGCTTATGCTTGTCAAGAAATTGTAAAAAAAAAAAAAAAAGAAAACTGGACAGCCGGGAAGAGAAACTGACAGCTATTGAGATAAAATGACAACAGCAGTGGAAGAAACTTCCTGATAAAGAGGTCATAGAAAGCAGGAGGGAGGAGATTCTTAGACATATGAATGTATAGAAATAAAGCTTCTTCTGTGTTAGTTTGTGTCTTTATCCCCCGATAACGTCATCTTTTGTGTTCAATTCTGCTTGTTTTATACTGTATTTTATTTTAGATAAGGCTCACTTTCTCTTGTTCAGGATTCCTCAAACTTTTACTTCTCTTGCCTCCTCCTTCCATGTAACTGGGATTTAAAAAAAAATATTGAAAATAGACGCTTGTCTCATATAATACATCCAGACTACTGTTTCCCCTCCCTCCACTCATCCTACTTCCCCACAACCTCTGCACTCCCCAAGATCTAATTGCCCTCCATTTCCTTTTCAGAAAAGAGTAGCCCTCTAAAAGACGACAGCCAAACAGGACAAAATGAGGTACACTAAGACAAGGCAAGAGTCCTCATATCAAGGCTGGGCAAGACAACCCAGGAAGAGAAAAAGGGTCTCAAGATCAGGCAGAAGAGTCAGAGACATACCACTCACATTGTTAGGAGTCCAAAAAAGAGGACTAAGTAACAGCCATAACACATATACAGAGGACCTGGATGCAAACCATGTAGTCTCCCCGACCCCACTTTAGTTTCTGTGAGCCCTGCTTAATTGATTTAGTGGGCCTTTAATTCAATGACTTTTTGTTTTGTTTTTTTGCCAGTTGTCTATGGCTTTACCCTAGGTCTCTTAGGTGTCTAATCTCTGGTTTCTAGCCATCCAAGCAATGTCAGCTATGGGCTCCCTCTTCTGAAGTGGTCCTCAAGTTAAATCAGACATTGGTTGGTCACTCCCACATGTTCTGTGCCGCCTTTGCCCCAACACACTTTGCAGGCAGGACAGATTGTAGGTGAAAGTTTTTGTGACTGGGTTGATGTCTCAGTTTGTCTTTCTGTAGTCTGAAGAGCATCTTCTCATCCCCAAAAGACTAGAAAGTAGGGGTGGAGGCTCCAAGCCCATACCCGTTCTACTTGTCTAGGTTCAATGAGCTGAGTTGAAATTGTCCTCAACAACGCGGCCCTGCCATCAGTTTTCAGAAGGTCACTTTCTGTCTGTCTTAGCATCAGTCTGGTTTGTTTAGGGATCTCTAGGGGAGGTTGAGCTAGCAGCTCAACTGAATATAACCCCAGTCCCACCACTGGACGCCTTCTCTAGCTACAAAATATGCTGAGTTCAGACTCAGAATACTTCATTACTAGGAGTCCTCACTAGGATAACCCTCGTAGATTCCAGAAACTTTCCACTAGGTTTCCATACCATCCCCTAAAGGCTCCATAATCACAGCTGTCTCTACTTGCACTCTCTCTGTGCCTCCCCACCATCCCTGTCTGAGCCCCTTGCTCTGCCCCTACCCAAACCCACCCAAAGAATCTATTCTATTTCCTATTTCCCAAGGAGATTCATGCCCCCTCATCATAGCCCTTGTCTCTACCTAACCTCTCTGGGTCTATGGGTTGTAGCTTTGTTATCATTTGCTTAACAGCTAATATTCATACCATATTTGTTTTTCTGGGTCTGAGTTACCTCACTCAGGATGTTTTTTTTTTTTTTCCTAGTTCCATCTATTTGTCTGCAACTTTCTTGATGTCATTTTCCTGAACAGCTGAGGAATATTCCACCACTTACCACACTTTCCTTATCCATTCTTCAGTTGAAGGGCATCTATGTTATTTCCAGTTTCTGGATATTATTAATAAAGTGCAAGGAACATAGTTGTGCAAGTGTCCTTGTGGTAGGATAGAGGGACCAAGAGTGGTACGGCTGGGTCTTGAGGTAGATCGATCTCCAATTTTCTGACAAAGCCACATATTGATTTCCATAGTTGCTGTACAAGTTTGCACTCCCACAGGCAATGGAGGAGTGTTTTCCTTATTCCACATTCTGCCAAGCATGAACTGCCATTGTGTTATAGATCCTGGCCATTGTGTTAGGCATACACCATTGTCTCTGGCTTTGTCTCTCTGTTACATATTGTCATAACACCATCATGTGTACTAGCACCAAACAGTTTAGTTTGTTATGATTGCTGGCTAGCTATATTGTTAGACTGCAAACCTGATGCCATCTCTTTCTGTCCTACCATTCCTGTCACAATAATTGACCTTGAGAGGATAGGAAGAGGGATCATATTAGAGCCACCAACCGCATCTCGGGATCAGGATTAGAGCACACAATGTGGAAAGCTACCAAGGCACACTTTTTTTATAGCAAAAGGAATAACAATATAAATCACTGAAGGGAGACTTATATTGGAGAAAAACTCCATGAGAGAAGTATAATGAAATCAGGAGTAAAAGAAAGCCTGTTGGTGGTATGGAGTCTTCTCAGCACCGGGCAGCTTTGAACGCTACGGTTACAAACTTTACTTTCAAGAAAGTCACAGTCTCAGGAGAGTTTATACAGGACGCTGTCCCTGGAAAAAGAGTTATTAATAACAAATTTATTCACGATGTATCACAGCTTAGAAGCAATTTCTCAGATTACATTTTGTGGTATTATACTTTTCAGTGCAGTGTGAAAAGTTATAGTAGAATAAAAGTTCAATTCTCTTCAGTTCTGTTACGAATTTTGGTTCACATCTAGTGGTTTCAATTCATTATACAGATACTCTAGACATTGTAGAAGGTGCGTGAGAAAGGGGGTTGTAATGAGTTCGATTTTTTCAGGCTGGGATAGGTCTTGAGTGTGACTTCAGTGTTTCTCGTGATGGGCTACAGGCCATCTGGGGTTAAAATAGCTTTATGGGACATATAAAGGAATTGGGATTTGAGGTCAGTATGCTGTTCTCCTTAGCCCAGCAAAACAGAAGTCTCTTGAGAAGACTTCCTAAGTGATGGAGAGGGTACACTCTAGTTCGAGCATTACTTCAGTTCATTTTTCTTCTTCCGAATTGTTCACACACATGAAGGAATGAAAGCAGATATAATTTTAGGAATTGAATACTGTTCATAATCTATATTTATATGCTAAGACTCTTTAAATTCTTTTATTTCTCTATTTCTGTCCACTTTCCCACTTACTATTCTATGGTTTGTCCTCTTTGCATGCTGCTTCTGTTATTGCATTGTCCAATATTTTTATTTTTTAATTGCATTTAATAGTACTCATCCAGTATTGGGTGAAGTCACTTTAAAAATCTTTTAAATTTTTACATGAAGCATTATATAATTAAGATTTGTTTAACTTGTATTTAGTCCAGTCTGCATTGAATGATTTTTAAAAATTACTAGTTGATCATCATAGTTGATACCTATAATCTTAACAATTGGCAGGCTGAGGCGGGAAGAGTGCCATGTCTGAGGACAGCTTCAACTACAGTAAGTTAAAGGCAAGATTCAGCTAGAATGAGACCCTGTCTCAAAGAAACAAAAGAAATCAATAGAAATATTCAGCAAATCCAGGAAAAACTTTTACTATGCGCTTGGGAATATTTCAGTTGCTTAGCTATCATCTTTGTAATTATTTAATTTTATTCTAATATGTTATTTTAAAATAAGCTTTAAAGCTAAACAAAATATGCACTATTAAGTTCCTCAGAGAATATATACAATAATTTATATGTATGTTTTAGACAATATTGAGAAAATAGTTAATGAAGACAAATGATGCAACTTTTAACATAGTTTGTCAAGAAGTAAATATATAGTATATGATTTCACTTGTTTTTAATTTTAAAAAGATTTGCTTTTCTTTATGTGTATATGTGTGCATTTCCGAGCATATGCCATTTGTGCACAGGCAACCATGGAGGCCTAATGAGTTCACATGGAGTTACAGGTGGATGTGGGCTGCCTAAAGTAGGTGTCAGGAACCAAATTATAGTCAATGAGATAATAACTTCAAAGAAAAATTATTCTCACTGTGGAGGCATTTTCCTGTCCTTGAAGAAAATATTATAGAACTGACTACTGAGGTGACTTTAGTTCATAATATTAAGAAACCATCCTAGGTAACTAGAGACTCAGTGGGATTTTTGAATATGCTTATTATTTTATATCTGTACACAATATCAATTAGCCTATAACATCATTTGGCTCTGGATTGTATATTATTATAATTTGTGTTCTTTTGGCAAGCTAATATAGAACCAACATGTTTGCCTATCATATGTATATATAATACAACGCTTTAAAAAATTATCTTATCTAAGTGTTAATACAATGGTGGAGATAATGTCAAAAGATTCTGAGATAAGATGTGTTAAACATGAAGATTCTGTCACATTTCTTTATAAATGAAAAAGATTATACTAAAATTTAAGACAATCAGAAGAAATATAAGAGAAATAGGAACAGACATAGTTGTGATAATAAAACAAGCAAACAAACAAAAAAACCCACAGGAATTTAACAAATCCCCTTTTAAAAGCCCCAAAAGTCTGTGAGAACTGTAAAAGATGAAAAATGTGCATAAAATAGTATCTTCCCGTGCACTTGGTCAGTGAGAAGTGCTCAGCATCGGACACTAAGGTGGGACGGTCACGCTGACTGCCTTCAGGCCGCTTATATGCAGGAAACTGAAGCTTTGCACAGAGTTATTGAAAGCCTCATGAGAGTCTTAAATTCCATCTTCAGAACATGGGGAACAAGCACTTGGGGGAGAATCAACTCCTGTTCAGATGTCAGGATGTGCTTTTCTGTGGAGAACGTTGGAATTTTTTATACAAAGGAAAAAATCATGTAACAATCCCAGGAAGGCGAGAGAGCTCTTTGCATTGCAGGAAACTGAAAGCTTGCGGCAGTTGCCAAAAGGTACAAGAAAAGCTAAATCTTGGGGAATAGCATGGTCATACTAGTGCTGCGCTGGAAAATTGTTTAGGCAAGAGAGTACAGAATAGATTTGTTTCTTATAAAAAGCATCCTAATGTACAAGGAAGGAATAAAGGAGCTGAAAGACACCTCTGTAATAGACTACTTCGATGACAAAGGCAAGCTAGGGTGCAGGTACTGACAGGAAGCTGTCAAACGGGTTCACTCTAGTGCTAATGTGATTGATTCTCTTAACTGGTTAACATCACACACACACACAAAAATGAAACAGGGAAAGCAAAGATCTAAAATATGTAGGATCTGACATAAAAATGAGACTGTCTGGGACCAAAAGTATTACTCATTCTCAAATGCAGCAAAGCTGCTGCTTTAAAAGCAATTACATCATAGATTTGTAGTTAATCAGCTGCAGGATAAATGGTAAGATTTTGACAGTCCACATGCTTATAGTGATCACAGTATGACTGAACTTTGTAAAAGCCAAATGATAATTGGAGAAGATTTTATTACATTGGTAGAGGATAATAGAAACCATAATCTGCTCTTTAAGTAACATTGTGGAGTAAATTATGAGTAATACCATTTAAAGTTATTCATAAGCGTAAATAATTAACCAATGTGAGACATAACCCAAGGCTTGATTCATGGTAATTATCCAAAAGACTCCAGTTATTTCAAAACAAAACAATACTCTTTTTTCTTACTTCTACTGATAAGAATAAGTAGGTTGATAGATGACAGGTAGATAAGTAGATAGAAGGTGATAGATAGATAGATAGATAGATAGATAGATAGATAGATAGATAGATAGATA
>OU015747.1:20535509-20575278 GCA_907169655.1 Acomys percivali | reverse complement strand
ATAGATAGATAGATAGATAGATAGATAGATAGATAGATAGATAGATAATAGATACATATAGAGAGATACATGTTTAGATATAGATAAAACTTAATTGTATTGATTTTGTAAATTTCACTTTTTCTCTCTAAATATGATGGAGTCCATTCTCCTCTTAATTCTATGCCACTTGACTGTATAGTGAATCTAATTTTGCATTTGGATATGTGTCTACATGAATAAATATAAGCAACTTTCATTCAGGAGATATGCTCATATAGACACAGATACACATATTCATGTTCACACATATTTTTGTCTTGTTTCTGAGTAAGAGATAATTTCTATAATACGGAAACTGCAGTTGAGTGCACATCTTGGGGACTTGCATACTAAAATGGCATCATAAAAAAATAAGATGAGATTAAGAAAATGGATGGTTCTAAAGAACACCTCAAGACAGAAATGACTGATGATCAATTAGTATGAGCACAGCCATAAATTAAGCATAAAGTACTATATGCAAGGTACAAGCTTTGAGAGAACAATAACATTGTTCTAATTTTATGTTATATTATGTATTATATATAATATCTACACTATTTTAATCTAAAACACACTTGGTTGATTTTAATAGGTATACATGCAGGCATTCAATAATGTGAACCCACTGCTACATTTTGTTTCTATTTTGAGACAGTGTTTTGCTTGTAAAAAGTTATTTTTTTTTAATGTGCAGTGTTATATGGGTGTCAGATCCCTTGGAACTGGAGTTGCAGATAGTTGTGAGCTGCCATGTGGACACTAGGAATTGAACCCAGGACCTTTGGAAGAGCAAGACAGTGCTCCTAACCACTGAGCCATCTCTTCAGCTTCCACTGCTAAGATTTGCAACGTACTTTCCAGAAATAAAAACTGCTGACTTTAAAATGTAATCATGTAATGGAGGAGAAACTCCCCAGCGTAAAGAGAACCCAGTTTCTGCCCTTTAGATACTGGTGTTGACTGTGTCGAGACCACTTAGATGACACTGAGCAAGTTAACTTTCAGATAGGAGGTTTTCAAATAGAGTCACCCCGCCTTCCCTCCCTCTGCCCACTAAATCCATGCTTCATCCTCTGGCAGCTGTTTTTGCCATTTATGTTAAAAGCAGATGGAGAAAATGCAAAAACATGTCAGTTTTATCGCCGTGTGTAATCAGCATCTGGGCTGCACATTATAGGCAGTGTCTATCCAAATTCATATCTCACTTAGTATCATAAAAATCTCTTGTCATTTCTAAAGTAAGACAAAAGCTAAACATACTAAGTAGATTACAACCAGCTTTTTAAATCTTGATGTGATATATGTGTGTGTGTTTGTGTGTTTATTATAGTTACAAACTTATCTGAAAACTGTATTGCTAATTGACTTCCAAGCTTTATTTAGCACCATATATTAATTTTACACTTGAGATCCTATCAAGTGACAGATTTATTGTTTTAACTAATGTGTGTTGATGACTAGGACATTTGCAGACATTCATGTGTTTATATCATATTTTTATTCTTCTACCTTTGTACATGGAAATATACTATATTTTCTTTATTTATACTGTACTTTTACCAAGGTGCTATTGTGATTTCTTTTTCATCTTTTTTTTCCCAAAAAAATTGATGCTAAAACACAAAAGGAAGATGGGTTCTGTAAGGACCCTAAGGATGATGATGATGTATGCATAGCTACAGTCAATCATTGTGTGCTTTGTAAAATTCGTGTGTGTAAAATTTACAAATCTACCCCATCATAATCATTGCAGAATATTTTATGCCACAGAGCAGCAGGTCACAAAGTGACTCAGCTTAACCTACACACAAGGTCCCATGTTCTGTGGCCTCCAGTTTCACAGCACAGTTTTGTTTCTGTGGTCTTTTAAGGAGCCTGAAGGTCCTGTGATCAATTGCTGTTTGGAAGCACAGAAGGGCTGAGATTTATGGCACAAAATAGAAAGAGAAAAATGCAGGGCTAGGTCAAGTGAGGGAAGAAAAGCCCTATTGGCTAACTCTTCTTGTGAGGATTTGCAACTTTGCTCACTCAGTACAGTTAGATATATCATCTCACTGAGCAGATAACTAAAATATCCTAGCTTTAGGGAAGTGGTAATAGCTATACCTTTGATTACATATATTATATAGAATGATATAATATAATGTAAAAATATATAACAAATATTACACATGACTACATATATATTTGTGCATAATATAATTGTAAAATATGGATTCAGTCATCATCAATCCTGTGGGTTAAATCGGTCCTGGCAGGTTTACATGAAATAAATCATCCTTACCATATTAGGGCATAGAATCTCCCCCTTATATGCTTTGTTAAATCTGTTTTTATTTTCTAAAAGAGATGTAGTATATTCTCTCAAGGAATGACATTTGGAAGACTATTAATTATAGTATATTTTATCCTAATCATGCAAATAAGGCTTATCCATTACACTATCTGTTTCTATAATCTTGAAAGGGTTTTAATTAGATTCTTCATGGAACAATGGACGCAAATGTTCACTCTCTGAGATTCAGCAGAGTCTATGCTAATATAATAAGGAGAGAGCTGAAGCTAAAAGAGCTGAGAGATGTAAATATAGCGTGCCATTTTCTTAACCTGGAAACACTGATATTTTTCTTTCTTAGATTTATACTATGGTCAAATGCTTTTCCCTCATTCATATTAGAGGGACGCCAGTAGAGATGAATGTTGTTTAGTTTATCAAGTGTATTCCAAATTTTCTGTTATGTTAAAAAAAATGACTCTACAAAGCTAAGAGTTTAACGGACGTGCATAATAGTTCATGGTTTGTCCATTAAATAAGGATGAAACAAAAATGAAATATTGTAGAGTTTACTTGGTGTCTGTCAGTGATAGTATGTCTTCCCACATAAGCATAACTTTTTTTGATCAAGGAATACTTCATGCTTATCCTTAGTGGACTGCTCACACAGTGTGATAAAAAAACAACTGCTAAGTGTAAATACAGTAGAAGCTTTTTGTTTTTTTCTTTTTTTAACATATAAACTTACACATATTTATTATATTTTTTATAAATAGAAAAACAAAGTAACACTAAAAAATTGACTAGCCAGGGGATTGGAGAGAACAGAATTGTTTTGTAAAATAGATTCTTGGAATAATCCTAGTTTGAAGGCTTGAACTTTGAATAATGATATTTTAAATATAAAGTGTTTTAAAATTTAAAGCTTTTATATATTTTAAATGTTTTGTATACATTGCATTTTATGAAGAAATTAAAAGAAAAATATTGCAGTAGAAATAAATACAAATTATATGCCTAAAACACAGATATCTATTGAGTTAAATTTCAACACAGTCATTTAATATAATGAATGTACAATGTATATTCTAAGATAAAACAGGCTAAAAGTTCTGTATATACTTCAGAATTCATAGTGTTAAAGTAATATAGTCTTAAAAGCCTATACAAACACTAATAACTTCAACTGATTATGCTCATATGTAGATTTACATATACACAAAGAAACACATTTATCTGATAATAATTGACCAACTGAAAACAACATTAGCAAATCAATATATTTAAACAATACAGAAAAGTGTGTTGATTATAAGAATGAAGATTATCATTTTGAAAAAGAGCAATATAAAGAATGTTATTTTCAAATTAAAATAATTATAAATTTTACATTTAAACTAAAGTGGCCTTTTCAAATTCCCTTTGTAACTATGTCAAAAATAAGAACATAAGAAAAGCCAGCAACTCTCTCAATCGTGCCATTCATTGGTCAGTGTTATGCTGTCATGTAAGTTTTAAGTGAGGCAGTTTTCAATGTGAAATTCACATTATCATACATCACTGAATTGAAAAATACTGATAGTGTAATTATTTATATTTGAGACATTGCATTTCCATATATAATCTAATTTCATCATGTATTCTTTTCATTTTATAGCTTTTATAACATTAAATATTAAATTTCTATAGGCTGTATTATCATTTTTACTTCTGATTGATTAAGATAAATATTTTCCAAATTTATCAGAACAACTTGTACATATGGGCTAGTGAGATGGCTCAGCAGCTAAGAGCCCTTGTGATATGATCCTGAATACCTAATATCAAATCACAGCAGCCACGTAGCAAATGGAGTGTCCTCCAAATGCCCATAACTCTAGCTAGGAGAGATCTAGCCCCATGTGCACAAGCCCATGTACATATATTTATGCAGGTAAATAAACTTTTTAAATGAACTAATGATTTATATGCAGATTTGTAAAGCATACTAAATTGCCACTTGAATAATTAACAATTTTTATAACTATTCTAGAATCTGAGGCATTAAAACTATTAAGTGGAAATTGAAGTTTCCATGGAATACCCTAAGTCCTATTAAAAGTAGAATTAGTTTGGATAAATGTGTGGGTTCAGAGTACTTTTTATCACTATACAACCCCAGAACAGCATAATTTCCACATTCTACATTTCCTACTGACCCTTTTACATTATTTTCAGCAACCTTACATATTATAAAAGTTACATGAACAAATTTTTAATCTGTTAAAACTACTCAGAAACCTTTTTACTTTTCATCATCATCATGTTGCTATGATCCAGTGAGTAGCCAATATGTAAAGTTTCTTTAACACAGACTGATTATTTGAAACTTTTTGTAATTTAACTGTAAGAATGGATCAAAGCTGAAACAAACATGATTTCTAAACCATCACTCTAAAATGCACTGATTAATATTACAGAATAAAAAACCTCAGTTCTTGCTATATTTAGAACCTGTGAAAAGTATTATTTCTTAATCCTTGGACAAATAACTCGAATGCTAAATGTGCGTGCGCGTGTGCACGCGTGTGTGTGTATGTGTGTGTGTGTGTGTGTGTGTGTAGGTGTAAGCTAGCAGACAGTTGATGTCTTAGGTCGTCCTCAAGCACTACCCACTTATTTGTTTAATATTACTCTAAATATGCTTATGTTTATATGTAGGAAGTATGTGCGGGTTTTGATTCATGTACCCACAAAGACCAGAAGAAGGCATTAGATCCCCTGGAGCTGGAGTGATAAACAGTCGTGAGCCACCTGACATGTGTGCTGAGAACTCTACAGAGGTCCTTTGCAAGAGCAGAATGCAATCTTCATCACTGAGCCTTCTCCTCTGACCCCCAGACAACTCCTTGTCTTTTGAGACACAATTAATCAATTTGCAATTCAAGGTTCAACTAAAATGGTTGGCCAATATAAACCAGGGACATCTGCCCATGTCTTTCACTCCAGCCTTGGGGTTCAGACATATGTTGCCACACTTCACTGTTTATAGAGTTGCTAGGGATCAAAGTTAATGTCCTCATGTTTGCATTGTGGAGCACTTCACCGTGAGCCTTCTCTCCTGGTCTCAAATCCTTAATTATTAATATGGATGCTTTCCTGTCTTCTGAGATAAATCTGCCCTTTAGAAGGCAACAACCTGAAGATGAGAAAATATGCATATTGGAATAAAAATGTATATGCATTTGTAGGCAAATTTCCATACATCTATGTACATATGGAAAACAGGTATATGTATATATTCATATGTACACATATATGTGTGTATATATTTTTAATCCAGACAGGAAATATTATTTATTTCAAGTATTTTTTTTTTATTTTCATGGAGGGGAGCATGGTGGAATGCAGGCAGAAATGGTGCTGAAAAGTAGCTGAGAGTACATGCTGACCCACAGGGAGAGGAAGAGGGAAAGGAAGGGGAGGAGGAAGAGAAAGGGGAGAGACAGAGATGGAGGGGAGGGAGGGAGGGATAGAGAGGACAGAGAGAGAGAGAGAGAGAGAGAGAGAGAGAGAGAGAGAGAGAGGAGAGAGAGGGGGGAGAGCTATTTCAAGTAATTTAATATAAGAATTTAACACAGAAGAATTTCCTAAACTTTGTCAGAAGGTGATACAGAGAAAACTTTTCTACTTATCTCCAAGTCAACACAGTCCAAAGAAGTTAAAATAGTAGAAAATAAGGAGGTGCCGCCTCTAGCAGGAACTGAAAACACAACACCAGCGATGTGGCTTTGGGGCTATACCCTAAAAGAGTGGACAAATATACTATAAACTTCCTTTTGGGTGTTTCAGTCTTTGACTAGCACCTCTGAGTGTCTAAACCCTGCTGCAGTAGTTCGCTGGAGTCAGGTCTCGAGGACCCAGAGCACAACTGATAAGGAAGGCTGTGAGATGACTCTTAGGTGCTGATACGGGAGAGCCTGAACATGAGAGACAGATGGGGAACAAATGAGTTTTCTAACTGACCTGGCGAAAGCTCTTCTGTTGTGTGTTTAGTGGCTGGGTGTGCATTCCTCATTTTTCTCCAATAGCACAAGCTTAGTATAGATGGTGTTTGACAGTTAGTTTTGCTGTGCTTTTTATCACATCCTAAAAACATTCCACCTGTGTCTAACTAAACTTTTCTTGCATGTTTTTTTATTGTAATGGTCACACGCCAAGTTAGCAGATATGCATTGTTTACTGAAGATATCTGTATTGTTTATAGATTTAGATTTTATGATTTTTGTCTCATAAGTGGCTTCAAAATTAATTTTGTGAGTGTTCCAGTTTTTTTTTCAACTAATGATGTGTGCTTTCTTTAGAGGGTAAAGGTTTTAAATTTAATATAGATCAGTACTTTCATATTTGAATTACAATTATTCTTTAAAATATTTTAGATCTAAAGCCAGTGCCTCAGTATATTTCCTTTATTCATGGCATATTAGAATATATACCTAATTTTGTTTCAACAAATGCTTTCTAATCTATATTAAATTCTGGCCCAACTTATAAATGGTTAGTGACTGGGTGTTACTTTTTATTTTATAATTGCCCTACTTTATTCTAACTTTGCTTCACAGTGAAAAGGCAGCACATTTAATTTTACTACTGATTTTTAGAGGAAAAGAAGAAAAATCTCTCCTAAAAAATATTGACTTCCCCCTGACTTGAATCTTATGTTTGAATGTAATGTGTCTAGAATTTTACTTTCTCTTCTAAGCCCTGATTTTTTTTTTCTTTCCATTGCAGACGTTTAGAACAAAACTCCATCAGGGCCATACCTCCAGGAGCCTTCTCACCCTATAAAAAGCTCAGAAGAATGTGAGTTAACAGTGTTGTACAAGATATGCCAGTTTTTAAGTTACGTGGGCCAAGACGTTGCAGGAATAATTAAGCATGGATATTGAAGAGATTGACAGCTTAATGACAGTCTGATTGCCAGTTGTATAGTAGCACTTTAATCTTACTAGTGGGACCTTGTACTTTCTGATGTTCTCTGTAATTTACTTTATTGATTCCCACCAAAAAAAAAATGGCAATGACATCTATAATCTGAGTAAGACATGACATCCTTACTAATATCTTAAGCAGACGGATAGTACCTGTTTTACAGAGTGTGATTCGCCTGTAAATTTTAGTATTCTCTGATGTTTCCTTTTGAAAGTTGTGCATGTGTCTTCATAGACAATATATACAAGTGAGTCCTCTCTGCAGCCAATTTCTCTGCCATCCTACTCCATTTAACCTAGCCCAATTTCTGATTGTAGCGACCTGAGCAATAACCAGATCTCTGAGTTGGCACCTGATGCCTTCCAAGGACTTCGCTCCCTGAATTCACTGTAAGTAGACAGATTTTTGTTGTTGGAGGTGGTTTGGTTTGGTTTTGGTTTTGGTTTTTCATTATTGTTGTTTTGTTTTGTTTTGTTTTGTTTTTTGAGGAAATCCAAGTTTTCTCAACAACCAAAGGCATTTGTTTTCAGATTTTTAAAAAAATCCTGTCTGGTGAGTTATGAATCATTATCTTCAGTTGTTTTGAGTGGTTTTCATCATCTCATGGAGGCCTGTTGGTTATCATTAACACTAGCCAGTTTTTTGGGTTGAATTTGTGGGTTTTTTTTTTAAACTTTGTTATTAAAAGGAGAGCGGTCCCTTTGAAGGAATTATTTTTTCCAGCTGTAATGAAGGGACAATTTATTTTTAATTACTCTGGAAAACTCTAGATTTATAGTTTCTTACTCTATAACTTCATGTGTCTTAGCTCTCTGTTGCTCCTCTGAAAATGATGAAGGCCAAGTATTGCTGATAATAAATGAGTATATATCTGGGAACCATCCTTTCATCCTTTCTTCATTACAGGAGGATTTTTACCAAATAGCCTCATAATAAGCATTAGTTATGAAGGTCAAGAGAACTCACAGGAAGATAGCTATGTAATTTGGAGACCGGCTAAAATAAGTTGCTAAAGGTTACCATTATTTAAAGTTTTCAAAGTATATCAAGTGAAATAACCTTTAGTTGTTTTATAATTTGAATGTAGAGTCTGTCTTACTTACTTTTTACAGGTTTCCATTGATATAAGTTAGTATTACCAGGCTGTCAGCTTCCAGAAATTAACCTTTTTCTCCTTCTCTCCCATAGTTATCTTTCAATGAGTAAAAAAAATTTTTACAAGAATTTCTTTTCTACTTCATCTTTTAAGATCCTTCTGTAAACATCCTCAAGTTTATATTTAGGTTAATTTGAGTAATACATCTACTGAAGATGTGAAACTAGTTTAAACAATATGTTGCCAATACCTCTAAAGAATTCTCATGAAAGAACTAAAACAAAAAATAATTTTAAATATTATTTGTTATTAAATTAATTAACAAAAAATTTTCATGTCTTAAAGAAATCTAGGATTGATTTTTACAAAGATTTTTATGGCCACTCTTGTATATATAATATAATTTGCTATTATTAACATCGATGCTTATGTATGATAATATTATATATTATACTCCTATGTATTAATATAATATAAAATGCATTATTAGCACAATATCTGTTTAAAGTCATATACTAATTGAATCACATTTCTCCTTGGGGACAAAGACTATTACATTTTCTATGTATTTAGTTATATTTGTATGTGTGCTTGTGTACCTGTGTGCATGAGTGGATTTTGGAGGATAGCTTGTCAACCATTCCCCTCTAGGGCCCCAGGATTGAATTCATATCCAAATTTTTGGCACTGCTTTAACTTGCTGAGTCATCTCACTGCTTATGTCATGGTTTTTTGACTTTCTCACTCTGACAACACTAAAATTTGTGTAGTATTTACAAGACTTTGGGGCAAGCATGCTAGATAGAATACTAATATCCTCTGAAATTAATTAATTCTTCTTTTCATCATGAGAGAGGATATACATACACATTCATGTTTGTGTGCTTGAGAGTAAAGAATGGAAAACAACTTTGGGTGTAGCTTTCCACTTCCCCTTCGTATATAATAAGACCTTCTTTTCTTTGCCACTGGACACTTCAAGTTAGTTGGCCTGTGAGTTTCGGCAGATTCTCGACTCCTGACTCTCATGCCATTTAAGCAGTGAGTTACACACATGTAGCACAGCAGGTATTTTTACCCATGGGGCTATTTCTCCACCTATCTCTAGTTTCATTGCTTCTTTCATTTTATCACTTCATTGTTTTGTTCTGACTCAGAAACCTCCTTCCCTAGGTAGAAAGTAAGTGCTACTCAGAGTAACAGTGTGTACCCAGCTTACACCTGAAATCTTTTGATGTTTTGTGTTTATCTTATCTCCACTCCTTCCTGGGGCATGGCTAAGCAACTTACTAATATTCACGTGCCTCAGTTATCCTCTCTCTAAAATAGAGGAGCACAGCCTTTCCTTGCCGGGCTGACAAAAGCACAGAGCAAACCACTAGAGGTAATAGGTACTGCCATGGCAAAGTCTTTGCCTACTGTACATCAGTTTGAATGTTTCTGGATTTTAAGTATTCCAGAGAATGTTGGTGCTCCAAATTCTTAGCATATGAGCACCTTCTTCTCATCATTTATCTTCTATCGCCCATGTAAGTGTAGATACCAGCACCCTAATACATGCCCCACATACATTCATATACATAATAAAATAAAATATTTTTTTTTAATTTCACTTACTATAGTTTCCTGTCTTCATCACCTAGTTCCCAAGTTCTATGAAGGCTACGTTACAACGCTCAATTGGTAATTTTGCATTTCCTGAAGTCTTTTCTTGGTCTGCAGTTGACTGCAGTCTGCTGCCTCACATTTCTTACTTCACTACTGGGCTTTTCATAACATTGGAAACCTAAAAAAAAAAAAAAAAAAGAAAGAAAGAAAGAAAGAAAAAGAAAGAAAGAAAAAGAAAACCTATCATCTTCATTTATCCCTTGTTTTCTCTTTACAGTGATTTATTTATTTATTTATTTATTTATTTTGCTATTACATATCTCAAAGTGCACACCATTGCTTTTAATTTACAGGTTTAGCTTTTGGACTTGTCCTTTAATGATGGAGTCAGTCCACAGTAAACCTTTTGCAATATGCGTTGTGTACTTTTATGTGTTGAATTTTTTTTTCTGCTGTAGGAGCATTTTATTTTGCCAGCTTTCAACAAGTAGAATTCAGACTGCCACCAGCAGTTGCTGGTGCCCACTGTCCCTCAGACCAAACACATAGGTTTAAAGTAGATTTCCATTTTTGGTCTTAGTGCTAGTGACACAAATAGGAACTTCCTTAATGTGCCAGTGTTGTTTCAAAGGACCATAAAAGTCCCCCATCTGATTAAACGTGCTCTGTGAAGGACACTGGATAGAAGTCATGAAGAAGGAAACTAGAGACACTACCCAGTGTGCTATTGGTCATATTTGGTTTTGCCCCAACTTCCTTTTCAAAGGAATAAATTTATGTCTTCCAGTTCTTCTTTTTAATGCTTTTCCTCTTAAAAAGTACACCTGCTGGGAAATAAAGAGTCCATGTTCTTTCTTTTTTCATTTATTTATTAATTTAATCAGTTTACGTCTTGATCCCAGTTCCATCCTTCCTCTTCTTCCGGTTTCATCCCTCCTCACTCCCTCCCCTCTGTCCTTTTACTGAACGAAGCGGAGGCCCCCAAGCTGTACTAACCCACGCAGGTACCTCAAGTCACAGCAGGACTAATGGCATCTTCTTCTACTGGGGCCTGACAAGGCTGTCCAGCTAGGGGAAAGGAATCCAAAGGCAGGCAACAGAGTCAGAGAGAGCCCCTATTCCCATTGTTAGAGGAACGGTATGTTGACCACGCTGCACATCGGCTACATATGTGTAAGGGTTCTAGGTCCAGTCCATGCATGCTCTTTGATTGGTGGTTCAGTCTCTTGGAGCACCATATGCCCAGGTTAGTTGACTCTGCAGGTCTTCCTGTGATATCCTTCACTCCTCTGGCTCCCTCGATCCATCCTCCTACTCCACCATAGAAGTCCTTGAGCTCAGCCTTATTATTTGTTTGGCTTTGGGACTCTACATCTCTTTCCATCAGATGTTGGATGAAGCCTCTCAGAAGACAGTTATGCTAAGCTTCTGTCTACAATCATAGCAGAGTGTCATTAATAGTGGTGGTGTTCCCCCTCCCTCCACTGGAAGTACCACTTGGCAATAGGAGGTGGTCACTTCAGCCTCCTTAACCCCCGCTGTAGAAGTCTCAGCTAAGGTCACCCCCCCATAGACTCCTGGGAGCCTTCTCTGTCCCGGAGATGCCCCCACTCTCTACTAGTCCTACTGCCCACCCCCCACCCATGCTCTATATTTGATCCCCACCACTGTTTCACTCCCTGTGCCCTCTCCCACTCAGTTCCCTCTTTCCATCTACTGCAGACGTTTATTTTTACTTCCTGTTCTTTAATGTGTAGCCCCTGGGTTTCACCAGACTTCAGTTTGGTAACACATCAAAAAGTACACAGAGGGCATCAGCTGGATTTGAGGGGTGTAAAGTTTAAAAAAAAAAAAAAGAACCCAAACCTGCATGGATTGGAAAGGGAGAGTGGGTTTGGGAGGAGTTTTGGGAGGGAACAAATGTGATCAAAATACATTGTACAAAATTCTCAAAGAACTCATCAAACATTGCAAAAAATGTAGCACTAGGTCTAATTGGCCTTCTTGGACATTATATTTTTAGGAGACTTATCTTTTCATTGTTCTTATATATTTTGTTTCATTTTCTTCACACTCATTTGGCTTTTGAAGATTAACTCATTTCTCTGCTGCTACCGTCTTCACCCCTTTGCTATGTCCGAGAGCGATTTTATTTATAACCCCAGCTTTGTGTAAGTAGACAGGAGCATCCCTGGTGCTAGCAGAGCAGCCCGGTCTACCCTATGGGTGAGGTCCTGCTTCAGTGAGCCTCCGTGTCACAAACTAACTGGTGGAAGTGATGGAGGACATTTAATGTTAGCCTCTGCGCTGAAGCTGAACATACACACACACACACACACACACACACACACACACACACACACACAGCCAAACACCAAACAAGCAAATAAAACACTCACTGGACCCTGACCGAAACCCTATGCAATTTGGTAGACAGAGCTGGAATTCACATTCATAGGGTATTTAGTACTTGTTAACTGGCAGTTTTTATAGTTGATAGACGATATGCCAAGAAAACCTGTCGGCTATATTTCCTGTTTCACTCCATAAGTTCCTCTTCTCATTGTTGTTTTCTCATTTCGTTTGATACTATTAATTTAATAATTTTGTAAATGATCCTTTAGAAACCCAAATAATTGAAAATTTTTTTAAAAATTAAATAATAAAAAATTTAAAAAAGAAAGAAATCCAAATGACTTTTGGAACAAAAATGGTTCCTTGATACAAATATGGCATTGCTCCTGACCAAACCATCTTCTCTGTCAGCTTAAAGGAAAGCTAAGTAAACAGATTGTAAAATGATTCCTCTTTTGATTTTGTAAAAGTTGGAGTCCTACAATTTATGAATATCTTTGTTGATTTTTGAATATCAGTAAAATTTTAAAGTAAAAAGTTTAGTTTTCAGAATTAGTCTTTGGATTGCTCTTTGGACATAAAACCCATTAACTAGATAATATCAGCTGATGGTGGCAGATGGTGGACATTTAATAACTTACTGGGTGAGTTTAATTGAAGTGGGGACCATATCCACAGCTTAGCATGGTTGCTGGCACATGCCGGGGCTCAGCGGCTACTTTTGGATGGTTTAATTTAATTAAATATCCTGAGCTGATATCATATTAATCTGCCCACTCAAAACATACATTTACCCTTCATCCTTTTTTAATCTTCATCTTACCCCCTCTCTATCAATATAGTATTTTCGCTTTTGCCTCTTTGACATTTAAAAAAAGTTTTTTTTTTCTCTAATTGATGTGTTTCCCTAATAAAA
Organism: Acomys percivali; assembly: GCA_907169655.1. Lineage (NCBI taxonomy): Eukaryota > Metazoa > Chordata > Mammalia > Rodentia > Muridae > Acomys > Acomys percivali. The sequence continues at coordinate 20,562,033 of OU015747.1, read as the reverse complement.
ATCTCTATCTTTGTTCTATATCTGTGACCTTTTTGTGTGCTTTAAAGCTGTAACACTGGAGCCTGAGCAAATTGGCTGTCTCCATATACTGTGCGGCACCCTGCATTATTTATTCCTTTGAGTAATTTTTTTCTTATTTTGCGTTACATCCCACCTCCCTCTGACATCTTGAAAGAGGAACAGTACTTTGTCGTACTAGTAATCTCTGTATGTTCATTCTTTAATACATTAGAATCATGTGCTGATGTCAAGCAAATTACTTATTTGCACTCAAATTTTCAGGTTTTCATTTATGATCCATGACACTCATCGATTCTTTTCTCAAATATGTTTCTGTTTTTAAAATTATGTTTATTTGTAAAATATTCAAATATATTTTTAAAAGGTGCATCCAAGTAAACTCTAGAAGGTAAAACATTTTCTATTTAGAGTATTATATATTATTTATACATAGATAACATAATTTTATGAAATAATATGTAAATATATTTATATATTTATATATGCAAATATATTTTATTACATATTATATATTCCATATCATATTATACTCAACAATATTTATAGACTATTACAATATATTACTATATTATAATACTCTATACTGTTTTATATTATATAAGAAAATTTATATAATATTATTAATAAAATGTATGGCATTTAAAATACCTGACCTTGTATAATTATAAGTACTTTGATGCTACTAAATGTCTCTCAAACTTTAACTTTTAGTCATATAAGATGTATATTTCAAAAATTATCATTTGGTCTTTGGAACAGTTTTCCTTAGTTTAATTTTCTTGTGTTTCAAATTATGCATGGTTAAAATTTCATACATAAAATATATTATCTGGGGTTATTTTCTTCTTGTTTCGTTACTTGTTTTTAAAAATATTTTTTGAGACAAGGCTTCTCTGTGTAATCATCCTGGCTGCCCAGGACTCACTTTGTAGACCAGGCTGGCCTCAAACTCACAGAGATCCACCTGCTTTTGCCTCCAGATTCCTGAGATTAAAGGCATGTGCCACCATGTCTGCCTTTGAGTTATTTTCTTAACCAGCCATCCAAAGAATTTCTTGGGCTATATCCTTAAAACAAATAAATATGCCTATGATTTTTGGTATATGTAGTCAAGTGCCCCCTAAGGCTGCATCTTTTAACTTCTACACATTTTTCTTATACTTCATTTTTAGATGCTATGATAAATATTATTGGAAACCTATTGTTAAACTTAAAGGTCTTTCCATCGTTTTCATGCAACTCATTTGCTCTTTACACCACTGCTACATCCTACTTTGAAACATGTTCCTTCATTATTCTTAGCTAATTTTTCCTCATTTCACTTGTCAACCCGGCACCAGAAGACCTAACACCCGAGCTAGGCAGCAGATGTCCTGATCTGATTACATGAAGGTCCTTTCCCTTAGTGTCTTCCCTTGATGTGCAAACAGAAGTCACTAGCCTGATTCTGTATTCTAGTCCACATTTGATGGAAAGTTTTCAAGTCATGTTCATAATCATTATTTTCTCATATCTTATATTTCTTATACAAATTATGCCATGTATTTTAAGTCCCTGGCCTTATATTGTTTCGTACTTATATTACAGTGTTATGAGCTTGAAATCACTCATTTAATTAGCAATAGATTCTATACTGACTGATCTCCTTTGCTACATATACAGTGCTCTGATTGCCTACAAACTATGTGCATGCTTATGTGTGGGTGTTATGTGCACAATACATTTCAATTTAACAGGAATTAATTTTGCAAAATGTCAAATAAATTATGAATTATATTTTTGTTAATCTGTGTTTTATATGTATTCCAAGTTATGTATAGTAAGCCTATATTATCTATAATCTATATATCTATATATAATATAGATATTATATAATCTATATATTTATATATTAGTATATAACATATATGTGAATGAACTAGTTAAGCTTGTTTGATTTTAATTTTTTGTATAATTTTTCAGTGTCCTTTATGGAAATAAAATCACTGAACTTCCCAAAAGTTTATTCGAAGGATTATTTTCCTTACAGCTACTGTAAGTATTTGATTACTATGGATCTATGGAACCTAATATTAATGTATTTTTAAAATATATGATCTCTTAATTATCGGGAGTCTTCAACCCAAAATGACACAGCTTAATGAAACAAAAGTGATAAATGTAGCACTGCTAACATTGATCATAGCTTTTATGCGAAGGCAAAGCTCATTAGAACTTCCCAAGAATGTTTCTCTTCAGAATAAAATGAATGATTGTGTTCTGGCTTCCCCAATGTGGTGAGGTTGTGTAGTGATATGTACCCCATAAAAATCTCTCTGTTATGCTGTTTCCTGTAGCTTGGATGGAGCTAGAGAGATGAGATGCCCTCACTACCCACTTATCACCAAAGATGTAAAAGCAAAACTTGCAGACTTATTCTGTAAACCCAGGCATTGGGTACAGTGAAACATGCCATGGGGGCAATCTCCTGATGGGGTTGTCTGTGACTTTCTCCATTTTATTAAATGCACTCTGCTTCAACTATAGCTGCCCCTCATTTGTACTGAAAGAAAAATTCACTTTATTTATAGGACTCGATTTGATGCCAGGTATCTTAATGCCTGATCATTTTCAAAGTAAGTTTGTCAAACAGGGAGACCAGCAACGCAATGGGAAAGTTGAATTTAGTCTGTAGCATCCCATACGTAGTAACCTAATTTTTGGCAGACCCTGGTCCGGAAGCTTTACATAGTGTGACAAGCATGATGTGATGCCGTCCCTTGCCTTTTCACCAGTCTCTCTTATAGTTCTTAAATTTAGAATACTGGATTAATTTTCAATAGCATTCATTCATTGGCATTTATGTGATTAGAAACTTCATAGTAACTGCAATCTTCCTTAGCATAGCTATTATTTCTTACTTGAGAAACTCATTCTCCCTATTACATACAATTGTCTTTGTATTAAACTCTTTTCACCTTTCTGCACAATTGTAGTTTGTATCACATGCAGAAACAGACATATAAAACAGACTGATGTTAAAACAACAAAAAACTTCCTGAGTGTATCACTCTAGAATCTACTTAATTTATGATATATACATTAGTAAGTGATTGTGCATATTGCTTTTGTGAGCCAATGGTCATTTAAAGGTTCTAACTCTTTGAAATTAATTTATAAACAGTGTTTTTATTTGATAAAATTATTTTATATATATCATAGATGTCTTTGCACACTATAGATGCAGTGTGATGCTATTTGCAAAGGAGTTACCACATTGCTGACATACTCATTTTTCAATACTGTCCATCTAAAGTATCCTCAACTGTTCATACCATCAGTGCTCTCTTTGCCATCAACACTCAAAATGCACTTATTTGTGGTGACTGTAATACATGTGTGAGGAAATCATAGAGATCTGAAAAATAGCCACTTTTTAAAAAAATAGACCATCTCCTAACTCTCAAGAATGCCCCACTCCTCAGGTTTCCAGAACTTAAAAATATACATCTATGCTATCCCAACCCTTTTACAAATAGCCAAGAATACTATGACGTAAAAGATGTTAGCTTTATTTGAACAGTTGGGTAGTAGGAAGAAGTAAGTTAATGAAAAAAGAAACTATGAAAACGGCTGCTGATGTGTCCCTATTCTTCACATTGTGTCGATTTAAAACAAGTACCAGCTTCTCACAGAAACAACTGCTGTCAACATCTTCAGACCTCCTTCCATTTCCTCTTTCATTTTTCATTCTCCAACTCCTTTATTCCGTCAACATGTGAATTAAACAGCATTATCAGTGGTGCTTGTACTGTTGCAAAGGTAAGGAGGGATGCATTTCTTGAACCCCATCCCCAATTCAAGCCTCCCGCCCACCCTCATTCAAACCAACTCCCCAGACCTTTCAGGTAATTTTTATGCACCATAAAGAAGCCTGAAACTTAAGCTCCTGATGGGAGAACACAAAGCACAGAAAACATGGTCATCAGCAGAAAGCCATAGCCTCGAGTATTCACACAGAATCTAAACAGCAAGCAAGTGAAATTCAAAACTGTGTTAGCTGGAAACATTTTTGTTGTCGTTGTCAAATGAGAACACATATTCATTATGTTACATGATGAGAATTACCCAAACCACATGGCAGGTAATTTTGAGCTATTAAATGTTTTAATGCTCTAAATAAAATAAGAAAGTAAAGACAAGGAGTATTTAACTAGGACTGCAAAAAAGCTAAGCTATGTTTAGAAGTATGTGCTGTTAAGATTGAAACAGGTAATGAAAACGTGGAGCATGGCATACTGCGCCTAGGAGAAGTCACAGAGAGGGCAGGGTCTGCCTAGGTAGGAACTGTATTCTGGGAAAGATGTATAGCACCAGCGATAAGACTCAGTCATCCATAAGTATCATAATTAACCTACATGAATGATGCCTGCCCGTGTATGATCTCTAAAGCACATTATGGTGTATTGATGTAATCTAGGGAAACGGGATAATGGGACACTGCATTAGTTGGGTATCTATCCTGCAAATAGAGCCTGAAAGGGGTAGTGTAACTTTTCTATCCAGGATGGTTATCATGTAGTCAGGTGTCAGCAAATACATTTAAGTAAGTAGTATATACTTGGGGGGTTTGAAATATGAGGGAACAAAAGATACAAAAGTCCATGACATTCTGTGTACAAATAGTAGCCATTGATAATACCAATAACAAAAAATTAAACCTATATATATCATATATGTGATATATACACACATTATATATATACATATATATATATGAAAAATAGACTAAATATAGTGATTTGAAAGAAGTAGGTATTGGGAATGGATAGAGAGACCCTGAAAAATATGAGGCAATGTAGGGTGGAAAAGAATCATGTTTATGTCCAGCAGAATCCAAAAAAGGCCATGTGAACTGGACAGCCACAGGTGAGCTGTGGAGTCCCAAGAGTGAGCTCCAGACACCTTTGGGCATTCTGAAGGGTGTTGATTGTCGACAATTTTACTCTGACCAGAGCTGTTGCATGGTCATTGGACATCATGAGCCCATGTGCATTTTTTCTCTCTTTTTAAAAATTAATTTATTCAGATTACAACTCAATTGTTATCCCATCGCTTGTATTCTCCTATTCCTCCCTCCCTCCCGATTTCACCCTATTCCCCTCCCCTCGGTCTATGATTGAGGAGGCCTTCCTCCCCCACTATATGGTCATAGGCTATCAAGTCTCATCTTGGTAGCCTGCTTACTCTTTCTTTGAGTGCCTTATAATGATCACTCTGGCTGCTGTTTTAGAAGGAGACTGAACTCTAAAGTGGCTGGAGACACTAATGTTTTAATTGTTTTTAGTTTGTTCTTGACAACAGAAGCCGAACCTCACCTATCTTTGTTTATGGTTTTACATTTATTTCACCCTTTATAGTTTTTTTAAATCTTTTTTATTGAATGCACTTACGAGTACTACTGGATTTCAGTTCATTTGACCATGTATGTGACTTTAGCTATTTCATGTAAACCTCCAGTTTCCCATTCATAGTCCCTACATTATTATTAAATGTATAAAGTTACTGTTGGGATTAAATGCATTTCTCTTGGGTTTCCTACAGAAAGACTATATGACAGGTGACTTAATGAGATGCTACCCTTTAACTCTGTGACTGTTTTGATCAAACAGATTATTGAATGCCAACAAGATAAACTGCCTTCGGGTTGATGCTTTTCAAGACCTGCACAACTTGAACCTTCTCTCCTTATACGACAATAAGCTTCAGACCGTTGCCAAGGGCACCTTCTCAGCTCTCAGAGCCATCCAGACTATGTACGTATGCAAAATTTGGACTGAGTATAATAACCATTGCTTTCACTGTGAATGTGAGAGCCGAGGCCCATGCAAGTAGTGTATAAAACTCTTCTGCTGTGTTTCTGAAAGGCATTTGGCCCAGAACCCTTTCATTTGTGACTGCCATCTCAAGTGGCTAGCGGATTATCTCCACACCAACCCAATTGAGACCAGCGGTGCCCGTTGCACCAGCCCCCGCCGCCTGGCTAACAAAAGAATCGGACAGATCAAAAGCAAGAAATTCCGTTGTTCAGGTAATTTCTCCCTTCATGAGGCATTCCCCTTTGGACTGAAAGCTACCGTTACATAAGAATTAGCAGCAGCTGCTGCCTTTAGTTGATTCCCGAGCGTTGTACAGTCTCATTACATTCCCTTCTGTCTGGAGAGGGGAAAAGTAGGAGATACAGAGAAACAACTCGAATAGGGAGGGTGTCCAGCAAACCAGAACCGATCAAAAGAAAAGGATCCCTGGATTCTTCATACTTTCTTCTTAGGGGTTCGTATTTAACCAGGACCTTTGAGATAACCCCCAACCCTGCTCGAAAGTGGTGCTCCTCTTCCTGTTCGTTGTCCTGGTCTCTACTGACCACCACCACATAGTTGGACGTGCTTGTACTTATTTACAGACTGAAATAGGACTTGATTACGTGGTATTTTCGATCTCAGACAAGTAGAGGGTTGGCGGCTCATGATGTCTCATCTCTTTGTGAAAATGCTGGGAAGAGACAGTTTTTGGAGACTATCTTTTGGCCATTGTGAAATAGTGCATTTATCCCACAACAAGCATTATATAGCTGTGGACTGGGACACTCACTCCATTGTTCATATTAGTCTACTATTATATGTGTTCTGATGGTAGGAAACAATAACCATCAGGTGGGGAACTCTACTGGGCATATTTCACGTTGTGCAGTCGATTCATGTTAAACATATAGTATGGAAATTATATTTCTTATTGTCCATCTTTATAATGAGTTTATCGCTCACTGTGTGCTGTTTACCTCTATGAATATGCATTGTCCTTAGTTCTCCTTAGTAACTTAAGTCCATTCTTAATCTAATATAACTCATATCTCTGCTTGATGACATTCAGGTACATCTTCTATTTTTTTTCTCTCTTTTTTTTTATTTAGCTAAAGAACAGTATTTCATTCCAGGTAGGTTTTGCTCGGTAGTAGGACTAACTGCAGACACCCTTTTTCTTGACTTATGTAGCTTCTAAACATTGATGTGCATGCTTTTGGAAGTACAGTGAGCACTCTATATATCTGTAACCTATGCATAGATCATTTGTAGCTGTATCCTGCAAGCTCCACCTCTGCATGCAGCTTCTGATTTTGAACCTCTTTATAAATAAACAAAAAAACCTTCTCTCCTCACCCTTTTCCTTTTTGCACATTTTCTGCAGTTTCTCACAATAGCGAAAACATTTGAACCTATGGCTTTCTACTTAAATCATATTTTTTTCTATGTTGAAAATACAATCTTTCAGCCTGTTTTTAAAATATAGTTTACTGGGCTAGATTTAAAGACAGCAGCCTCTCTACTGTCAAAGAGCTAGTTCTAAATAAAATCAGGTATAAATATGCAGAACTGCATTTTCAACAACAAAAAAACCCACTTACATTTTAAAGCTTCTTGCTTTGAAAAGTATTTTTTGCTTACTTTTGTTTTTTTTTTTTAATATAAAACAGCTGCTTCATACTGATTTAGCTGCACTTGGTTCTTTTTTTTATTAATTTATTTGCAATTTTACATTCTTGCCTGTCTGGAGTCAGACATCTACAAATAAAGACTCTACGAATGAAATGTTCACATCCATCTTGAATTCATTAACAGTTACTGGACACTAAATGCCTTGAATATCTATGCAGGAGGAGGGCATGTTTCTAAAGATGCAATTGCAAGGTTTATACCTTTGCTTACGTCGAACACCTCCAAACTGATAAGTCTAGAGCTAGCTCTTTAAAATATATCCCTTATTTTGTTCTTGTGTCAATGGCTCTTGACTTGTTTACTTAAATGACTATATATTAATATATAGTATTTATTTGTATTGATTTTAAAGGATTTATTTATTACTATTCTTGTCATTTAATTAGTTGTACATATTTAATAGATTTAAGTATAATGCTTAGTTTGAATTTTAATTCTTAACTAATCATCTACATATTATGTCTGTATATGTAAACAGTAATGTGTTGAAAAGAGCAATTGATTGGTCTTCATGATCAATGTATAAATTTTGTTATTTTTATCCAATTAGGTGCAAGGATAGATAATAATCATGACTTAACTGAAGCCCTCTGAAAATCAGACTACACATAAACTAGCATACCAATATTATTCAAATTCCAAAATTGTGGCAATTCATCTAATCATTACCAAATTTTCAATTTATTAATCATTTAGATACAAAAATCCCAGTACAGCTCAATACAATAGAAAACCCATGTCGTTGTGACAGTTATTAAGTTGTCTGCTTTTCCTGTAAGATAGGAGCCCAGATGGGTTTTAGCATATAACTTCTATATCAGAGATCATGTCTTCTGTTTCAATCTTTGATAATTAAACTTATATTTATGTTACTTGTAGAAGCCATGTCACATTGTTTACTTGTTCCTTATTTTGCTCTTTTTTACACCTCAAATACCAACTGTGATTTGTGTCTACCTAATAATAGTTTTAAAATAAGTATTGTTGATTGCTATGGTATCAATTATGCATTTTGAAGTTTACTCAATGAATCTATTATTGATACTGTTATCAGAATAATGTTTGATTTCTTGTGGCTCTTCTGAAAACAGAAAAGACACAGATTCTTCAATAAATAGAGTAGCACTTATTGCTATATTGGCATGTGACCCTCATATGTTGTTATATTTGACATTTCAAATTTTGTTGAAATTCTGATTATGTTCCCTCCAAGGGATATGCTTTAGGACTTGGGGGTCATTTAGAATCATATGACTTACTCGTAACTATTAATGCATATATCCTATCTATGGTCCCTATAACATTCCATCATTGGCTTTTCATCCATTTTAAATGTATACTCATCTATTGTATTCGGTATGGCATTCTAAACATCCTGGTGATGATACAACAGAAAAATCTGTCTCACATCCATTAAAGGAACCCACAAGCATTTAATTTGTATTGTATAATATTTTTATGCCATTGCACTCTCTATAAGCCCTTATACTTCAAAAATGCTAAACAATTGGCAAAGCATGACAAATGCATCACACAGTGCTACCTCATGACTGCCATGGTAAGAAACAAGGAAGAAAACCTAGTTTGATATATGTGTGTCTATTAACCTTAACTGGGATGATTCTGTCTTTCTTTCCTCCTTGGTGATCTTTTCTTTTGCAGGAATTCACCATTTGGCCTGTAAGTAAAAGTGTCTCATCTGAAATGTAACACACCCTCTTTTCAATCCCCGGTGTACCTTCTTCTAGTCTTGATGTTTTGCGCCTATTTTCCATGAAGAAACCACAGACCACTTGAGTTTCTCTGTTGTCCTTGTAGCTTCCCTTCAACTTCTTCCCGGATGTTCTTCCCTAAAGCTGTGGTTTCCACTCTGCACTTCTGAGGAACATGGGAGGCGCCTTTCCATATAGCCCCTTCTTTGTGTTTCCAGGCACCTGAACCCTTCGGTAGTTATGTTCTTACTCTGGTCATACACATTCTGCGGGAAAAGTGCATGTCCTGTAAACAGTATTATGCTTCCAGACCACCTGTAGCTTTTCTCCTCCCTTCGTCTTTCCTCTTGGTCTTCCCTCTGGCCTAGTGGTTGGTGTAGTGATAATGTAGCGAGATTTTCTGTTGTGCTTGATCTAACCATGTGGTTGCGAGGTATGAGTAAAACATGGTTCCGTCAAGCACCATGGAACGTCACGCAGCTTTCTACAGCATGGCAAGCTGCTGAGGCTCAAGGCAGGACTTACTTGTCTTTTTTTTTTATAGATTCAAAATGAAAAAAGAGGGCTTTGGGGGGAGTTTCTGAAGATTATGTGAGAGGGAGAGAATAGCAAAAGTCCGTAGAAAAAAAATACAACATAAGTATATCAATTTTCTTTAAAAGCCCTATATTAATATACAGGAATATATTTGTTACTAGATATGTTTTAAATTTTTGACTCATAAAAAAACTGTTTTTTTAAAAAAACAATTCATAGCCATTGTGTGATTATCTGTGAAATAGAATAGCATGGCTCAGAATCAGATCAGCAGAAAGTACAGCTGTGAAAAGCTCATCTTTATTAATGTTTTCCTGTCATGTGAATCTGGTCCCTCTTTTTTCCAGAAAATTCCAAGTCTTTCTTTTAACCCTCACCTGACATCCATTGACCAAAACTCCCTAAGTTGTCTCCCTGCTGCATAATCTATAGTTATCCTACTATTTTTCTTCCCATATATCAATGATTACTCTAACATTCGGACTCAGAATCTTATTTCTGCCTTGAATCCTCAATAGGTACAGAAGATTATCGATCAAAATTAAGTGGAGACTGCTTTGCAGACTTGGCTTGTCCTGAAAAGTGTCGCTGTGAAGGGACCACAGTAGACTGCTCCAATCAAAAACTCAACAAAATCCCAGATCATATTCCCCAGTACACAGCAGAGCTGTAAGTTTATCTGACTACAAAATCCTACCTGGGAGGGAGCAAGAGACAGAGTGAGACTTCAAGGAAGCACTGGAATTTTTGTCATGATATATTAATTCTCAATAATTGAACTGATTTAATTTATACACTTTGAATTGAGAGCACCTTTTCCTTGTTGAAGAGCATATTCAAAGCTATCTTAATTTACTATTTTTATTTAGGTGGAACAACAACTGAACAATCAAATTTTCTCTCAAAATTTAGTCATCAGTTACTAATGTTAATAATAGAAATATCTGATTATTATTGGATAATCATTATGGTAAACCATTTATAAAGCATTTCATAAATTTGCAAGGCATGTACTTCTTTTTTATTGATAAAAATTTTAACATATACATTAATATTATTATACATATATAAAATAAACTATATATAGCAAGAAGAACCACGAAACAATCAGGAGTTATATTAATGTTACATTCATAGTGTTTTGGCTATTTGTATTTGGCAACCTTGAAGAAACAGCCAAACAAAATAATTTGAGAGTCACCAAATATATCAGGGAGTGACTTTTTAGTTGTTTTACTAATTCTCTTGTTCAAATGAAAGGACTCCATGATTGCTGGCAGAAGGGAAAACAATAACTTTTAGCTTGTTTGTTTGTTTATGAACAGTAGATAGCAGATTAGAGAAAGCTGAAAACTTTTATACTACCAAATTTATATTTACAAATTTAGTATATGATCCAGAGTATGAAAACATGTGCTTTTGGAATTATATGTACATAGATCTATGCCCATGTGTAGTTCACCTTGCTTGGCTGTAAAAGGAAAATGTGCACTGTTAGTTTTCTAAGATGCATAACAACACTAGTGAACTATAATCATTTCCTGAACATCTTCGCTAAGTTTATTTATGGTACCATCTGGTATGTGTCATTTATTACTTTGCAAAGTTGCTTGTCTCTGTGTGTATGCATAATCCTTCTGTCTTCAAATAGATTACATCCTCTTGATGGCAGGGATTGTGCAATGTCATTTCTGTCCCACTGTGACTGTCCACATGCCTGTTACTTAATGAATTTAAAGCAAATAGAATAACTAGAAATAACGTCTTTCACAGGGTTGGCAGAAACTAACCTCTTTATGGTTCCGGTGACTGTTTTTTTTTTTTCACCCACTAATTCAGGGTATATTTACTAGATTAACAGATTTGAAAATCAGATAATTTGTAGCAAGATCACTAAACTCCAGTCTATGCGGCTGTGTATGTAATTATGTTTATTTCTATAATGATACAGATGAGTGATATTATATTGAGCATGATAATGAGTTAAATAAGCTTAAAGTTTAAATGTGTTAAATAAGTTTCAAGAATTCTATGAGGACCTAGCTTTTAATGTAAGATTCAGCAAAATTTCCACTTTAAAATTTTAATATTTTCAAGCTATGCACATAAAATAAATACTTAAGAGAAAGATGTTTGCAAACCATGCACTAAGTCAGGGATTTGGAGTCAGAATTTTTACTATCATATGCTCACAATGGCTTTATATCCAAAATATATAAAAATCTCTTAAATCCACTAATATAAAGTTATATTGCCTAACAAAATTGTCAAATTATCCATATGAACATTGTTTCCAATGAAGATATATGATTGGCCAATAAACATACGAAAAGAATTATGCTTAGTGATTATATAAATGCCAAACTATTATTTTCTGATGCTCTGGTAAAATACCAGGACCATGAGCAACTTTTAAAATAAAGGGTGTGTTTTGGCGTGTGGCTGCAGAAGGAAAGTCTGCAAGAGCAGGAAAAGAATGGACTTGTCTGATCACAATTCAAAACCAAACAGGAAGCAGATTTTTTTTTCAAAAAAAAAAAGTGTAAGGCCTTAAACTCTCATAACATACTTTCTCTAGCAAGGGCATAGCTCCTAAAACATTCCAAATGTTCCCAAACAGTACCATCCACTGGGGACCAAGTGTTCTAATACATGAATGAAGTTATAGAAAATCTTTCTCATTCAAACCACTACGTTACTCGCCCTGCTGCCCATAGGTTGACTGCTTTATGACTCTAAATACATTTAACCCAACTTCCAACCTGCTTGGGCCTTTAACAGTCTCAATAGTGCTCAAAATTCCTAAATCTCCTCCAATACTCAAAGTGATGGTCCCCAAAAATTAGGAAGGAAGGAAGGAAGGAAGGAAGGAAGGAAGGAAGGAAGGAAGGAAGGAAGGGACGGAAAGAAGGAAGGAAGGAAGGAAGGAAGGAAGGAAGGAAGGAAAGAAACTGCATCCAACATACAATGATACATTTTATCACTACTATTCAAAAAGGAGAAATTGGAACATAGGGAGGAAAGATTGAACCAAAGCAAGACTAAAACCCAACAGGTGAACATCAAAGCATGTAGCTCCATGTCTAGTATCTGGAATTTCAGACTCTTAGTTAAATGGGAACCCATTCTTGTAGACTTTCTGTCTGTGTTATACATGTCTCTCTTAGGCTAGTTCTACTTCCCGTTTGCAGTTCTTCATGGTTCTGTCATCAGCAACATTGGGAATCTCAAGTCCAATGCAGGCTTTATTCAGTCACTGCTCAGAGCCTCTTTAATAGGAATTCAAGTCTATCACACATTCCAGACCTCTCCACCTCTCTGATATATCTCAGACCTAATCACTTCCTTGATTCCACACAGGAAGAACTCAAGATTCCCTCAGCCTTATATCTTCCATGTCTCCAAAACTGCTGCCACATGGATGATAATGTCAAATTCAGTTGACAGCTTGGTATGAATTTGCATGTCCTTGGTATTAGCAGCTTGTGTATGCTGGTGCTTCACATACTGAATATTTATCAGGATGTCGCCTTGCCCTGCAAATGGCTCCTCTACCCCAGTGGAGAAGAAGAACCTTTTATTTAATGACATTAAGCTCCTTAACAATGACAGCTTCCTTTGCAGCTTTGGGAAATTTGAAGACCTCTAGTGTCCTATTCCTCTCCGTGTTGCTCATTTTATATTTGTTTGTGCACCACTTGCTCTTTTGGCTGTAGATGTTGATGATAGTAATCAGTAATAACCATTCCAGGGACTCAATGTCTATTTGCCTTAAAATCATTCTACCAGAGAACTTCATCCATTACTTTTTATTTTAGTCCTAAGCAACTTCTTAGGAGGTGTACAGAATGGAGTCAGATTCTTTGCCAAATGAATGACCTCTAGCCCCGCTATTGATAGAGTTTTTGTTACCCCCTGAAATCTTGTGAGCCTGACCTATAATATCTGTATTGCTCTCAGGATTTCACTCTTCCAGATTCTTCCTAGGATGGCTAACTAAGTTCTGCTTATAGCAGTCAACTCCTTTTATAGTCCAAAGATTCAAAGTCTTCTAACTCTATCCAAAAACACCATCACTGCCAGGTTCTTCGTAGCAACAACCCCACCTCACAGTACAAACAACTATATGAATTACCATATCTGTTGCTGTGTTAATTTTCTCTCTCCGTGGTGGTTCACATTTAATATTTCTTTGTGTACCACTTGCACAACATGTAAACACCATGTGGGAAAGCAACTTACAGAAGAGTTTATTTTGACTTAGAGTTCCTGAACACAAGTCTGTCATGAAAGGGAAACCATGGTGACAGAGCAGGAAGTGGTTGATGGATCGCATTTCTCAGGCACACAGAAAATGTGGTTATAGGCATTCAAAAGTCTGTCTCCAGTGATACAGCTCCCCAGTATGACTGCACTTCCTCAAACAACACTATCAACAGGAGATATTCAAATACAGGAGCCTATGGGAGAAATTTCTCATTACCACCACTTGAAAAGTCAGCAGAAAAGGACAATATGTAGGGGGAAATTGTACCTGATCCTTTATGTGTAGAATAATAAAGCCTTAAGAAGAGAGTTTGTTCTTCAAAGTAGTGAGCATAGGTCTTTCATGTGATCAAAAAAACCTACTGTTATGAATATAGTCAAAAAATTTTAAAGGCATGTCCACACACACACAAAAAAAACATGCTATATTCCACATAATATTTTCATAGTGGACAAGATGTAGACTAGCACAAATGTCCACTAGCTGGAAAATGGCTAAATGACTGTGGGAGTGCCCATTCTGTTACTCAGCAATAGGCAGTAGAATACTGATAATTCCATAACATGAGTAAAAATTCAAAACATCATAAAGAAGTTGGAGAGGTGGCTCAGTATTTAAAAACACATATCATACAGCTCCTACAATAAACTCAAGTTAGAATTTTCCAGCACCCATGCCACATAGCTCACAACCACCTGTAACTCAGCTTCGGGAGATTCAGTGCCCTCTTTTGGCCCCTTTGGACACCTTCACATACTGATAAGTAGATACACATGCCTATACATAATTGAACATAAGACAAAAATCTTCAGAACATCCTACAACATGAAGCAAAGGATATATTCTGTGTGAGTCCACTTAAGAGAATTTTCTAGAATAAGAAAACAAAGGCGGTGTGGCATGAACAAGGGATGGTGATGAGGAGTTAGTTGGCTTTGATAATAATGAGAGGCTATTGCTAATGGTTGGTACTGATTTTAGAGTGCTTTCGGGGTGTAGAAAACATTAAATTAGAAAAGATGGATGCTGGGTTTTGTTTGGTCTTGTTTGAAACAGTTGTTTACATTTTCGCTTGAAATGGAGTTTTTTATATTGCTCTGATCTCTTAGAGTTCACCAGGTAGACAATGCTGGCTCCAGATTTGCTGTGGTCCTCTACCTTTGCCTCCCGAGTACTGAGACTGCATGTGGAAATCATTTCACATGGCTTGCAATTTTATAAATATACTGAAATTCTATACTTTAGATACTTTAGTATTTGAATAATATATATCTGTTAATGATAAAGATATGAACCAGGTACTTAGGAGTGAATGCATACTAGGTTGACAGCAGTGAGCTGGCTTTGATTATTATTTGCTTTTCTTAATATTTACATATATCTATGAATTTTGATCTTTTAAAATTTCATTGAGATAATAAAACCTGAGTATTTTAATGAGTTCTCCAGTATATTTGTGCTATATTTTAAAGTTATTAAAAGTATTATAACTCAGTGTAACATATACAAGTTAGCCCCTTCCTACATATAAGGAAACTTTTGTCTTCTTTTTTGTTTTTTGTTTTTTTGTTTTTCTCCCCAGGCGTCTTAATAATAATGAATTCACAGTGTTAGAAGCCACGGGAATATTTAAGAAACTTCCTCAGTTACGTAAAATGTAAGTCATTTATTACCGATATATTGACTTTCTGCAGCATAGCTCACGAGTAAAAGTTCTTGTGAATTTTACATCTCTATCCATTTTATCCAAGTTTCTTTTGAAATAGGAAACTATGGGCATACATCCAGGGTAATATTTAAGAGGTACTTTTCCTGTGCTTACTCAATGCCATACCAACCCTTAGCATCTTCCTCTAAAGCAGACAGCTGGCCTATAATGCTTCCGCAGCAGGAATCCAGCAACCTACACACATTAAAATGGGCTCAGTGGTGTTCTGTAACTTCCTTTACTATTCCCCAAATCATAGTGCTATTTCTCTCTCAGCACACTCATGTCAACTATTTGGCTTTTGCTTCATTAAGCTTTCATTATGAGATTGTCAAAACTAATGATTAGTAAACTGGCCGGACTGCTCATCTGTGTTGCTTCATGTCCACAGCTCATATTTCATATTTCATAATAAGTTCATAAACTCAGCATTTTCAGCAACATTCCATCAGTTTCCCATGTCCTTGAGAAGAGTAAAGGAAGAGGCAGGACAAAGAAAAAACGTCAAGCATTCAAGGATCCTGAACACCCTGCTCCCATGACCAGGAAACAGGAACATTTTACCATGGCACTTGGCACTCTCAGTCTCACATGTATAGCTGCCACAGCCACTGACCCTGCTTTTAGCAGAGCAGACCAAACCTATGCCTGTGTCCTGTGTCCTTCTCCTTTGTGCTAGGCTGCCTTGAGAGAATCTTCTAATATTTTAATTGTCTTTCTTTATGTAACTAACTACACTGCCTTTTTAGTAATAAGATATGCAATATAATCTCCATTTAGTAAGCAGTTACTATGAACAGTGTTTTATAATCATAAAATTTTAAAACTATTACAGAACAATATAATGACATAGCTCTACTGGCAAAGTGTCTGTCATATAAGCACAGAGACCGAGGTTTGATGCTCAGATAAGAAAGTCCAAATATCCTGGCCAGTTTTCCCAGTGCTGGGGAGATAATGACAAGTGGATGCCTGGGGCCTGTTGACTGGCCAGACCAGCCTTTAGGGCTACATAAAAGCTTCATGTAGGGCTTGGGAATTTAGCTCAGTGGCACAGCACTTGCCTAAGCAAGCTCAAGTCCCTGGGTTTGGTCTCTAGCTCTGAAAAAAAAAAAAGCTTTATGTAACCAAATAATTGGATGATTTTAGACTTCTGGTAATCATATTAGTTCATTTTTAGCAGAATTTGACTAGTATTTCTCTTTCATGCCTATTCTCTCTTGGCGTTACTATCCTTCAGACTTCCTGGGTTAGACAAGTGTCTGGTCTAAGTTTCAGCAATACTGGTAGTGAAAATCTTGGCAACTGTGTTTCTTCAGTAGATTGAAAATAGCTAGATATTTCTCAGCAGTGCCTAGTGTCAGTGAGCAGTTATTTATGGCCTGTGTTTCAACATCCAGCAACTTTAGCAACAACAAGATCACCGATATCGAGGAGGGAGCATTTGAAGGTGCATCTGGTGTGAATGAAGTCCTTTTCACCAGTAACCGCTTGGAAAGCGTACAGCATAAGATGTTTAAAGGATTGGAAAGCCTCAAAACACTGTAAGTACTCCTGATTTGCAGTGAAGTGGGCTAGACTTCATTCCTCATTATCTCTGTGAGTTCTGCTTTCCTCCTAGCCTAGTGGCTCAAAATCTCAGACAGCCATTTGAACAGAGTAACTGCGTTCACATAGGGGCTACTCTAGCTGTCCCTACATTGCTTCAATAGGCAGGAAGCAAGGACTGTGGTCAATCCTTCACTGTCTACTACTAAGAAAAAAATGCCAAGGGCTTGGTCTATGTGTTTAGTGATACGGAATTTGGAAGGATTGATTCTTTGCATCTCCCAACTTCTGTTTAGGTAAAGAAGATAGTAAATGCGACACTTCGTATTATTTGAATTATCTCAGTGAATCTTTATAATCATGTTTGACAACAATAATGGCTCATAAACCTGAAGAGAAAGGGGAAAAACTTAAGTTGTTGTGGGAGCACATAAAGGAATCTATTTGCAACCAAGTCTCTGCCCTCGGCAGTACAGTAAACACAGGTTCAAGTGGTGGCACGTCACCTGACCATGAGAGCTGTGTATAATGAGAATGTGAGAAGTCCCTGTTCTTATGAGAGGAAGAGAGAGCAAGGTATTGCTCTACCTAGCAGGATCTGGAACCTATCAATTCCACAAGGCTAGTGCGTCAATCACAGACCTCTCTCGGGGATTAGTTTTGAGCCACTCTAAAAGGGTACGCCAACATTTACTGAACATGTTTATGGGAGACATACTGAGTGTGTTGAAAGATAACCAATATATATGCCATAGGGCCTGCATCTGCACTTCCTTAGGCTGTCTCGGGTTACTCAAGAAAGGACAATACTTCTTTTCTTATGCAGAAGTTGGGATGTCTATGCCTTGGTAATAGAAGCTTCTTTCACACAGCAGTGCTATGGAGAAGATAGGGGCACAGGTTAGCCCTTCACTCACACCAGCCCATCTCTGCTGCCACCGTGATGTACCACAGACTCAATGCTAGACACACATTCCTCACGATTATGCATGTAGATGTTTGCCATGAAGTTGAATTTATGTTTCAGACCACCTTCTAGGTGACAGGATTCCTTTGTGCATTGTTTATTGCTGTAAATGCACATGCCCATCAGTCTGTATTCTCATGTAGAGAAAGGAAGAGGGAGTGAGATATGTGAGATCTCCAGGTTGTCTTTCTCTTTCTATATAAGTTTATAAAACTATAAAGACTCATTCCAAAGTCAGTTATATTAGGTGGGAAGAGGTTCAATGTGTGAGTCAAGGGAGAGACAGTTTAGTTCATAATACCACCCACACATCAAAGTATTTATTTTGACTAGATGCAATCAAAGGATACTGCCTGATAGTGCTCTGAAATCAGCTTTCTGCATTTTATGTCTACTGATCAATTTCTGCTCTTTAGGCTCTGACACCTGAAGATACACCCACAAGCTGTCTCCTCAATACAGTCCTTCCAAGTAGAATGGAGCAGTTGAGAGTCATAACTGGGGTGTTCAACCTTTAAAGTAGACATGTCTGGATCTATCTCTTCTTCCACACTGTCTCTGGGGGGGGGGGCGTTCCACTTGCCCCTGATCCGCTTGCCTCTTAAGCACTGGAAGGATAGCTAGTAATGCATGTGTCTCTTTCAGCAGGTTATAGAATGTCCTGAGACATTAGGTAAATCTTGCTATACACATGTGCTGATGGTGTTGTCTTCAGTTCTCTCCAGGGTCCCTTAACTTCAGTAAGATAAAGACCACAGATCTCCGTTATTCATGGCAAAGGAAATTGCTGATAATGATACAGTGCTGTTGTGCATTTGTTTCAGACTATCAAGTGATGCCTGGATAAGAAGACATAATCTTTCTTCTTATCTATGGCTTAGCAGGAAGAGAATATTTTATTTTTTGTTTATTAGCAAACATACAATTTTAAAGCAACAACTTCTTCATCATCTGTCTTAGTTAGGGCTTGTTTTGCTGTGATAAAATGTCATGGCCAAAAGAAACTCAGAGAGGAAAAGGTTTATTTCATCACGTATGTTGACATATTGGTTCATCATCAAAACGGAGTGTGGGTACAAACTGAAGGCATGTGTCTGGAGGCAGGAACAGATGCAGGGGACATAGAAGAATGTTGATTGAATGGCTTGCTTTTCCTGACTAGTTCAGACCACCAACCCATGGGTGGCATATACTCACAGTGAAGGTGACCATCCCACATCAATCACCAATCAACAAAATGCATCCCAGGCTTGTCCACTGACCAATATTGTAAGGGCATTTTCTCAATTGAGGCTCTCTTTCTCCAAATGACTTTAGCTTGTTTCAAGTTGACATAAAACTAGATAGCGCATAATGTTTCTTGTTTTATATTTGTCTCTTTCTTCTGGTGTAGTGATTACTCTGATTGTAGAAAGATCAATGAATTAATTTTTCATGAGTTTTGAATAATATTAATGCAACTACACATTTTTATGTGATGTTTTCTTTCTTCTTGAAAATCTCCAAATAAACAGCTCAGAGAGGAAGGAATTGGGAAGTAAGCTAGGGCTTTAGCAGTGGTAAGAAAATGACAACAATGTTAATCCTGTTAATGACAATGTCAAAAACTAGAGTTGATTCAAGGCCAACAACCTATTTAACCTTTCTTGTATCATACATTTATTCCTTTTGGGAGTTCTGAACTTGAAACTATGAACAGATTTTCATAAATACAACAATCTGATGCTAGCTTGCTGGATGCTCAGTCACACTTGACTCCCTCTGCTCCTGTCAGACAGTGAGTCCCTGAGTCCCTGAGATGCCCTCAGCGCTCCATCTGCAGTGCCTATTGATTCTTTCCTGCCTCCTTTTCTTCTATCTCAAATGCCGTGCTATCATGAATACACAAATCCCTGGGCTCCAAGGACTCCGAGTAGGTGACTTAGGGCATTATGTGATCAAGCAAACATAATTATATCATCAAAAGAAAATATGTTACCCTCATCAAGGGACTGGAAATCCACACAGGCTCACCATGCTTTCTGTGGCTTAATTCAGACACTGATGATTCTATGCATTCTCCTCTTGGAGGATGGTCTCCAGAATCTAGTCATCCCTAGGGGGTTACTATTCTAAATAGTAAGGAACGCTATGTATTTGCTAAAGGAAATATTTCTGATTCTCAAAGAGGCAAAATTGAATGTCTGATACTTTATCTCCATAACAATGCCCTTTTCCTTCCCTCAGGATGCTAAGAAGCAATCGAATAAGTTGTGTTGGGAATGACAGTTTCATAGGACTCGGTTCTGTGCGTCTGCTTTCTTTATATGACAATCAAATTACTACAGTTGCACCAGGGGCATTTGATACTCTCCATTCCTTATCTACACTGTAAGTGGAAAAGCATTACCTTCATCCAGTGTTTCTCAGCCTTCCTAATGCTGTGACCTTATAATAGTGTTCCTCATTTGTCGTGACCCCTAACCATAAAATTATTTTCATTGCTACTTCATGACTGTAATTTTGCTACTGTGATGAATCATAATGTGAATATCTATGTTTTCTGATGGTTTTAGGGGACCCCATGAAAAGGTTGTTTGAACCCCCAAAGGGGCTACAACCCACATGTTGAGAACTGCTGCCTTTATTTATGACTTGCAATGATGCATTATATTTCTGAGCTATATTAATAATGTTGTAAATAATTACTAAGCATTCTATAAAAACATGGCCACACAGTTAAGCATTTAAAAAAGGACGACCTTATGTTAACCTTTCTTTAATTTTTCTCAAATTACTATTTTTACTATATAAAATTTGGTATATGTATTATATATAATATATATGTAATATATACATGTGTATTTCATATGTATTATGTATATGTGTGTTATATATTATACACATATATGTATATATGTAAATAATAATGGGATCAATGATGTGGCTTTGATTTAGAATTATAAATTAATCCAACTTGAAGTAAATATCACAGATTTCCTTTCATAATCTAAAAAATGAGTATTTAACATAAGTATCATAAAAACAGAGTTGGTAGAAGCATTACCAACCAACCACACTCCAACAGAATCATTCATGGTGACAAGAGATATATAAAGATGAGTAGACTGATAGTAAAAGCTATTCCCCAGAGGTTTATTGCTATGACTTCACAGAATATGGAAGGAATGAGTTTAGCCTATCCTAGAGAATATCTTATTTAGACAACGTGAAACTTGAGAATACTTCTAGGTCTACATATGGAACTCTGAAACACTTAAAAAGAAATTTTGAACAGTTCTTTCCAGGCTTTTGCATGTCAGGGTCTGAGTATGATGCTTGCTGTGACATCTCTGATAACTGTAGATTTCCTTGTCACAGCAGCTTATAAGTATGCTAACCTAACTCAATGGATGGAATAAAGATAGTTAGAACAGTTCCAAAATCATGCTTGACTCTGCTTGAGTCACTGAAGAAAAAAAAAAGAAAGTCAAGTAAGCATCCATCCTTCAGTGAAGTATTTAACCCCCTTTCCACATGAAGTGTGACATTTTACATGGAGTGACTAATTTGTGCATATTAAAGATGGCATGTTTATAAATAATGGGGTTGTCAATAGGTTTGTGCTTAAGTATGAGATGCCAAAAGTATTGAGATTTGTAGAAGTAAATTCATTTTTATAACTGGCATTTAATCAACTCAGCTGTCAGTTTAGATAGCAAAGCTATTCTCTGGAGCAAACAAGAGATGGAAATCTTGAGATGACAAATTAAGGGAAGAGCTGTTGTCAGGTTAAACTCAATAACGTAAGGTAATCAGCCTTCATCTTTATATTAAATTACTGCTGTATCAGAGCAGGAGAGTTTGACAGTAAGTTAAATCTCTGACATATTTAAATTATTTGTAAGTAAGGTATCTATCAGAATCTGCTGCATGAAATCCAAATTGCTGCCTTCACTATTTTTTTTGCATGAAGTTATTAGAAGAATTCTCTCATGAGAATGCATTGTTTTTAGTTCCAGACATACACATTTAGGAAAAAATATATGTGACATATTTTGTATAATATTGTGTGCATTTAGGGAAATGAGCGTACATACACTAGTGAAAATCACTGTTGTGAAAATAGTGGAGAAGTGGTCACCTAGGATTTATATACATAAGACATGAGCCATAAATTGAACTGCACATTGTTTGCATATGCTTCTTAGAAACCTTTTGGCCAACCCTTTCAACTGTAACTGTCACCTGGCATGGCTGGGAGAATGGCTCCGAAGGAAAAGAATTGTAACAGGAAATCCTCGATGTCAAAAGCCCTACTTCCTCAAAGAAATCCCAATCCAGGATGTAGCCATTCAGGACTTCACCTGTGATGATGGTAAGAAATGTGTGACAAGTCATGGGTCATTCGACGTTTATTCAAAGGACCAATCTGATGCTCTTTAATTGGAGAATGTGCTCCCTTTGGTACAGTAGAACAAAATAGCAAACAGCGTTTATGGTCTGGCAACAATGTTTTTGAAAACAGTTTTCATGTCATGGTCCAGTTCACATCTTAGGACCAGGCAGTTTTCTTTGCTTGGTTCCATGTTCTTACCAACAAGGCACCTCTTTTTCTCAGCTTGCCCTTTCACATTCAAGTTTACTTCATGCTTATTTATAAATGTTCTGGAAGACTTCCAAGCTCCCAACTTGTGAACGATACTCACAGAGCTTAATTTTAACTTTATTCCAAATGAGGAAAACAAAACATTATGACATAGAAGATCTAGTAAAACCATCACAAGTCACAGCCCTCCCTTTCCAATACTCTCTAACATTGTTTTTCATCCTCGCTATAGTCCTATGAAGTGGGTATTGCGAGTTCTGTTATTGTTGCCAGTGAACAGGGAGTGAGCCAATTTGCGTTCTACATTTTTAACATGAGGTATTGATACAATCTTCCAAGCATTTTAAGATAATCTGCCTCTTACGTTCCTCTCTTTACAACTTCCCCTTTATCCAGTTTATATTTATATATCCTGGTTGAAAACTATATAAATAAGCAAATAATCAACTAAGTTAACTGTAAAAATTAAAATTATTATATTGGCTGTACAAAATTGTGAGCTATTTTTCTGAAATTCTGCCTACGGGAACCCAAAATTTGTGCAAATATAGTGTTGATCTATAAGCTCTAAGTGTTTTATACATAAATGACTTTTTTTTTACATACCTCAAGACCCTTGTGTTTGTTAAATTTATATAGGCACACAAACTCCATTCTAGTACCTTCAAAACCGTAAAGCTATGTTTCCTCGTATTTCGTGTGCTCATGTAGGAAATGATGACAATAGCTGCTCTCCACTCTCGCGCTGTCCTTCGGAATGCACTTGCTTGGATACCGTAGTACGATGTAGCAACAAGGGTTTGAAGGTCTTGCCTAAAGGTATTCCAAGAGATGTCACAGAGCTGTAAGTACAGTTTGCTGTCCTTGTTTTCTCTCTGTTTTAATGGTTAAATGCTGTGACAAGACCAACATTATGGGAGAAAGGGTTTATTTTTCTTATAGCACTAAGGCCATCATTACAGGAAAATCCAGCCAGGAACTAGAAACAGCTGGTCTTATCAATAGTCAAGAGTATAGAGAAAATGAATGTATGCAGGTTCACTTCTGCCCACCCCTCTCCCTCTTCTTTATAAGGTCTCAGAACAAAATAAAGCAGATGATACCACACACAGTGGGCTTGCTCTTTCCACAAAAATTAAGGCAATTAAGGCAGTCTTACATTAACATTCTATCCTACGTGATTCTAAATTGCATCAAGCTGAATTTTAATACTAACTGCCTTACTTGTTTTTCCCTTTCCTAGGCAACTAATGTTTTATACACCAAGGGGATAAAGAGCTAACAAAAATATTTAGGATCCCTTTTACAGGTCACACTCTCTGCCTTGTGAATGAATATAAAGTCAACCTATAAAACAATAATACAAAAGCCACTTCAGAGAACTTGGGAATTACTGGTTGGAGGTATTTTCCTTTTATCAAAATAAGATACCTCAATGCCTTTGTTGAATTTTTGTAGCAATTATGCTCCACTAAGGATAGTCAAATTATATATATATATATGTTTATATCATGAACTTATTGCTTCTCTCATCCCTTATTTTTTCATGGAGCATTTTATAAGACTGTGTTGCATCAAATAGTTAATTTATTTTCAATGTCTAATGTACTCTACCTAGTTAATTTTTCTCTGTTTCTATAACTTCTGGGACAATATTTAACCACATACTATAATAATTGTCTAGGAATTAGAAGACACTGGCAGAATCCTTTTCTTTTAAAGGGGACATTGTCTCTTTAGACTCAGGTCACTGTCCTTTAGATTCAAAAGGCCATGCAGCCAATTATTTTTGATACCTGAATAGCTGATATTTAAATACAAATTGCGAAGCCATGTGCAAGAGTCAGATTGCATTTATGTCTTATTAATTTCATTCCTTTATATCTAAACTGGAATTTGGTGGGGAAATATTTTATCTGAATCAAAGTGAGTCATTTAGTCTGTATGTAATTTTTGTTTATACCGAATTATAGACCAATAGTGTTTTAAATCTGCATGTGACTCCTGCAGATACATGCAAGTAATTCGTGGAAATGCATGCAAGGACTCCACATGGTCCACTTTCCCCAGCATTTGGGCAGTGTGCAACATAAGCCATGAGGTTCAAGAATAAGTCACTGATTGCCCCTTAGGCTTTTGGCTAAGATCGAGTGACGGACATGTCTCTCCAGTTTCCAGGGATCTCATTTTTGAACTCATGTTCAGTTCACGGATCCTATTTTGGTCCTGAATAAAACACTAAGAGAAGACACAATCTAGCATAAAAGGAATGTTTTCCTTAGAATTGAAATACTGTTTACCTTTTTTTTTTTCTTTTTTTTTCTTTTTTTTTTTTTTGCTTTGTCTTGCTACCAAATACTAGAGTTAATTGACTTTAAGCACTGTGTTTTGTGTGGTCCATTAAGCAACTGTTGTTTTAATATTTTCTTAGATGTTCATATGGGTGAGTGCACAACCCTTTGCCACCCCCTATTGCTATTAGCCTGTATTCTTTTTATATGCAAAGTGAAATGTTATAAATAGTCCAGTGGGAACATAGCATTCCCATTCTCTTAGATGCTAAATACTTTCTTCCATTTGAACTGGCCTGCCCTCACCCAAAAATTAAATTTTAATTTCTGTATTAAGATCCATTTTTTGGTTCACCCTATCTTTTCCATATATGAATTTCTTCTCTTACATGGAGTCTTCAGTTCACATCACACTAAAGCTCGAATTTAAGTAGTTTTACTTTCATTTTTATAAACAAAAGTTTGTTCTGTATAGATCAGGAGAATACTAACTCATCTCTAGAAATTCAAGTTTTACCTCCCAGAGTGATTATTCTTAGAATCTTACCAAGTCAGCAAGAGCCTTGTCTCCGATCATATGTATTCATATATTAGAAAATGTACATATGTGTATTGCATTAAATTATTAAAGAATTTGGCAAAATAACCATGTATTGGTGGACAAGTTGAACAAATGGTATTCATTAGTTTTAATCAGTTCCGTATTCCTTCCCCCTCACACTGTTTTCGAAGTAGACATTGCAGAGTGCTCTTCTGGGTCTTTATGTCCTACTGCAGTATTGCTTGACTAAAATAAGAGTAGTGCCGTTCCTGGAACGCTGCTGCCCTCTAGTGGTACTAAGAAAAACATCGCTGGAAGACTGGAAGCAAAGGAGGCAAAAAAGAAATATGAGCCGTCATCAGAAATCATATTGCAACTTACAATCTCATATCAGTCACATATACTTAGAGCCTGTATATTTTATATATCTTCCTACATGTTGAAATATTATAGATATTTATCTCAGGTAACTTATTGACTTTTCCTATAATCATTAAAATTCTAACCTCAACCTGATATTTCAAGAATAACCAACCACTGCACTGGAACAGAAAAAAGCCACATCCCCGATGCGTCATAGTAGATTTTACCTGAACCCCTGACCAGATGACTCAAGGGATCTTGTACTATCTCTTGTCTGGAAAGGAAAGCTTTGCAAAGAAAAGGACTTTTTTTTTTTTCTTTTTTGGGACATCATGGATCTAACTTGAAGCATGCATTTATTTTTGTAACCTATGAGTTAGCTATTTTGTGTGTGTGTGTGTGTGTGTGTGTGTGTGTGTGTGTGTGTGTGTGTTGTGACTTGCCTATGT
>OU015747.1:20523336-20535245 GCA_907169655.1 Acomys percivali | reverse complement strand
AGAGAGAGAGAGAGAGAGAGAGAGAGAGAGAGAGAGAGAGAGAGAGAAGAAAGAGAAGAAAGTAGTCAAACTCAATAACTAGGGTTGGTTAATAATTCTTCAGTTTCATGGTGCTATCTTTCTATAAATGCAAGTAAACCGTAGGCCACTTAAAAATATAAGTCATTGGATGGACGATCTTGCTGATAGAAAAGCAGCAAGATGCTTGCCTTTCTTTCCTGGCTAATGCACAAGAAACCGAACTCACCATTCTGTTTTTAGTCCTATGCCACATAGAACTCTACTAGGTTGCAGGACTATGTGATTTTACCTTTACTTGTCTTGAATAATGATCCCAGCTAGGAACATGATCTCAAAGAGAGAGCTGCCAAGTTGTTCCTCGTGTCTGTTCAAAGTTAATACTGTTCGTTTGCTTTGTGATTTCCCACCCTTCTTTCGCATGCCAACCTTCTTATGTCCTTGTTTCTAGGTACCTGGATGGGAACCAGTTTACACTGGTCCCCAAGGAACTCTCTAACTACAAACATTTAACACTTATGTGAGTAGAATCTTTTCCCATATTTAGCTTATTTTAGTTCAGCAACATGGGAGTGGCAAGCGGCAGAAGATTTAGAGGGCCTTTCAGGTGACATAAATCACTTAGAGTGATCCGCTCTTCTGCTGGATCACTGTGGTTCCTGATCACTAGCTACATCTCTATTGAATATCAGTCAGGTGATACAGTGTCTTAGGAAAGGCTCCTCTATCCAAACAAGCAAGAATACAGTAATGTCTAAGTGTTTTTTTTTTAAGTATTCAAACAGTAAAACTTAGTGCTTTATTGTTTCAAAAAGAGACTACTTATTATTATAAGTCATAAAGACGGTGGAAAAATAGTTTATATGGCAAATAGATTATGGCCAAAACTTTGCTGAAAATATATGCTTTACTCGTCTTTTTATATAAGTTGAAGTAGTTTGAGAAGCTATAAATATTATAGTTCATTTTATGCAAGCATGTGGAGTTGTCCCCTATATAGTTGAGCTAGACAAAGATCCTGATATTTTGAGTATAAATTTCAAAATAGTGATTCTTTATTCAGCTTAGATTTCTGTCTTTGCAAAATAAGTTGTTTCCTTTTCAGTGAATGAAATGATTCTGTGGTGACAATTTGAATGTAAGACATAAAAGCAAGGAAACATTTAAATCTATAAACAAATTGATCTAATTTCACACATCATTCTAAAAACAGACATAATTCTGTTACATATAATTCACACTTTAGAGTACCCTTGCTAGTGACTGATAACACTTCATAGCACACAGAGAAATAAAGAAAATATAAGAGATTTTAATGGATATGTATTATCGTTGGTTTATTTTATTTATTTTCTAATGTTGGTGTCAGATGGCTAAGTTACCTAGAATAACCTTTATTCTTAAGCAGTGAGTTCCAGAGAGTTCAAAAGAAGAAATTATTACATGATCTATGTAAACTTCATCTAGGTTCACTGAGGCAAGAATCTGTGGGTCTCTCCATTTTCCGTAAAATATGGTAAATCCAACTGGAAATTATTATAGGCCATGTGAATGACAAATGGCCTACCTAAGGAAAAAAATACATTGATCATACCTTATTCTACTTTGAGTTATCCTATGTATAGCAAGACCAGATCTGTTTAGAAGAGTTATAAACTAGCTGTGACTTTCAGAAGGTAATTTTAACAGCTTTGGATCATTTATGAAAGAACACATGATTACTTAAAATGAATTAAAAATGTGATCTGTAGATCTAGAAATGTTTATTAATTACTGACCCACTATATAAACATGTATGTAACGTTTTTAAATTTGGGCATAGAATTTTAACATTTAAAATATGGATTATAAAGCTCTTATAATGTTCATATCACTTTCATAATTCTGTTCATCTATTTTACTCATATTTTCAAATTTAAGTACAAGAATAGGTGACCCTTTTCTCTTCTTAATCTTTCATTTATTCATGTGTTAGATCTTGCTCCAGGAAAAATAATAGCTAATTATAATGATTATATGTATATAGGAAGTATATATTAAAGATATGTAGATGAAAAAATTTATATCGTTACATATAATATATAATCATACATATAATAAGAATATTATAATACCACATAATATGTATATGGTTAAAAATACAATATGCATTCTGAAACAGATAGCAACATTCAACAACTTTACTTATTCATTAAATATTTATTGAGACCCTCCAGAGTGTCAGTGACTCCACCAAGGGCCAAAGCACAGGTGTTTTTATGATAACAATTTGAATATAACTAACTTAAGGACTGTTCCAATTGGAAAATTTGAACATGTGTATTAGGGGACATGTATGTACAGAATGGAGGAGAACTAATGGGACTGTAAAGATTGATGGCTGATTCCTAACCCTAATAGTGACTCTTTTATTATTCTCATTAATAGCAAGTTCCATGTCTTCACTTTTCTCTTTTAGAGATTTAAGTAACAACCGAATAAGCACCCTTTCCAATCAAAGTTTCAGCAACATGACCCAGCTTCTCACCTTGTGAGTAGAAAAGTATGGTACTGAATATTCACTGATGCCTGGGGTGGAAAGGATTTCCTTGATGGTTCCTGGTGAACAAGAGAGAATCTAGGACCTTATAGAGAGTATAAATACCATCTAGAGAAACAGACAGATCTTCTATAACCAACAAAGATAAAAGTTACTCAAAAGGTTGGGTTTAGCATAAGACAGGCAGAGAGATATTTTTAAAGATCATGACACACTTATTAGAAATCCTTAAGCTAAGCTTTCAAGGTGTCTTCGTGTTCAATTGCTTTGAGAAGACACTATAATGATGATGACAGCTCTTATAAAGGAAAGCATACAACTGGGCTTGCTTGGAGTTTCAGAAGTTTAGCCCATTGTCATTATGGCAGGCCGCATTGGAGCACAAAGGCAGACATGGAACTGGAGAAGCAGCTGCGAGTTCTACATCTGGATCTGCAGGCACCCAGAAGAGAGGGACTTTGGGCTTTGGGCTTTTTGAAACTTCAAAGCCAATGACACACTTCCTCCAACCAGGCCACCTCCTAATCATTTCAAATGGTGCTGTTCCCTGGGGACCAAATACTCAAATCTAAGAGCCTTTGAGGGCCATTCTCTTTCAAACCATCACACAGCGCCTGATACCACAGTCAGAGAATGATGAGCAATGTAAATGATATATAAATATAGTCAATTCATAAATTGCTCAGTTAACTGTTTTCTGATGTGGTTTGCTTTAAATTAGGATCTGTATATTATTTGATTCTCAAGTGAAATAAACTGGCATGTGTCTGCTTACAGAATTCTCAGTTACAACCGTCTGAGATGTATCCCTCCTCGGACCTTTGATGGATTGAAGTCTCTTCGGTTACTGTAAGCATCCTGTATTCAACAAGCACCTTTTTAGGGATGTCAGTTATGAGCTGGTTTTGTTCTTTGTTTTTTTGTCGGGGGGGCAGGGTGATGTGAATAACTTTGTTATTCTTGGTGATTTCCTAATATATGTGTTACAGTTTACTGTAAATGTGGAAATGGTCTTACATGGTATCATTGTCTTATATGGTATCATTGTATAATCACTTTGATTAAGACAGCATAACCTCCTCTTTTGTAATGTGTGTTGCTGTGGTAGTCATTTATAGATAAGCTATAGTACTAAAGCATACATTTCACATAGCACCAATTAATTTATAATAAAATAAGAATACTTAGTGTCTTAAGAAATTACATTATATTTGAATATTTTTGGTGAAATGTATTTGTTTGGTATATTCTTCCAGGCTTTGTTCTTTGTATATATTTCTATATCCTAATTTTTGTATCCTGACAGTTATGTAACTCCTAACATCTGTGCGTAGGATCCATTCTTATTCATCCATTAGCTACTTTTATTTAACACTGTTTCTCTTTTTCCATGTGTAGCTATTTCCCAACTGTTTAAAAGGTACAGAGTATTCCTTAATTTGGAAGATATAATTTTATTAACCATCCTCATCCTCATTATCATTTGGAATAATGAAAAATTATCCTTCTTTCTTTTTTTTTTTTTGCTTTTAGTTATTAATTTTATTTTCATTTTGAGCGGGTTATTTTCCACCAAAGCTTAGATAATTCATTAATCTGGCATATCTCAGGAGAACACACAACAGGGTTTAAATCACATTAATAGAGGTTGTACTGCAATTTCCAAAGGTGTTTATTTACTAAATTAGAGACTGCCTTGATATGGGACAGAGGAAACAGATTTTTTAAAAACTGATTTTATTTGAGCCACAGCTTATTTCTTATAATGCTGAAATGAACCATCTATATTTTTATCTTAGTGCAAATTTTCTAACATGAGAAGGGACTCCCCTCATGGAGTTCTGGCAGTGATATCAGGATGGTCCTAGAACTGTCAACTTGTCTCCCAAACAATATTTTGTCAATTACTTAATTTTCTTTTCTACCCACAGTTTAGTAGAACTTCTTTTTCAAAAGCACTCTTGTAAACTTGTCATATTAGGACATTTTAATCCATTTTCTTTCTATGACAGAATGAAAAAATCTTACAGTTTTAGCTTGTATTTCTAATGGCTTTGGCTGATGAGTACTGTGCGTTTATTGATCATCCGCAGTGTGTGTTCTGAGGAAGCCTGATTGCGTTGCTAGCCATGACCTGCTAGATACTCTTTTCATTATGAACACAGACATCTGTGCAATCACTATTGGTTTTACATCTTTTACTTAAGGAATTAAATGTTTTATCTTTTAGGATTATAGTATTTATCCTCCAGTTTCTTACACACAACTCTTTAACAGATGTTTTACTCAAAAATATTTAGTACTCTTTTTCTTTCTGGTTCCCAAGAATCATATTTTACCATAGAAAGGTTGCCTCATCCCATGATAATATGAACAGTATATTTTCTATTAAGAAGTTGCTGATTTTGTTTTACATTTAACTCTCCAATAGAGAATTTATTCTGTGCAGATGATGTGAGCGATGGGCTGGCTTTTGTATTCCTAAATGGTTACCTGTTGTTCAAACACAGCGTATGGAATAGATCACTGTCTTCCACGAACTTAAGTGTTTAGTAATAAAAGTGAAGTTCTTGTCCATGTAGGAATATTCTTCTGAACTTCCTTTTTCACTTTTAGGTCTCTACATGGAAATGACATTTCTGTTGTGCCTGAAGGTGCCTTCAGTGACCTTTCAGCCTTATCCCACTTGTGAGTACCTGGCTATGGATGCAGTGCTGGGGTCATATGCTCTCTGCTAAACAAGTTTGGAATAGTCCTCTACAGCTCCTTTGCTGTAACTATTAGCTGTGCTCAATTTCATCATTAAAGTATATGTACAGAGTTTCGCAGTGGATGCCTTGCCATCTATAAGTAAATGTCAATCTATTTTTTTTTTTGGCTGGCAGTCTTCATCAGTTGGGTGGTCTCTGCTCAGCCAGAAGTGTCTTTTGTGTATGAGCACAGATCCCCAGCCTTACTGTCCATTTTTCTCATTGCTCTCTGATCCTTATCCAACTCTACTTCCTGAAGCTGTGTCCTTTGTACCACTTCCTCCATGAACCATACAATGATTTGCTCAAACTGGATTCATTTATACCACATATATTACTTAGCTTTGACCATGGCGCTGTGCAGTACTGACACCACTGAATATTTTATACTCTGGTGTGCTTTGTGGCGTATATCTTAGTATGTGTTCTCTCAGTGATCCTCTTCTACTTCCGTACTTACATTTGCAATAAAAAATACAGGTAGAAATGGAATATATACACATAAAAAAGATGTATGCTTTCATGTATATATTCATATATAAGATATAATAAATGAAAAAAATATATAATAAATGACTATATTTTAAATAATATACACACACATGTAGATATAATTTAAAGTAATATATATACAAATGCACACATATGTATGCATGCATATATATTCAGACATATATATATATATGATATATATATATATATAATCATTATAGAATCCTGTCCTTACCTTGATACTAGATGTAATATTAAGACATCTCAAAGCTAGAAGGAAGAGAAGAGGTCTGTCTAAGGCGTGAGAGCGTACTTGCATGATGTTGAGATGATAGAGATGTTGCATAATAGAGATTACCTTGTTCTCCTTGGATGTCAGAGCCAGTATGATCCCAAGAAGATTCACACATTTCAAAGCATATTGAAATTTTAGATAGAAAGACAGTGAAAGAATAATATCCTATAGTTAGTCATATTTCACCTGAACTTGCTATCTGGAAGCTCTGGTATCATTATGGTTTGTATATGTCCATTTATTGGATGGATGCCTCTCATTTGTATTCATTTATTTAGACCAGAGGCTGCAAGAAGCAAGATTTCATTTTTGAGCCTCGGCATTTTTCTCTCTAAAGGTCCACATCAAGGCCTCTCTGTAAACATCTCAGATGTGCTGGTCACAAGATATAGTATGAAACATCGTTCATTGTAGGGGTGTGGCTTCTGCTCTCTGAAAGAATGCA
This sequence comes from Acomys percivali, assembly GCA_907169655.1. Lineage (NCBI taxonomy): Eukaryota > Metazoa > Chordata > Mammalia > Rodentia > Muridae > Acomys > Acomys percivali. The sequence goes on along the minus strand of OU015747.1, from coordinate 20,528,706 downwards.
CATAAAGGAGGAAATGGATTTAGGGTCATGGATCAAAGAAGGCCACACAGCATGAGTCCTGTGTGACTTGAGCAAACAGTTCGTTATGTGGCTCTCCCCACAACGGTGATCCAGTTCAAAGTGTCTTTGTCCTGTCCCTGTTCAGCCTTGCTTCTCAGTTATCCATTTGTCTTTCACTCTGAGGATCATTAACAGCTCTTTCTGCTCACTTCTCTCTCCTCTAACTCAGGAGGGCATTAGGAAAGGTCAGCAAAGAACAAATGAATCAAGAAACACCATTTTGCTCATGTTTTGATTCGAACTGTTTTGGTCTGGCATATATGCAAAGGAAACATTTACTGCTTTGTGATGTTGATTCAATTTAGATATTTATTAATACAATGTAAGGTGTTGTTATTTTGCAAATATATTTTAGAGGGCTCACTAAAAATTGAATGTGATAGATTACGATTAAATTTCACAACTCTGTAGCTAATCAGAGGGTAACTGAGCCTAGGAAAACTGCCTTATATACCCACCTTTTGTGTCCAGTCACGGTTTTCAGCCCATTGGTGAACCTATTAATTAATAATGATAAGTCATTATTAATATTAGCCTCACATATTACTATATTAATAAAGTAGGATAATCTGTAAAAATGGGTTAGCCCAGATCCTGCAGATTGCAGTGACATCATCAATGCTACCTGCCTTCCTTATGGCTCCTCTATTATTAGTAGTATTTGTGTAACTAAATCCAGGATTCTAAAATGAAAGAACAGGAAATGGCAGACCAATCAAGGTGTGAATCAGTGTTGGAGAGTGGGCTTCACTTTTCTTTATGGTGGTCCTTTCCCTGGAGCGACATCCCTAACCTTTGACATTTACATAATGAACCCAAGTAGCACAGACTTTTGTACCCACTAGCCCCTCTCAGAGAGGCCAGCCAGCTCATTCACAGTATATGTTTCTGCTATGTAGCTTCTCCTGAAGATTGCATCTGTTTGTCTATAGCCAGTCTTCTTAGAAATGGGAGTTCTTTGTGGGTCAGGAATGAATCCCTGTTTATACTGGAGTACACAGCACCTTGCATCCTAACTGAGTTCTCAGTGAACAATTGAGGCACTCAGGAAATACTAACCACCCCTTAGATGTTCTTAGACCCAAGATAAATGTGTCTCTCTGTAAAGAGACCTTGTGAAGGCTAAGAAGGTGTTAACATTATTTATCCCAGCCCCACAAAAATAAGGAAAGTGGAAACCTTCAGTTTCTCCATTTTCTTCTAAGTTGTCGTCATCAACAAATCCATAGGGATTTTCTACTGAGCATCACTGTGAATCTGTTGCGATAGGAAATAACAATGCTTCCATACTTGTGTGTGTGTGTGTATGTGTGCTTTTGTGGTGTTCTTTTTCCAGAGCAATTGGAGCCAACCCTCTTTACTGTGATTGTGACATGCAGTGGTTATCCGACTGGGTGAAGTCGGAATATAAGGAACCTGGAATTGCCCGCTGTGCTGGTCCTGGAGAAATGGCAGATAAACTGTTACTCACAACTCCCTCCAAAAAATTTGCATGTCAAGGTAGGGCTCTTAATTGTTTACACGACTTTTGAAACCCTCCCTACACTGGTCACCACAGAAAGGGCAGTATCTTGTGAGTAAACTCCCAAGGTCTAGGTGGGAAAGAGTTTGTGTTCTCAGGCCATCTTCTTGAACAAGGTAAGCCATCTCTTGTGATTCCCAGTTAAACAACTGAGCTTTTCAGTTTCGTTTTAGGTCCGTTAGAATGAATACACTCTCCTGAAAATGTAGGTAGACATGTACAAATTGGAAATGGCTTTCTTAGTCTCTAACAAATAAAATGTTTTGCTTTTGCTTTGTCTGAATGTGCCCCTGCTCTTAGGGCTACCAGGGCCCTGTGGCTTCCTAATCCCAGGTAAGGAGAACAGAACCAAGCCTCCCAGTGTTCTAGCCAGGCATTCCTGCTGCTCCCCCTCCCCATGCCAATATTTCCTGTGTCAGTGTTCTCTCATGCTTGCTTCTACTCCCATTTCTTCCCTTACTTGTCCCTTTGTTGATGTACTTAATAGATTCTAAATAGTATTTTTATGATAAATGTAATTTTATTCTCTCACTCTAAGAATAGTACTCCAGACATTCATAGTATTAAATAGGAAAAATCTAAATGGGGAAATGCAAACAGTAATAAAGTGTTTATTTTTTTCAAGAAGAAATAAACTGAACCATTGGTCACCAGATATAGACCTAATAACGATAGACTTATGTATCAAATATGTAGATTTAGTTGGTAACTTTTGCCACTCTTCTTAACTTGTGTATATTTTTAAAAACCCATTCTGAAGTACTAGAAAAGAAAAATTATTGATACTTCTAAATGTAAAATCAGAAAATGTAAATTGTAGGTATTATGGAATTCAGAGCAATTTGTGGCGTGGTCAGTCCCTCTTACATTTACATACACTGCCAAAAACATAAGCTTCTAAAACTTGACCATTTATGCAGGAAGAAAAACATTTAAGTAAGCAATACTGTGTAGTGGCTTAGCTCTTGAGCTGCAAACTGTACCCTGGCTGGTTAAATCACAGCTTAATTATCCAGTAGTTAGGAAAATCTAATTCCATGGCTTGACCAATCTGGGCCTCAGTTTCCTCATCTATAAATAAATAGACATGAGAGTCTATGATATGAGAGTGTGAAAGACTTTTAAGATTAAGCAAGTGCCAAGGCTGAGGAGATTGATTAGTTAGCCTTGCAAGAACAAAGACTCAAGTTCAGTATCATGAACACATGTAACAAAGCACAGCAAGACAAACAAACAAGCAAGCAAGCAAACCAGGCACAGAAGCACTTGATTATAATCCCTAGAACTAAGAAGATAGATTCTGAAGCTTGTCGGTCATTGATTATAATCCCTAGAACTGGGAAGATAAATCCCAAAACTTGTTGATCGTCTAACCTAGTGTACTTGGCAAAATCCAGAATACTGAAAGACCCTTTCAAGGAAAACAAAAAGCAGACTCGGAAATAGCTCAATCACAAAATCCTCTAGTATACCCATGATGAATGCTTGTGACAATAGGCATGGGGACCAGAGTGTGCATACTTAGTGTCTGAATAAAGTTACACGTGGTGGCTAGCTCTGTCAGCGTGGAGACAAGCAGAGCCCTGGAACTTATCAGCTAATCTAGTGAAAGACCCTAGGGGGATGAAGAAGAACCAACATTGGCCTCTGGCCTCCACAGGCAGTTGCACACACGTAAACATAAGTGTATCCATACTACACATGCACAATCATACACACAGAGAGAAAGAGGGAGGGGAGGGAGAGAGAGAGACCACACTTCACAAAGATGAAATGACTGGAAATACACAAATCACACTGCCTTGCACAGAGAAATCACCCAGTAGCTATGCACTTAATTCCATTATTCTTACATTCCAAGACACCAACAAATACAATCAGACAACACCCCTGGGCAGGAATAATTTTTTTTAATCTAGAGAGATTAGCTAATTTTAACAGAAACAAAAGCAGCATTTCACTTAGTGCACTGCACTGCCCCTTAATAGTATATACTAAGAATGAGTTTTCACTGATTATGGAGTGTTTTGCTCCATTCTTGAACAATTTATCTTCACATGATTCCTGTGAAAGTACTGTGCACTTCCGTTTTGAGATACAGTAACTGATTCAGAGTAAAGGAGCCATGGTTTGAATGATCAATCTGTAAAGTCAGAACTCACTACTGCTTCTCTTAGAAGTTTCAGTAGAAGATATTTTTACAGGAACCATTAATATGAGTAAGCTTACAGCCTTGCTACAGAAGTATAGTGAGAAAAAAAAGTTGAGAACCGCTCTCCAGTGATGTTTTGTTTGGCTGAAGGTAGCATATTCTAATCTATTATTGGAACAGACTACTCAGGGAAATCTCTTGGGTCCTGTCCTATGAGATTTCATGCTTTATGAGCTTGAAAGCAGTAAAATCATGTGGCTTTAAATATTTTATAATTTGATATTTTCATATTTGAATTTAACTCCCCCATTTGTATGCCAGTGTAAAATGTTTTTATTTCATTCATGACAGTTTGCTAAGTCTAACCTTTCATTTTAAGATTTAACAATATGTAATCAAATTGTAAGAAGAAAATAAATATCTTTGTTTAAAGACATGTGTATTTACATATGTACATGTAATTTTTCTGTAGGAAAATATCTATATTATTTTATGTATTTGATTTTAATTAAAATACATATTTGCATTATATTTCCTATATGGAAAAGTCACATTTTTATGACATTAAGAAAATGAAATAGATAAAATAGATGTTCCTAACATATTTAGCTAGTGACCATGTGAGAGCATTCTTGAGTAAGAGAAAGATGGTTCAGGATCATAAGCTGCCCTTGCAATCACATGCTTGTCCTCTACTCATTAACACTGACAAGATCAAGCATTCTTTAATCATAAAAAGAGACTTTTGCCTCTCCTATTGCTAGCTTTTCACTAAGAAAATCAGTGTGCATTATTGTCATTGTTAATTTTAAATATCATCCTAAAGCTCTTAGTTTAGCAAAATATATCCATGTACACAGATAAAATATCCACTCCTTCATTTGACAGATAATCATTAGCTGTTCAAATGTTCTAAACAGTAAGTACTTGATTGGAAATATGTGCTATCTTCTTTTAATCATTTAACAAATATTTTTGGACTTTGGGTAGCTACAAATTATAAAGCAGCATTCCAACATGCTAAGGATCCAGTAAATGATAATTAAACTTCTACTTGCATGAGGCTGGTTAATAAAAAGTTAGTTTTAAAATAATATAGAATCTTGGTGACAGAAATGTGTATAAGATGGAAATATATAAGTAATATCTACTAGATCAAACGATGAAATTGTAGTGATAGCAGAAGGCTATCAGGAGGTTTTTGCAAGTGGCCACAGGGTCTGAGAGTCGGACGTTGCAAAAAGGACAAGGGTGAAATACGTAGGTGTTTCAAAGATAGTCGTTCAAACCAGACAGGAAAATTACAAACATATACAATTGCTTCATTAGGACCTACTGGTACAGACTTACAATCCCATTTACTCAGCGTGCTGAAGCAAGGAGATCTCAACCCTGCCTGAGTTACTTAGACAAATAATGGTACCCTTTCCCAAGAAGAAAAAAAATATATAAAAACAGAACTGAGAGTATCATTGGTAATTTAGTTGCTTAGGATGCCTAGAGTCCTCATTTCAGTCCCCAGTAACCAGGAGTATGAGGAAGTGAAGAAGGAGAGGAAAAGGAGGGAAACCACAAAGACGAGAAAATCAAGGAGGGTCATCATCATGGAGGAGGAGGGTCATCATCATGGAGGAGG
>OU015747.1:20501489-20523326 GCA_907169655.1 Acomys percivali | reverse complement strand
GGAGGAGGGTCATCATCATAGAGGAGGGTCACTATCATGGAGGAGGGCCATCATCTTCGTTGCCTCTTTGCTTCACCATTTCACACCCAAAAGCTAAAACATCAAATAATCTTAGGAACCTTTTATCTCTGTAAAATTAACATCACCCTATAACCTAGTTTTTTGCGTTCCTTCCCCTAGCTTTATATATTAGTAACTCTGAGCATTCTAGAATTGTAAGTGAAGATATCACATATCTCCATGGCATTGAAATAGTGCTGGTTTTCTTAAGGAGACTCACATTTCCTCTGGGGAAGAAATTCTGATCTGCTTGAGTGAAGCCTCTGGCTTTGTGCTGAAAAATTTTTATTCACTATTAGCATTAGTCATGAGCCAAAGTAAAGAAGATTAAATAATTTAGTCTAAGCTAGAAGTAATGAAAAATTTACTGGCTAGATCAGCTTTGAAGCATAATTCAAACTCAATCCAAGCATTTTATGTTTTCAGATCTCATATCACTAACTTATAGCTTTAACTTTGAAATAACTTTAGTGTAGAGGATTCTTAATTTGTTCTCCATGTAAAGAAAAACTTAGATTTATGTAGTTATCTGCCAAAAACATCACTCATAAAAATCAAGGGGGAGGATTTATCAATACACTTGTTAACGTTTGAAACTGAGACAGTTTTAGCCTGCATTTATTTAAATAGATACACAGAACCAACAATTTATAATCAATCCTTGAATATTTTAAAATCATATTCTCCATGATACACTAATTTAAAACAAGCATTATTTGTTCTAAACCACCATGGCCTAAGTTCTTTACTGGTCAAAGGCAATTGTAAATAGCCAGAGAGGAAGACCAATGATCTCAGAGTAGTGGTCCTTAGCCTTTGGGCTATTGTTTAACCATACAGCTAAAGAAAATTTACAGGACTATTTATTACCCACCATTATCTGCCATTTTCATTCCTGAGTCAAAATAAGAACAATGACTGTGTCCTGATGAATCAATCCAGTGACATCATTTTAGTTATCCTTATTAGCTCTTCTCATCTAAGTTAGAGGTAGCCACTGTCACTTCTTTTACATTTTCTTTGCCTCTTTCCTTCTATATGTTTCTGGGACTGCTTTTTTTCTTAGCTGTCCATAAAGTTTAATTTTTAGCCTTATTAAACTCCCAATAGATTTCCATCAATGGCCATGAATAACTGGCCGTGAATTTTTTTTTTTTTTTTTTTTTTTTTTTTGGAATTCAGTATTCTATTTCAATTTGCTTTGTAAATCCCTTCCCTTAACAGCTTGCACAAACTTAAAATGTGTTTTTCCTCACATGTGCTATTCCCTTTTTTTTTTCCTCTCTCTCTATTTGACACGTGGCTATCTCTATGGCTGAACAGAAGGTTTTGAAGAAACTTAGCCATTTCATTTGGATTTGATCATCTGTAGCCTCACACCTCACCCAGAGTAGATACCTGTAAATATTTGATGAATGAGGGGATGTTGATAAATATGCCTTTGATAATATAGCTTAAGGAGCTCTGTAAATGCAAGTATTACATAACGTCTTGGTTTTAAACAGGATCTCCTTTCAGTCCAGTTTCCTGGTATCAAAAATCACCCAAGTACTTCTAAAATTGTCTTTTATATACTTTGGACATGAGTTTGTTATTGGACTAGTGTTTCCAAATGATTATAGAAAAAAAGCAGATTCTGGGATGTAATTAGAACATTTTTGTCTTGAGCTTTGGTAATAGTAAACCAATGTGAGAATTCTCAGGGTTAGCATCACTGGGCTCAATTGTGTAAGCACTTCTGCCTTTACACTTCAAAGTATGCGAAGTCCAGCATCTATTAAAGCAGGTAACAGAGACAACATGTTAACCAAACTTTCTTCTCATTTTCACTTTGAGTTATTAAGATAAACACCCTCTGCTCATCTAATACTGTAGTACTTTCTTTTGTGGGAGGAGGAGTGAAACAAATTAGCTCAGAGAGGCAGAGAAAGCACCCAGCGGACCTTCCTACTCTGCCCATGTTCCAGAGGAAAAAAAAAAGCCTCTCTTATTCAGCTCATGTCCCAGATGGAAAAAGGCAAAAGCTTCCTCTTCTTTGCCACACTGTCTTAAATACTCTTTTCTCAATTCCCCTTCTTTCTATTTAATTCCTGACTGTTGGTTTCTTGCTCTGCCTCTTAATCTACAGTTAACTTTATTTAATCTTGTGTACAGAAAGAAAGATCATTTATAGCTCAGTTGGTAAAGGACTGTGGTTGACTTTCTTAAGCCAAACTTAAATCTCAAATCAGCCCAGTTTGCATATACTGAGCTCAGTCATTTCACTGATATTAGCAAATATCTGTTTGTTTCTATGAGGTGAGAGGTGTTTATTTCTCCATTGTACACATCTTATGGGAGCTAATTTGTTGGCAGCAAACATCTATTTGAAACAGCTTCAAACATGAGAAAATGAAAGATGTAGCTATTTTTCAAGGAGAGATGGAGAAAAAGAGAGAGAGACAGACAGACAACAAACCTCACAGCTTCTTACCATTGTTCTAGTGTTTCTATAATTCATGGTCCACAACAGATACACAAATGAGACTTGTGTTTCTTTTTTGAGACTTGTGTTTCTTAAAAACATTAAATCATTAGCTCACTATTATTAATCTGATGAATAGTCAACTTTTATCTTCACCTCTATTCTTCATGGTCACTATAATAGTCTCTCTAGTTACCCTAGGAAGGAATCAAGCCATAATTCTCTCAAAAGACACCAGGAAAAGATGCTTAGAGAAGACAGTGAACAGAAAATGAATTACAAATTGGAGTCAAGTAAAAGATAGATGATATAACGTAAAATACTCAATGTTGGTAGGAAAATGAATAGAAATGATCAAGGTAGTAGGGAAATAACTCTAAAGGGCTGGAATATATAAAGAGAAGACAAGTTGGCGAAATCAGATGGATGTAAAAGGAGCTAGGCAAGCTGCCATTGGAGAGAAGCAATCAATAGGCTTTTCCAACTGCAATGCCAGGGAACGAAACAATGCCCAACAAGGCAAAATATTCCAAAAGGTGCAATAGTGATACCTATATTCTGGGAGTAACCCATAGCTACTCAATTGAACTTAAAGCCCATTCAATAAAGAGAAGTTCATGCCTGGCTCCGTAAATTTAGCCAACTTCTTGTGGGTGGTGACGTCATGGGAGAACCTACTATTGCCACTGTCCTAAACCAGTATAATCTCCAGCTTCATCCTAAGAAAGTACTTTATGTCCACATATAAGTATAGCCCTCACTCCTCATCACAGAAGCTGCTCTTTCCAGCAACTTGAGAGCATTACAGAAAGTCACAACTCGCCAAAATACAGAGATGAACAGTCTCCTCACAATTAATACATTTCAACACAAACCTGGCATTTCAGTCTCAGAGAACATAGAAGAGAGGGCAAAATATTACAAGAGCCAGAGGACCAGAACATTTGCTGTGAGAGACTCTTCTAGGAAGGGGACACAACACAGGAACAGATGGGGCTATGCTGAGTGACATTAGCCTGAGCAGCTTTCCATGTTGATAGGTTAGTTGTGGTGTGTGGGTGCTATACGATTGTCAATAGCCAATTTCCTAATGGTTGTAGAAGGAATTGTGTGCAACGAAATGTGCAGTTGAACTGGCCGCTGCTTGTCCCCAAAAGTATAAGGACCCATGCCGAGATTACTATTGGTAAATGTTCATATTTCAAAGTATTTGTACTCTCTATAAAGATGCCAAGTTGCCATTGACCCAGTCCTGTGCGGTTGCAGAAAGGGGACCTAGGCTCTCACTATCATCCTGAAGTTGGCATCCATGGAACATGACTTTACAGAGAACAGTTTAATTTCCACGTTTTGGCCCATGGGTCAGATAATGGGTGTGAATCGCCTGAGACTGATATGTGTTAATCTAGACTTGTACTGATCATGGGTTTCTATAAACTCTACTACAAAATGTGAAGCTGAGAGGCTCATTGCAGCAGAATTTTATTGCAAGGGAGGACAAGCTGGAAATGTCCCCTGCCACATCCTGTGCTAATGAATTAAATGACTCAAAATGATACAAAGGAAAATATCACAGGCTACATTTTCCTGGATTTTGTCATATACGTTAAATAGCCCTGGAGCTGTGTGTCATGCATTTCCCTTGAGCTGGCTGAGGTTGGGGTATAAGTCATTGCCATCGAGAGTATCCAGAAATAGTCAGCCCCTAAAGGGATTCATGTCCTGACACTGGTGTTATTCAATCCAGATTCTTGCTACCGAAGCTGCCAACCCAGAGTCCTGTTGTCACCCAGAAGTCTCACAGCCCTCATAGTTAGATGGGCTCCTTTGCCATTCCTCGGAATGACTTGACACTACTGACTTCAGGTCCCATCATAGAAGTGACTCATGAAAAAATAAGTGACAAATAGTTGCACACAAATCTTACAGCTATATTAGGGAGCATAAATGAGTGAGGTGAAGTGAAAAGAGAAAGCACCCCCTTTCTCATATTTTCTCTATGAACTTGTAGGCCCCGTGGATATTACTATTCAAGCCAAGTGTAATCCCTGTTTGTCAAATCCATGTAAAAATGATGGCACCTGTAACAATGACCCCGTTGATTTTTATCGATGCACCTGTCCATACGGTTTCAAGGTAAGTAGCACCCATAATAGAAGGACATCACTTCCTATGGTAAAACTTCTTTCTATTGTTCTTTCTCTGTGTGCTGAGAGGTAGCTTGTTTCATCTGTACTTACACTAACATGGGCATTTCTTCTCCAGGGGCAGGACTGTGATGTTCCCATCCATGCCTGTATCAGTAACCCATGTAAACATGGAGGAACTTGCCACTTAAAAGAAGGAGAAAATGATGGATTCTGGTAAGTAACCTGGCTGTGATATCTTTTGCCTGAACTACTGTACCAAGTTTAACTAAATGCATGATATTTTTTCCCAAAAAGTCATGTTTTAAGAATTTAAGTATACAGAACATATGTAACCAGCTAGTCCACTTATACGAATCCTACATTTATTTTTTGATTTGCTTTTTCTTTGATAGTGTGTGATAAAAAGATGCAGTTCTCACTAAAACAGGAAATTAATGACTCGTTTCCAGGACATTATATAAATAGACAAACATCCAATCTATTTTAAGCTATAATTATTAAATCATATATTATAGTTATTTCAAATATATTTCATAAATTATAAAATAAGTTTTTCTGTAATTTTTTATTCACATATTACACCCAACCACAGTTTCTCGTCTCCCTCCCGTCCCAGATCTACACCCTTATGCCTTCCCCCAGTAAAAAGCAGACCTCCCAGGACATCGACCAAACACAGCATTGCAAGCTACCACAAAACCAAGCGCATACCAAAACATGTAGGCTGAACAAGGCAACCCAGTAGGAGGAAAAGGGTCCTATAAGTAGGCAAAAAGACAGCGACAGCCCCTACTCCCAATGTTAGGATTCCTACAAGAACACAAAGCTACTCAGTCACAACATATATGCAGAGACCCCTACAGGCTTCATATCTCTGCAACTTCTCATGAGACCCAGTCAGCTGATTCCATATCCTCAAAGTAAGTTCCTTATTAAGTCACACAAATAATTTTCCATAAGAACACTGATTTCCTACTGAAGCTTGTTAGAAAATTTACTTTAGGAAGAAATATATTCTATTTCTTTTATAAAATTGTTTCTAATTCATGTAGATCTCACTCAAATATTATTTTTAAATCTACTCTGAGTTAACTATACAATGCATTTTCCAGTGAAAATTGTATTTATTGAGACAGATAAAATGTTCACTTTTTATTCATTAAAACCTAGTCTTAGAGGATCATACATGCACATAATGCATTCTAAATACTCTCTGAAACCAACATCTTTTGTTTTGATTTCATCCCTATCAAACCCAACTCCTCCCAAAAAGTAACATTTCAAGATTCATGTCTTTTTGAATATAGAAATTTTTCATTTTTTATAGTTTCAACGAGTGCTTTTTACATTTTTTAATTATTGAAAACACTCAGGAGCATTACACATAAAATAAGAGATGATACAATTTTAAAAGTCAGATTCACGTTTTTATTTTAATCATGTCTATGTATGTGTGTCTGTGCATCGGTATATGCATCTGAATGCTGTTGCCTCACAGAGACAGAGGTGTTGGATTTTCTCCTAGTTGGAGTTATAGATGCTTATGAACTGCTTGGTGTGAGGGCTGTGAAGGGAATTTTGCTAGTTCTTTGAACTTTAACTATATTGGGATTTATTGACTTTTAAGACCATGGAGCCAGTCTCCATATCGTAGCCCTCATAAAATTTTTCTTTTTACATATTTTCTGGTTTGTTAGCTAACACCTTAAATTGCTTACTTTAAATAAATTACGTTGCAGTATATAATTTCAGAGCTTTGTAATTTTGGGGTATGTGTAGTCTCTTTAAAAATATTCAGACCACAAAGTTTCAAAATGCATCTAAAGAAGTATTCTGTCTTTATTTCCCCGATGTTCAGGTGTACGTGTGCTGATGGGTTTGAAGGAGAAAACTGTGAAGTCAATATTGATGATTGTGAAGATAATGACTGTGAAAATAATTCTACATGTGTTGATGGAATTAACAACTACACATGCCTTTGCCCACCAGAATACACAGGTACGAAGAATAGAAAATGAATCCTCAAACTGTTTATCAATTTGAAAGCATCATCACACTATTATATTTATTTACCAAGCCATCCTTACTCAATAACTGGGAGGTTTAATTATAACAGAAATACATGAGGATTGTTTTATCCCACCCAACAAAAGATACCCCAAACTCAGTTTAACACATGCACCTTTCTTATAAAGCCATGATCTGTAGAAGAGTAAAAGAGGATGCTGTCATGCTGAAACTTTTCATTCACTCAAACTACTTTCCATCTACAGACAATTTTGCCAATCTATATTTGTGCATTTCTTTACACATCCCAGATCCAATTCAGCAACTGAGATTAATAATATCAATCATTTCTCTTCAGTAGTGGAAGCTTACCTCCAGAAAGCTGTCCCTCAATGGGTGTTCTATCAGGAAGATGAACTCTTTGGAAAGTCTTATGAAACAATTAATTTTTCCCCAATGGTTTGTCTGTTGTTGATAAACCTGATCAGACTACTGAAACTGCTAAACATTTTTCTTAGTTTAGACTAATTTTCTATAAACTTTTTATAAAGTGAGCATCAAGTTTCTCCCTTGTCTATTTTTAAAGAATAGCTTTTCTATTGGTTCATGTGGCTATGAATAAGAAATGTAATAGTCAGCTTTCATTTTAACAAAGCAACCAAAAGTGACAGAGAAAGGAGGATGGTGTATGGTATACCAGAATTCAAACACAGAAGTCGGTTCTATCATTGTTGCTGAAGCTGCCATTTTCATTTTACTTGATGTTTTTATTTGTTGTAAATAATATATAATTAATAATTTCAGAAAATTATGTAGGTAACTAAGATTAATATTTCTAAATACCAAATGCAACCATATTTATATAGCTAGCTTTCCCAGAGTTCTGAAGGAATAATTGAAATTTGAAATGAAAGAGACAAAATTTTGCATTATACTAAATACTGTTCTTTATAGAAAGGTATGTTTTTATAGGAAAATGCAACATAAAGTAACGAGGTTCAATTTTGGCAACCTAGATGTGTTTAGATATTTCTAAAGTTGACTTTTCCATGGAGTCATAGTAGTAAAGCACTAGATATAGACACACAGGTAGATAATAGACATATAGATGGATGGATGGATAGATAGATAGATAGATAGATAGATAGATAGATAGATAGATGGATCAATAGATAAGTAGATAGATAGATAGATAGATAGATAGATAGATAGATAGATAGATAGATAGATAGATAGATTATAGATAGATGATGGATCGATAGATAGGTAGATAGATAGATAGTTGATAAATAGGTAGATATAGATAGATACATACACACAGATACAAAATTAAATATATAGATACATACATAAAAGCTATCATTCTAGGAGTTAGAATTTGATCATTGTTTACAGTTTTTCATTAACAAAGTAGAGCAAGTGTATTCTAACACATCTATGCTGGATAGATTTCAGTTGCTACACAGGTTTTCCTACCCATCTCTATCATTCTGTCACATGCCAGATATCTTCTGTTATGTTAGAGCCATAGATTTTAATCTCTTATAGGAATCCCAAAATTCTGAGATCTATTGAATCAGCTATTTATATGTGTGTAAGAACTACAGGATTTAAACTAGAACCTGTTTCTTAGTTGTCCCCAGGACAGAGATACTTTCTAGTTCCATTGTTGCTCTGCTGATTAAATAGGCTTTTGAACCCACTTATTTGTGAGACTTTTACAAGCCTACTCTCTTGATCCCACTAGAGAAATCAGGCTCCCAGGCACTGGAATACAATTAAAGCCCTTTAAGTTGTTCTGAGCACAGAAACCAGGAGTGTATGTACACTCTCTTCCTGGTGTAACCGAGGGACAGGATTATATGTGTGTTAAGATCCTTGTATGTTGTTTTATGATAATTTGCATAAGGTGGCAACACATCTAAGTCTGTTTGGAACATATCCTGCTGCATTGCCTTTCAATTTCCTAATTTCATTCTGATAATTCAGAACAACTTTAGAATATTTCTCTTACCTGCTCTGTTTCAGTTCCCAAACTCTTTTGTGCCCTCTAAGGAATTCATTTCCGTGTTCCCTCCTTTAAGAGTGTGATACAGTCTCCCTTCTCCAAGGATGTCAGATTTCATTCTTTTCACTATCTCATAATAACTCATGGCTTAGCTAAACCAATTTTTTTGCCAAAATGTGGCGTTCTTAAAAGGTGTCATGAAGGATCCTACCACGACTATCACAAACCATCTGTCTCTGAAAAAGAACCTAGACACCATGACTCTTTTTATTTGTAGCTATTAGAAATATTGTTCTGCCTTATTTTGGGCAAAGGATCAAGACAAATATTGAAGTGTAGACTGAGCATGGCATAGAGCAGAGTCCATAGAGCATAGGCCTGAGTCCTCTGGGTCATGAAGGATTTGACAACTTTGCAATAAAGAAGATATCTAAATGGGATGAATTCCTAAGTCATCTCTTAACTGTAGAGCTTTTGCACATCTGAAATGAGTGCAGTTACAAAATGTCAAACAACTATCTGCAGATTCTGAGATGGGTGGCATATAGTTGACCCTTGCTTACAGCAAAGCACAAGTCAGAATCTAGAATTCTGTGTCATGTTTATTCCATGTCTGCAGTTACAGAGGGATTTCCTTATAACATGACTTTATTATTTTAAATTTTAGATGGACTCTGATTAATGAGCATGAGTTAAGAACAGAAACCCTTCTATACTCATAGAATATAATAATAATGTTGCCACTGTTTTAAAATCATCTAAGCTGTCTGTTGCTTTTCTTCCTTTGAATTTTTTTTTACTCTGTATCTCAAAGGCATACAGTGAGCAGATAAGTTCTATTTGATAGAAGCAAGTAAGGCTAGTAAGTAAAGCTTCACCAGCAATGCTTGTAAACCATGGTATTAGCAATGCTTGCATTCATTTAACATTAATGTGGAGACATACAGTTGTCACTGGAGGAAATGCAGAGATCTGAAGAGAATGTAACAAGGAAATCAGCACATGGCAAGCAGCCTATGAATCTGAGCTAGAAATACTTATGTCGCAGACTTTAAATACATTCAGAAATATATAAAGAATAGTTAAGCACTGAGTAACCAAACCTCACAGTTCATAGGTAATGATTTATTTTCTGCCCTTTTCTGATAAAACTGTGTGGTTCGATAGTGTTTTCCTGGAATATAAACTGTACTGGCCTCCCCCTACTTTAATCAGCAGATGTATTTTTCTCTACATATTAGGTCTACTTTCTTCTCTCCTAGATGGAAGACATTTCATTGCTAGCATTATTCAAGAAAAGTTATTTTTTAAATTTAGTTCTCTGTGAGTCTATATTAAAATCAGTTATTTGAAGTGTCGGGAACTAAAGCTTTGGTAATATTAATTTTTTTAAAAAAGAATTCCGTAGTTTTAATTTAGCTTCAGGGATTTGGGGGCTTGGTTTATTTTCTTAATTATTAGTATATACACTTTATAAAAACAAAACATTTCTTACGGAAAAGTTATCAAAGAAATCCTTGAGTTAGATAAACTCAAAGTGTAAAAAATGAAAATTAGGACTATAGCATATTTAAAATGTTGAAGCTAAATCTTATCTTAGATGGTGTTATATTTGGAGCTGATCTGGGGAAAAAGAGCTTTGCTATGGTAAATATTGGTCTGGTGGATGTATGTCTTCAATAAGCTTACCTACACAGGGCGACATAAAAGTATGTACACTTTGGTCACATTTCAAGCTTTCCTGTGAAATAGAATTATTCAGCACCATGGCAGTCTCAGTGTTAACCGGGCGTGTATATTCTCAGAGTTTATCTTCTGAAAAATATAAAGAACTTTTTAACCCTCCTGTTTTGTCTCTGGGCCCATACACAAACGTTCACTTCACATCTGCTACAGGAAACCTGCAAGTGTCAATCACCCAGTTTAGACGCCCTTCTCTAGCCCCCTGTGATGGCTGCCTTTACTTTTGCCCTACTCTTCTCCGTGTTTGTGTGTTTAGCCAGCTGTAGGTAAGAAGTCTAAGCCTGGCTTCAGTTTGCTCTCTCACCCTGGCTTTTCTGTTGTAAATGCTGCGCGTTGGCTTCATGTGTGCTACTGTTGCATTGCAATGTAAAAAGTCTTTTGTCTCTTCTGTCTTTGTCGCTGCCAGCTGCTAATCTGAATGAGGTGGAAAAAGGTTAGTTGCTCTTTTTAAGTCTATTATGCGTTTCACTTTAGTTCTCCTCTGTCTTTTAAAGCTACGAGATTTTACCAGATGTGCTGGGTAAAGATGATGGCAAGAGATGAAGTCAGAGAGTTTTATGCCAAATAATTTTTATAGATTCTTAATATATGTATAGCTGCATGAAACACTACAGAATGGTTGATTGAAATACACTGGATCAATTTATAGAAGGCTGTGGTAGAACCCTGAGTGAGGGAAAAAAATGTATCTAAAAATAAGAACTTATATTTTCTACTTGTCTATATGCTTTTACATTTTTAAAGATATCATCGGGATATATTATTTTTATAATGAAAAATTATATAATTCTTATTTGTAAACATTAAACCTTTATATCCTGTGAAAAATCTGAAAATGTATGTAGTAATTGAAACACTTATACAATATATATATATATACTTATACAATATATATAAATATATTATATATGGGGCTGCATATTCAATATAAGTTGCTTATCTAGCATGTACAAGACCCTGGTTCATGTTTCTAAAAGATGTTAAGTCCCAAGTGCAGGAACCACCAGAGTATGCTAGTCTTGATGGGCCCTGGTATACAAAAAAACACTTGCAGTTTTATAAGTAGGGTGCAAGGATATATGCATATCTAGTCTCATATGTCGTTGAGCACTTTCTTTTCTGTTGATATGTTCAGGTGATTTACTGTGTTTGCCCACTTAGTCATATTGTGTGCAGAGTGAAGTTGGAAAACATGTAAAAAAAAAATGCTGTCATCTTTTAGACTAAAAATTATAGCTTGCTTTGCAGCCTGCTAATGTAGCCAGTACTTCCTTGGTTCAGTATCCCCTTTCTAATTTAAAAGTACAAAAGCAATTGATGCTCTGCCTAAGGCCAACTATACCTCCAGATCATGGCAGAAATTATTTTGTCATATGGATATATACTTAATTACTAATGTGTATAGCCTCAGAAACAAGCTTGTCAGGGCAGCACCGCTTTAAATTACCACGTAGTTTTGTGTGCTGACTAAATTTTGCACTTATGTTTACAAAAGCTCTTTTACTGCAAATAATTTGCTGTTGACTTAATTATCTTTTAAAAGCAAATCTTTGTGGTTGGTTGAAATGGCAGTAACGTTTATGGATACAGACAGTAGAATGCTGGCCTATGGCTTTATAAATCAGTGAGATTTTTATGGTACAATGTATACTTACTCAAGAATATGCATCTTGTAAGTACAATATCATGTCTACCTGAACCTATATCATCCACTGTAACTACCTTTTGATAGAACCAGTCCAACTTGAAGCTACCTCCAGTCTTGGCTACTTTTCGCATCCTATATTATTGTTATTTTTTTTTTTAATGCAAAACCAGCTTTCCTTTCTGTTCCATCTGATTCCCACAGACCATGATCCTTGTAGACCTTTGAAACAATTAGCTATTCTCTCAAAACAACCGCCTCAGGGCAATTGTTTTATTAGTTGCAAATTAGAGAAAGGACATAATCAGTGCCTAAACAATTAATAATTCTGAGAACCAGGTTACACTTCATCCCAGAACACTTGATAATGGTAAATGAGGTTGGAAATGCGTAGTTTTTAGTCTCCGTGTCCTAGAACCAACTTCCTTAATGGCCTTAAGGGCCTCAATGGTTTACTTATAATGACCTTCATTCTTCATGTAGATGTTTGAGAAAAACAACCATGAAAAGAAACTTTAGGAAAACATTAGGATGGGGAATTTTCATAATTCTGGAATGTTGGGGGAGAAGCCTGATATGAGAGGTTTCACACTGTTTAGGTTATGTCTGATGTCATTTCTTCAGGTAGAAGAATGGGAATTTCATAGACAGCTGTACCTGAGAAATGTGCACATAAGCTAGATCTTTCTGTATGTTCATCACATCTATTTTACTTTTAAGTTTTTGCTTTTATGTTCATTGTAAATATAAAGACTGTATTTAGGGAGAGGTGGTCATTCCTCTTAGCTCTTGCACATTGACACCTGGACAAGGACACACTAAATGTGTCAGACAAAGACGTATTGAAAGCTGGAAGAAAACCCAGCAGTATTTTTAGGCTCTGTGCATCATTTCCAGTATTTGTGATCTCTTTATAACAGGGACTTGCGTTCTTAGTTTTGCGTGGAAATGCACAAGGACTGCGTTTCAAAGTCAATATTGCTATGGACATAGCTGAGTTCTTTCAATATGGAAAGCTAATGCTGCAGTCTCCTTTAACTGGAGAAAGTACTTTGGCAATCTTGCAAGGTCATGCAGTTTCTATTCATCTTCCACCTTTGAGAGCTTTCTTAAACGCATTTGAATCTCAGAAAACCTTTTAGAGAAACTGCTCTCATTGGTTCACAGACAGTGCCCACTGAGTGCAGAACAAGAGTCGACTTAACCAGTCTTATTTCATCTCATTGGGGCTTATTTACTTTGAGAAAGGAGTCTAATTTTTTTTGGACCTGCAGAAGCTATTAAAATGGGCTAAATTCCTTAGCCACAGAAATCTGAAGGAAGTACTAAAAGGCACCTCCTTTCTAGATTTGTTTACTTGGAGAGGTAAGTTTTTCCCATTTAAACATGCGTAAGATGTTTGCTGAGAAAATATCTAAGGCAGGACACTGTGCTAAATATTGAAAGCGATACAAAAGCCAAAAAGCACCCAGCCAGTACTATCTGTGTTTCTCAACTGTAGGTTCAAAACAGGTCATATACTTGGCATTGCTTCTCACATTTCAAGCACATTCACAGCTAAACCTAGATATGTTAGGAGGGACAGACTTCGTCACTGATCACACTGTGTGGGAATCAAACGTCATTGAGCAGCCATTGATAATTTCATTTAGAAAACAGAAATTCACAAAAAATAATTTTTGTTTGTGTCATCCATCCTATGAAACATCTAGGAACCTGAGTGCCTTGCACATTCTCCTGAGCCTTTCTCTACCAAACTGTGACTCACATCATATCACAGGGTTTGCCTATAGCACTAACCCCATTATGAGCAAGTTATATTTGGCACACAGAAAGGACAGCTGTCAGTAGCTCATGGGTCTTCAAGATATCACAGCCCTCTTCAGCAGGCCCCTATACTCCTATATTAAACAACTGAACTCATTAACTTTAGAAACCAAGGGGCAACTGCATAGTTCATGGTCATATCTTGAAGGTCAACTAGTTATTTGTAATTGAGAAGGCAAGTTGCAGAACAGTGGGCCCCCAAAAGCAATGGATTATGAAGAGAATCCTCAGGAACTTGCTGTTCACAAGTAACTGACAGAAGCCAGGTCATTCATTGCTCTCATCACTAATAAGCATATTAATATTTACATAGGAGACTTGATATTTCTTTGGTTCTACAAATATGCTTTGGCACCTAAAGCCATAGCTTTTAAGGCAATGTGTTACCATAAGCCCGATAGATCAGCAAATAAGAAAATATAAGTACAGTCTATCCTTCATAGCTACAGACTACACGTATGAACATTCAGCCAACCATAGATCAGGCATATATATCAGGAAAATTATCTCTCGACTAATTGTGCGTATGCTCTTGTTTCTTGTCCATACCCTCTACAGCTTAACAGCCATTTGCTTTTACAGTGTTAGGGAGATTGCATAATCAAGAGCTATTTAAAATTGTAGGAGATGAGGAGATGGAGAAATGGTTCAGTGATTAAAAGCACTGACTGCACTTGCAGAGCACATGGGGGGTCCAGTTCCCATCACCCACATCATGTGGCTCAGTATCATCTGAACTCCAGATCCAAGAAATTCAGTGTCCTCTTCTGGATGCCTGGACACTGCACTCACATCCATAAGCCATACAGATGTGCATATACACATGCATGTGCACATACACACCCCTATTTAAAAATAATAGTTCACAAGGAGATATGTCTAGGTTATTAGCAAACCCTAGTCCATTTACATAAGGGCTTGAGGACAAACAGCAGCTACTGGACTGATCCCTGAAGGGATTGAAGGCTGACTGTCTTTTCCTCTGAGAGCAGATGGGACCCCTATAATGTATTTGAGATTCTGATTTTAGTTTTAAAACAAGGCAAAGAGAAACACTCAGGCCTGGTCATGTTAACCATTCTCCAACATGCCATTTGTGGGCTAACACTCTCAGACACACTGTTACTGGGCTCATCATGATTTTCTACAGTCGTAATCACTTTTTCTACAAAAGAAACTGTGAAGTTATATAATTGTAAAATTGACTGACCTACCATGTATGATGTGAACCTAGACCCTCTGCTCAGATGTAGTAGACAGGCAGCACAGTCTCCTTTTGGGTCCCACAATATGAGGAGTAGGGACTGCTTCTGACATGGACTCCGCCACCCCTACCAAAGTTGATTGCTTCCCCCTTGCAGGGCAGCCTGGCCAGGCCACAGAGGAAGAGGATACAGGTAGTACAGATGAGACTCCTTAGGCTGAGGTCAGATGTTAGGGGAGAAGGGAGGGAGAGGGCATGAGGGAGGGAGGTGAAGAAGGAGGGGGCTACAATTGGGATATAAAGCGAACAAATTAGAAAAAAAAAAGACTGGCCTAGGATAATGTTGAAGGCATGTGTGCCTCCGAACAGTCCCAAGCTGCTTCATTCGCCTACTCCTTTAGGTCATCTGTGACTTCTTTGCCTTTGTTAACATTTAAAATACATTTCCCCACAAGCAGCAAGGAGGGCGGCACTAAGTTTTCACATTGGTTTTCCACTGAGTACATGATTGATGGGAATGGAGATTTCCAAAAATGTACAGAAAGGAACCCTTTGCCCCCCCCCCCCCCCCCGCCCCACGCCGGTATATTTTAAAGAATAAAATTCCATGTACTTTATCAGGTTGGCTGCTTATTTCAACACCTTCTCTTGCTGATGGAATGCCGATATAATAAAATTAGTACAATCTATCCAGACTTTTCTTACACAAAACTTTCGAAGAATGATGTGTTTTGCTTTGTACAAGTGTGTATCCTGGGGATTCTGTTAGGAATTCAGACAGACTTCCTCCCTTGTTACAACAGTATTTACAAATGTCATAACTGATTAAGTTTAACACTAGTATCCCAATGGAGTTATTAAATTGCTGCCCTGTATCCCTCTTCCTTCATATTAATATTAATTATACTCACTCATATAGTCAGAAATCTATTTTGATCAGATTTAACAATAGTCTGCATTGTCACCCTCTTGCTCCCTCCCATGTATTCGTGCATCCACAATTTTCAGAATTTATTCCCAGATCATATTCCTTTAAGCCAAAGGAGAAATGAATCTAGCTGACTTAGCAGAGGTTAGCCACAGTAGGACCTAACAGTTGTGTGTCCACTAACACCATGAAATAATTTTTTTCATTCCCTTTTGTTGTAGACATTCCTAACTGGAGTTCAAAGTTTAGGATATTAGAAAATTTGGATAGGCTCTCCCTCAGTTACTAGTTAGTACCCTTCCCTGCTGCTACATTTTGTGAAAAAATAAATTAGTAGTTTAAACAGTGAATGTGAGGTAGAAAATTCCAGAAATAGTGATCCTGATACAAAATTGGTAAATTATTTTCTAGAGAGAAAGTAATCCATGGTCTTCACTATGCATTTTGAATTTTTCCTTTGTTTAACTTCTGCTAATAAAATTAAGTTAGATGTGCCCATTGCTGATTCTATGGCCTCCTATGGAACTCTGCTATGCTTGGCAGCCTTTGCATCCTCCAAACAGGAGTTTCTTACATCCTACTTAGGTACACGTGACATCTCTATGTCTCTCTTATTCAGAAAACCCAGTCTGTCCTTCCTCACAACATCTTCCTTTGAGAGCACCAGGAAACTTTCTTCCTTAGCATTCAAGCCAGAGTGAGGTAATGTTAAGTGTGGTTGTGATATAGTGGGATTAATATCTTTCTCTTTCCCATCTCCTAGGTGGAAAAATTCCACAAAAATGGGAACAACTTTTCATTGTTGGCACCATTATACCCCAAACATGTTTGTGGGGGTCTCATACATAGTTGGCATTAAAAATATGGGTCAAAACAGAGAAGTGCAGTCCTCACCCCTTATCAAGCAAACTTCTCTCTACAACAGATAGAGATCATTATAGAAACTACAACCAATCTAAATGCTGAGTTGTGGAGTCCAGTTCCAATAGATACATTTACAAAACACACCCAGAGACCTAAGACAGACAAAGCATTGAAGAAGAAAGGCAGAAAGATTGTTAAGAGTAGAGGATCAGGGGGTTTGAGGTGAGACTATCTCCTACTAATATCAGAAAACTAACTCATTAAGTCTCACCAACATAACCTCCTAAATAGGAGAGCAAGAACAATGGCAATATACGTTCCACAGTGAATGAAGAAAAGCCCAGGAGGCCTCAACCCTAATCGAAGAACTTCAGGAAACCAGGAAATGCTGAGATAGGAGGAAATGTCTTCCCAGGGGAAGACAACACCATCTGGTTATCCAATACTAACTGAAAAGCCTTGGAAACAAACATACAAATAACATTAGACAGACTGAGCATATCATTAGAAATGTTTAGTACATGCATATACATACATGCTTGTAAAGACAACTAATGAGAAAAGAGGCCATGAATCACAAAAGAGCAAGAGGGGGTATGTGGGAGAGTGTAGAAGAAGAGGGAAAGGGAAAATGATGTGATTATCTTGTAATCTCAAAAATGAAAGCGAGATGGCCACATTATGTGTCTTAGCAACTCCATTTGAGACTCAAGCATCTTTAGAGAAATCTAAAGGAAGCATTCTGTCTTTCTGTCCAAGGGCCGAATCCGATAAGGAATCTTTGTTGGCCTAAATTTCTATTTAAAAGAAGTAAAGGCATTAAATATTAATTTAATTTACTAAAAGCTCATTTAATAAAAAATGGGGTGATGGTAAAAGTTACATATCTGTTAATAATCATTACAAAAAACAACTTATAGAATGTGGTATAAATATTAAGGACTACTTCAGTAGATTGTAGTAAAAATTTGAATGAAAAGAGGAGAGAATAAAGAAGGATGATAAACAGAAGATCCCCGTTGTGTTTTAAAATATGGTAGTGATATCATTGAACCACATGTATCTAAAATAAGGCAGGAGTCAAGCCCACTCAAGGAACTGTTTCCCAGAAGAGCCCTCAGTGTGCATTGAGGCTTTTGCCTCTTCCTTGTTTTATTGCAACTGCAGGGGCTCTGGGCTTACACTGACATTTATTCCCACCGAATGAAATAATGTTGTATTGTATAGCGCAGTGCAGTGCTCTCTGTTATCCTCCTATCTACATTATCCATCTCTTTAGAAGAATTTTTCTTTTATAAAAAGGCTATTTTGGAGTCACTGTTAAGCTTTACGTCTTCAACCTAAAAGTTCTTTTATCAATAAAGAACAGTGGCCCAGGACAATAAAACCAGTTCATTTCAAACAGACAATTCTTTTATATCTTGCATATAGTTTCAGAAGTCTCTTCCAAGATGTAAAACACATCACACACACACACACACACACACGTTATTTTCATCCATGAGAATAGATTCTTCCCAAAAATCTTTTTATGCTGAGTCATTCTTCACTCCAAATCAAGATTATAAACTCTGATGACCCAGTTTTTGCTGCTCCACTTAGGAAATGACCATCACAGTTTTCATGCAAACCAGGGCATCCAGGCAAGTATACTGGAGCAGTAGTCAGTAATTACCATGAAGCAGCAGGTGTAAATTAGAGCTGTCATGAGCAAACCAGGATAAATGGCCATATTACCACTATATCAAAATTTGCAGGGGAAAATATTTTCGCCAGGGGTTTACAAGCGAATGATATACAGCTATTTCTCAAGGGTGGACTTGATGGAATTGTACTGTCTTAGGATCATGGGCATCAAGCAGTATGATACAGAATTTCTTCATTTCTAACCCATTTTTAACCACTCAGAAATACTCAGTGAGGTTGAACAAAGAACCACAGGTGACATCATGACAACAAAAATATATATACTTCTATTTAGGAGACGTAGTATGTGGCATGTTGTCTTTGGAAAGTTCTGGCATGGGCAGATGTTGTTTTTGGACCACCCCGGGTCTACATTCATCAGCCTTTGTTCTCCCAGGTACCAGCCACAGCACTAATCATCATGGTTCACTCTTAACTCTGTAACATCCAAACGCAATGCAGTCTGTTAGCCCCTTCCCTCAAAAACTGTTGAAAGCTGGTACATGGAGAAAATTCATTTGCTCGTCTAAACAAAAGTGCAGTTACGAATAATGTGAAGCCACTGTGTCCCACACTACTGTTTTACTATTGGGTCTTTTAGAAACACAAAGTAGAGAGCAAATAAGATTTCCTGAAATATCACAAGTCTGTGTGGGTTTGTGTGTCTTGAGAGTTACATGGCTACAGCCACTGAACCAGCACTCAAGCACGTTGCCCTAAACGAAACAAATGGACTGGCCAGTTTTCTCATGCCAAGTTAAACATGTAAGGACCTGCTGATTGGTTGATAGGTTACAATGCAAACTATATAGAATAGAATTAAGAGTATGTCCACCTTGTTTCTCCTGTCATCTTGAAAATGATGCTTTCAAGAAGGGCTGTGGTAGTCATTGACATTACCTCAGACTTGTGACCATTACGAAATTCAACGTCCTTGTTTTCTGTTGTTTTCCAAGAGCAACTCTAAATTCATATACTTAAAAAACTAAGAGAGAAGCCCTTCTCATTTTATGAGGGTAGCGTACCTTTTCAATAATAAACCAGGAGTCTCTGCTTTTACTACAGCTAGAGTACTTGTTCCTGTTCTTCCTGGGAAAATAGTGCTGTGCGCTCGCTCTCTCTCGCTCTCTCTCTCTCTCTCTCGCTCTCTCTCTCTCTCCCTCCCTCCCTCCCTCTCTCTCCCTCTCTCTCTCCTTCCCTCTCTCTCTTTCTCTCTCTCTTTCTCTCTCTCCCTCTCTCTTCTCTCTCCCTCTCTCTTTCTCTCTCTCTCTCGCTCTCTCTCTCCCTCTCTCTCTCTCTCCCTCCCTCTCTTTCTTTCTCTCTCTCCCTCTCTCTCTTTCTCTCTCTCTCACTCTCTTTCTCTCTCACTCTCTCTCTCCCTCTCTCTCCCTCTCTCTCTCCTTCTCTCTCTCTCCCTCTCTCTTTCTCTTTCTCTTTCTTTCTCTCTCTCTCTCTCTCTCTCTCTCTCTCTCTCTCTCTCTCTCTCTCTCTCTTCTTTTCTTTTCTTTCCTATTTTTCCATTGTGGGACCCACTTCAGTGCCAGTAACCTACAGACACAGAGGCCAGGCAATGGTTGGGAGACATAGTGTGTATAGCATGGTGTGCTATGAGAGACCCAGGGTGACAAGCCTGGCATAAATCCAAATCCATGCATAAATAGTGCTGTTCTTTTTATCTGGTGATGTGCATGCTTAGCACAGCACCTGTCAAGGAGACCTATATTTTTTTTTTTCTCAGATCAATCTCGGCTCCCAAGACTCACAGCAAGATGGCATTTGTACTTTATAATTTTTCTCTTCTCCCAAATGTAGCATTATTAAATACAATTGGAAAATTAAAGAAATAGCCCAGTGAGGACATTTATTTTACTAGTCAGTCTGGGAAATTTTAATGTACAAACGTAAGAGTCTGTCTACTTTATTAGTGATGATTTAGTTATTACATACCAAGTGAAGAAGAAAATAGGTAACAGTTAAAAAGAGAACCTAACTGGACTTTAACTAGACAAAGCGGAACACTGTTTCAACTATTGCTTATTCCGTAGATGGTATTTGTGTGTAGCACCTTATACATCACAGCCTAGGAAGAAAAGAACACAAACACACCAGGATTTGTGCCCAGTATAACCATGCAGTCAATGAATGCGTGAAACACCAACAATAAAAAATATATCTACAACAGCACAACCCCACAGTCTTACCATGTAGTCATCCTACAGACACAAGTATGAATGAGTAAACTGACACTTTAAATATAAGTGGAACTTATTAAAGCAAAAGATAAAACAAACATTAGCTCCAGCATAGGGACTTAATTTATATATTGCTGAACAGACAACACTGACGAGAGTCTGGGCAGACGAAGCTTGAAAGGTGAGTTAAACAGTGATCATTTGCACCAGGTGCTGTTGTGGTATTTCTTAGTGATTACACACACACACAGAGTCACAAACACAACTTCTATAATGACCAACACTACTTTCATGCTGTTCATGTAATGATAAGAAATGCATACATAACAGTAGGTAGCTTTTCTCATGTTAGCTGGAGTGCTTATTCTAATACATTCACGACATATTTGCCACTCTATTCAGCCAGCATTTCATAAGACATTTTTCGTGCCTCACTCCTACACACCTGGAATCTAGGGAGAAAATCCTCAATAAGAAGGAAAGGTCATTTCTACGCTTTGTGTTTTCACTTAGAGATGAGACGCAGTCTGTGTGTTCTTTTCTGAGCTCTGCGTTCTTCTCTGCTTGTACACTGGGAACCATTGAAGGTAGATCTGCTTATTTTATTACAGAGCCCCAGCATCTATCACAACTCCACAGTCTTGATTAACTATGATTTACCCTAGATTCATTGGTTTGGCCACGGTTAAAGTGAACAAATAAAACCCATGATAATCCTTAGTATTTATAAAGCTGCTTCATATTTGGGTAGACAAAAAAAGCACACAGAATTAATGATTTTATTTATCTCATACAGTTGCTCTCTGTTATCAAATTTCATAGACTCTTGCATATAGACTATTATAACCTACTTGTGTGTCCCCACCCCCCGTGTTGGCCAGATGATTTTCACATCCCTGTCTGTTGAATATAATGAATCAATTCTATCAAAGTTTCTTAAGTGTAGTCCTTGAAATCATAAATATTAAACAAATTATTTTAAAAGTACCTTAACATGTACATATATAGTTAAACTTTTCTGTCACAGGATGAGACACAGAAAATCTCATTGAAAAAAAA
>OU015747.1:20442495-20501479 GCA_907169655.1 Acomys percivali | reverse complement strand
CTCTCTCTCTCTCTCTCTCTCTCTCTCTCTCTCTCTCTCTCTCTCTCCTACTTTATCATGGTGAGGTGGTTAATATGTATTTAGGTGTTTCAAAAGTGACGTGTATGAAAGAAACAAAATGTTTTTTCACCTAGATTTATAAGACATATGAAGATTATTTTTTCAAATATAAAACTACAAAAGAATAAGCTAAACTAAAGGAAACACCAAATTATTCCATTTCAAATGACCCTGTTTATGTCACACTCAAAACAGGTACAGCTTTACCATGATCTTGTCAAGCTAGTAGTCACTCTAGAGCGCATAGTAGGTACTAACCAGAAGTGTCGTGAGAAGGGCTATCAGGACAGAGATAAATGTGTTTTTTCATTTTGAATGGGTTACTTTTGAGTAGTTTTACTGGTGTTCAGTTATTTTATGTATATATGTTACACTTCAGTTTAAAAACAATGCATGATTAAATATAAAAAATTAAAGAAGAAAGAATGAAAAACATTCATGTCCTTTTCCTCATCCATTAAATTCTAAAGGGTCTTACATAAACCACATATCACTTTATCTGTGTTGCCTGAAGCCATGAGCTTGTTAGCAGCAGTATTGAGTTTGGGCATGTGATCTTCTGGCCCCATATTTTGTGGTGGGTGTCCATTATTTTTTATTGACTTGATTCATGAGCTGTGATGCAGCCTGCTGGCTTGAAGCCTGCCCCCCGTCATTGGAGAACTGACACTGCTTACCCTATTGCAGGTGAACTATGTGAGGAAAAGCTGGACTTCTGTGCCCAGGAACTAAATCCCTGCCAACATGACTCCAAGTGCATCCTGACACCAAAGGGATTCAAGTAAGTTCAATGCCACTTGGGGCGTGGGTAAGGTTGGGGCTTGGGTTGGGGGTTTCTTTGAGGATCCTGACTCCTCCACCATCCTTAGCTTCATATTTTTAGCTGAAGATTAAAGAATGGGTCACATGAACCCTAGGGCCTGTGACAGTTTTGCAAATATTCCTGTGCACCCTGGTCATTTATTAGCACAGTGAAGAATTGAAAATAAAACAGGTAAACCTTTTGTTCAGCACAATGTCTAGGAAGCCATCTATGCAATGGAGCGGCCTTTGAATCAGCTCCTTTACATTTATTTAAAGGCCAATCCAATTAAGTTTCTAAGGTCCACCAGGTAAGCTTATTTTAAAACAGAGAAATTGATTTTGATGTAACTGAAAAGTCTATGATCTAAAATTGTCAACTGACTATGTAGGCTGGGAAAAACACTGTGATACTGTGGCCAAGCTCCCCTGGACAGTCCTGGCTTGTGTCTGTTGTCTTTCTGTAATTATTGATAAACCGTTATTACCCTTGTTCTTGAGATCTTAAGCATCCCATTCACACTGAATAGAGAGCTCCCTTAAGGAGGCTAACTTTTTTTTTTTTATCAAAATCATTGCTTTTCCCCTAGCAATACTTCTGATATATGCTTTGTACCAAATTAGAAAACACTTTTCCTACAATCTTGAAATATATTAAGGATCTATCAGCAGTTTTAGAGCTGGCAGTAATTTAACCATCATCTCACCCCAAATCTTCATTTTAAACACAAGGAAGTTTTACCTCAGAGAAGTCAGGTAGCAGTGCCAAGGCCACAGGTTAACTTACTCATCATAGAGCTGGAACTAGACTTGATATTTTTCAGTTATGTGGTTCATGGAAGATATATTCCTACTGACAAGTTTTCTCGTTTAGTAATATCATAGTTGGCTTGGAATAAAAGTTAGACTAGATTCTAGGGGTGACACAGCTACATTCAGGAGTGAAGCCATGCTTCCATAAGACAACTGGACTGGCAGGCAACAATATCTCCTACTCCATCAGCCAGTGAGTATGCTGTATCTACAGTCACCAGAGCATGACATGACACCATGTTGGGATTCTGTAGCACTTTACTGCTAGGCACCTCTACATATGTAATTTTCTCAGTGGAATGACTGGAGCCTACTAGTTGTACAACTCAGAAATTAAAATCCCTCATGTCTGGGAGACATCTTATAAGCAAATGGGATTTGGGCTGTAAATCTAAGAGTTTGGCTTAAAAAGAAGTGCTAAGAATGCAACCAGAGTCTTGCATTTGCCAGACAAAGGCCCTCACCCTCATCTGTCTCTCTGGTCTGCTGTTACTTTGATTATATTTTGAGAGGGTCTTACTAAGTCACTTAGGCCACCCTCAAATCTGTGATATGTTCACTTAGCCCCCCCACCCCCCGAGTAGCTACAGTAGCAGGTAGCATCCCTAGGCTCTTCAAGGATTTAGGTGTTTGCAAAATAGATTATCACATATTCAGAGTGGAGCAGTAATGTGAAGTCAGTGCTGCCAGACACCACAGCCTTTCAAAGGTTACACTGAATTAAATAACTATGGAATTTCCTTTTGACAATACTACCAGTCCCTTTGTTTTAATATCTAAAGTTTTATAATACATGGATATAATTGTAGCACATTGTGATTATATTCAGTACCTTACTGAGAAAAAAAGAAGAGAAAGCTCTGAGTCCATCTTTCATTATATTTTAATTTTCAATTCTAGACAAAAACTAAAAGTCTCATTAATTTTTTTTTAATTTTATACACAATGCTACATTGCATTTTAGCCTACCAAACTCTGTGCGTAAACTGCTTTAACTCCCAGTGGCTTTGATCTGAGCACAGTTGAAGTTGGCAAGCCAAAAACTACATCACTTAGCTGGAGCAAGCATCATCACTTTGCAGAGAATTAAAATTAACAAGGACGGGTTCCTGGGACACCAAATCTGATAAACAGGTTCCACGGGACTTTGTGTAATTCTAAGACAAGTTATTAGTAAGACTTAATAGAAACAACTTTAAACGAGGAGAGCTTGTCTTAAACAAAGGACTAATTCTTAATTAAGTATTTTCTACTATAAGCAATTAGGTTGCGTGCTCTCTAGAGTATGCCTACCTGAAACCTAGACGAACTGATTTGGAGGCCCACTGCTCACTTTATAGCTCTATGCAGTTGAGCTGAAAACAGGTTAAGTCAGAGTGTCTGCTATTACTCCCATCTTATAAATAATTGCACACTGTGGGAAGCATAGCTGCAGAAAGAAAATGGTCTTGAAAACCAAACAAGGGGAGGCTAGTAGAGAAAATCTTTACCAAGGAATGTTGTTTGGACAAGTTGTAATGTTACTTCAATTTCATTTTCCTATTACTAAGCTAACGGAGCTGGTTTTAGTTTTCTTGCTTTATTATACACTTCATAAATCTCCTCAGCTGCTTTGAGATATTTTTACAGCATAATATGCCACAAGACATATCTTCAAGCATATATCTTTCTTTGTTAGCATTTAAAGCCATAAGCAGTATATTTAGTTTTTATGTTTTATATTCTCCATTTCCTCCCTCACTCCTCATCCGATGGCTTTATTGATCATAGAAGATTTGTGAAATTCTTATTTAAATGTTCCCTCCTGCCTTAAAACAAGAGAAGGAAAGATTAATTGATCATGATATAACTGCTAGTTCTAAAGGGCTTAAAAAATAGTATTTGGAGAAAGGAGGGCATAAAATATCTCCTAGACAGCTACTGTGGTAAATGTATAGTTCTCTTATCTTTTCCTTTGATTTTTTTCTCAGATAAATAATTCAGAGTGTTTCAAAGCCTGTCTTCTCTGTTAAATGCTCAGCACTTCAGTGGATCTCCCCACATTAACACTGATGGAAGTTCCCTGCCAGGCCCCATCTGTCCATCGGGAATGTGTATGGCCACTTAGGGTCCATTTAGCTTCAGACTTGCTGTTTACTTCACTCTGTTGTGATTTAGTATTAAAATCAAGCAGCTCAGTGTAAGCATGCTTTCTGAATGAGCTCATTTTGTTTCGACACCATACAAGCAACCTGAATGGCGCTCGTAGAACAACTGCACTCCCATTTGTTTTAATACACCGGCTTTCCAGTAAACAAATAACCCGATTTTGCATCTTAGATAGTACCCTTGACACTTGGTAATGCCACATTCAATGAGATATTTTTAAACTATCTTTATTTGTTTAAATACTATTTTCTGTATAGAATACTGCATAATTAGTAGAGAATACATATAAAATGTTTTATAGAAATATCAAGACTCATAGTTATAAAATTTTGAGCTGCTTATTGATGCTACTCATATTTTAATAACATGCTAATGACTTTACACATAGTATTTAATTTATATTTAACATACTTGCAAAACAGAAATTATTTTACCTGTTACAGATGATAAAGGGATATTTAGATGTTAAGTGCCTTCAATAACATGTTGTTTTAGAACATGTGCAGTTCTTCAGCTGTAGGAGGACAGATGAAGTGAGCTGTCACTTACATTTAGAATTTTAAAAGTTGAGTTCATAGAAACAGAATAGAGGGGTAATGCCAAGGTTTAGGAGTAATGGAAATAGAGGGCTATTAGTCCCTGATATTAAGAATGTATAGGGAGAAAATGAGTCTGTTCTGAGATCTAATGTAGAGACAGTGACTTCAGTTAACAGCATCATTCATGCGCTTAGAAATAAGATCATAATTATCCTTGCCATAAAAGAAAAAGGAAAAGAAGGTAACTATTAGTTTCTTTTCCTGTTGCTGTGACAAACCATTTGACAAAAACAACTTGAAGGCGGAAACCTTTACCCTGACTCACAATTCACTGTACACTTCACCATGGCCAGGTGGCTAGGGTGGCAGGAGCAGGGAATTGCTGAATGAATCACATCAACTTCCAGAAAGCAGAGAGAAAGGTGAATACATACTTTGTTCAATTCCCTCTCTTAATCTATATAGTCCAGGATCTCAGGCAGGGAATGGCACCACCAACAGGAGTGGGCCTTCTTATTCCAACCTGTGCAGTCCAAATGATCCTCATAAACATGCCCAGAGGCCCCTTTCCCAAGAACCCCTGCCTGATAAACAATACTAGCTATCACAGTGAAGCGGTGGGTATTTAATTCATTTGACTATTGATATTATTACCCAATGTGTACATATATTAGACATCATGGGGTGAACATCGAAATATACAGTTTCATTAAGCTAGAAAATAGAAATGTTGATGCGTTAAAGAAAAAAATGCATGCTTAACAATGAAGCCAGCATGGAATAAGTTTTATGTAACACAAAGCCCAAATTCAATGGATAAACACATGGTTTTCTGCAATGTATATTTATATATATGTATTAAACACATAAGATAGAAATGAGCCCATCTTTAAACTCAAAGGAAACAAACACGTGTATGCCACGTTAGTTTACCTGAACAAGTCATGGCAGCAGAATGTTGTGAGGGAGAGTGGAAGATGGAAGAGAGCTGTCACAAAGAGTTCTACCATCTATGGCCATACCTGTGGCAGTTCCAATGTCCTTACAGCTTCACAAAACATATAGGGGCGTGGCCCTTATCCATGAAATGCCGGCCACTACTAAGCCCTATATATATCCCCTTTTCCCTAAAGTTCTTACGTGTTATAAAATATACCTAACAAAGGAAGTACAATAAGAGATGAACATCAATTAACAACAAAACTTTTAACAAAGTACCATGATAAAAGAGTTGTGTAGAGGTAGTCCCTTGCTCTCAAACTATTGTACTATGCTCTGTTCATCTTTCTTGTGTTATGTGAAATGACTCAGTGCTTACAAGATGTAAGCAATAGGCATGGTGGCATTGAGTGTGGTTCCTATGTAAAGGTTTTCTGAACACACATACTGCAATACTGTAAAAGCAGATGTGATTATTAAGACCTTACTTAGTTCCTCTTGGTGAGGTAACAGATATTCAGCACGGATAAGTGGATAAAAAATATTCAGCGTTGGACAGAGCAGATGGGATCTGATGCTACTCAGAAGGATGCATAATATAAGACACAATGTTTTACTGTTGTTTGTATCTGAAACCTGAGTGAATACTTTACATCATGGGTAGCTGTAACCATGATTAAGTGAGGACTACAATAGTCTATGAACCATTGCTTGTTCTGGAAGACATTTCCCTAGAGGATCATGCAGTCAGGACAGCCACAGTTAGATTTTCAATGA
Organism: Acomys percivali; assembly: GCA_907169655.1. Taxonomy (NCBI): domain Eukaryota; kingdom Metazoa; phylum Chordata; class Mammalia; order Rodentia; family Muridae; genus Acomys; species Acomys percivali. Next base: position 20,495,402 of record OU015747.1, on the reverse strand, counting down.
TCATCACTTGAGGACAGTTCTTATAGGGAACCTTGGGTGGGCAACTGGTTATCCAACATTATGGTTAGTAGCTAAGGAGCAAGGCTCTAGTCAAATTCCCTAGATCCACTTCCTACAAGAGGCACTTTAAAGTGTCTATCAGTGGATAAGGGTGTGAGCTTTTTCTCCCATAATATCTATACCTGTACAGGAGTGGCATATTATCATCACCATCACAGAGATGAGGAATGGTACAATGGGTTCACTGAACCCATTTTCTTAGAATGTATACTGGGACAGAAAAGATGCTCAACATGTGTAGCTCCATTAAACCAGTCCTCCATCATTATATGAAATTGATGTCCATTTTGCCTCTACACAACCCAAATGAGTAAGGTAGATAAGTGACCATAGAATTGAAACCAGAAATTTTGAACTTGATCTAATATCCTAACCTGTCAAGTCTGCCCAGTTTTCCCAAAATGATTAATTAAAAAATCAGGATTCCCCACTAAAGTTAATTTCATTTCTGTACATCATTTTCTTTCCTACTGTATATAGTCGGTGACAAAAAATAAAACTCTTACTACTTAAAAAATATTCTTAATATTCATTGTAAATTTGCCAGCCATGGTAACATATGACTGTAGTCCCAGCACTCAGTAGGGAAACCAGATGACTGCAGCATGTTTAAAATCTCCTTCGTAAACTTACGTATAAGGCTTTCATCATCCAACTACGCAATGGGATTACGAAGAATAGAAAACTGGATATTGTGGGCAACAAAGGGAGAGAAAGAGAAGGGGAAGAGGAGAAAGGCTGTGAAGGAGTGAGGAAGAAACCCTGACACAGTGAGCTTCTTTGTATTTAGATTTAGATTGCTCCTGGTCACTAAGGAGTTAATAATTCTTAAGACTGTTAGTAAGAAAGCCATGCCTCACAGTGTAGCCAGTGCTGTGTTGCAAACATCCATTAATTGAAGGGCAAGATGATCTTTTTGGCTCAGTCAAATTTGGAACTTTATCTCATTGTTGGAACAGGTGTGACTGCACTCCAGGATACATTGGTGAGCACTGTGACATCGACTTTGATGACTGCCATGATAACAAGTGCAAAAATGGTGCTCACTGCACAGATGCAGTGAACGGATACACGTGCATCTGCCCTGAAGGCTACAGGTGAGGGCATGCTACACATCTGTACTTAGGGAAGTATCTCTAGGACTCCTAACACATCTAATCTAACCTAATTTTTCTTTACATTCATTAGTGGCTTGTTTTGTGAGTTTTCTCCACCCATGGTCCTCCCTCGCACCAGCCCCTGTGATCATTTTGATTGTCAGAATGGAGCTCAGTGCATCGTCAGGATAAATGAACCAATATGCCAGTGTTTGCCCGGCTACCTGGGAGACAAGTGTGAAAAACTGGTCAGTGTGAATTTTGTAAACAAAGAGTCCTATCTTCAGATTCCTTCAGCCAAGGTTCGGCCTCAGACGAACATCACACTTCAGGTGAGTGGTCTCCCTGAGGCGAGCGGAACTGTTTAGGGGACACCTTGAACTGCCTGATGTGGTGAAGAAACAAAAATCTTCCCTGTGTGAAAAGCTTCAGATTTTTTCATTTCAGTGCCTGTGTTTTCAAAATAAGATAGAAGCCAGTATGTTAATTCACTAAATGGTGGGGGGGGCGGCGGCTGGCACCTGCCACTACACTTTAAGTGAAGGTGTTTTGCCCATTACCTTTAAGGCTGTGCCATTTCTCCTCTGCACATGGGTTTAGGAAACCTGCAGCTGAGAAGCACAAAGCAGAGACACCACACCTTGACTTGTAACTTTTCACTCAGAGTCTTTAGCAAGAGACATGGAATTAACTAACAAACATTTTTATGTCTTGCCACAAAGACAATTACCATTAATCAAATCATTCACGCCCCCGAGGTGAGAATTATACTAGATTAGGAATAATAAATGTAGAGTATTTAGACAAATTGGGACTACATACTTCTTTTATCTGGTTAGCAAAATTAATACGTTTTCAATTTAAGTGACTATGATCCACTTCCTATAGACTCCCCCCTCCCTTTTTTAAACCCTGACAGACAGTACTGGCAGGGCTTATGAAATTATGGGAGGGAGGCATAAGAATCTCTTTGCACCTTCCAGCCTCTAGTGCTTGCCACATTGAATAATTATCTGAGGCCCATTGGTATTGGAACTTTCATATTCTAACTTTCACTTAAGTCCTTTTATAGTCCCCCAAAATGTAATATAAATGCAGATATTTTCTACTTGTCCCTCCACATAGCATGGGTGTAAATAATTTTGTATGGGCTATGAGAACCCATTTTGCTTAATATAGTCACATTTAGTATAATTCAGGAATAAAGCTCGGAGAAAGAAGAAAACAATTCAGAAAAAAATATAGCAAAAACAATTCTGACATGACATCTCACGGATTTACTTAAATATTTGTTACTGATTTCTTAAATTTTTTGGCTTTATTTACAACAAAACAATTCACAGACAAGTTGCCTTTAAGCAGTGACTTCAACAAATATTTTCTAATAGCCACAAGACAAACCACAGTGAAAACCCTTCATTGCCTTAGCAGCCTATTTCTGTTGATGAACACATTTGGTTGACTGTGCATCCTAACATCAGGACTACCTCCTACTAGATTGCCACAGATGAAGACAGCGGCATCCTCCTGTATAAGGGTGACAAAGATCACATTGCTGTTGAACTCTATCGAGGGCGAGTTCGAGCCAGCTATGACACCGGTTCTCACCCGGCTTCCGCCATTTACAGGTGAAGATCTCTCAATTACTGGTAAAGGTGAAAACGCTTATTCAATGAAGAACCACTTCTCTTCTGCAATTCTATATGGGAAGGGGTAGTGATGTTTTTGTCATAGCAAGTGCTCTAATTCCTTATGAACTGCTAAAGCGGGATTCTTGAGACTGAGCAACATAAAAATCAGAGATTTATTTTTTTCATATTCTTTAAACTAGAAAATCTGGGATTAGGTCACACACATCTTGCAAAAATGTATTGTCCTATGGTAGAAAGAAGGGGGAATCGCACATGCTAGAGACAGGGGGAGGGGAAAGTGCTAGTCTATCCTTTCATCAGGGACCCACCCATGCTAATTAGCCCATTCCCGGCTATTCCCAGGTGAGGGCAGAACCCTCCTGACCTAATTAGCCTGAAGCTTCCCTAACCTTACCACTGTTGCATTGGAGGTTATATAGTTTATGAATGAACTTAATGGCATACACAAGCTATTGCGGTATTATTATAAGACTTTGTAATAAATACCCTTAGTACCAATACTCCTTGAGGAAGCAGAGGACATTTCCTCACATGCGTAGTTTCCCAGGAAGGTTTAACTGAATCAGGCAAGTAAATGTAGGGAAAGACCATGCTCTCACTCTCCCATTCTTTAAAATGTCTGCCTTTGTAAGTATATATTCCTCCGTGACAAAGAGCTGTGGTGTAGGCAATGCAATAGACGTTGTGGTAGGAGAGAAATAAAATCAAGTCTCTTTCTACTCAGTTCTTCTTTGGATACTGTCTTGTAAAAGTTTTGTTCACGGTCTATTGCTCATTCATGTACTCAGTATGAATTTTCCCTCCTTTAAATATTGACTAAGGTTTATGTTGTTGCTGCTGTTGTGGTTTCCAGGCGGGTTTCTCTATTTAGTCCTATCTGTCCTCAACCTCATCCTGTACACTAGGCTGTACTCCAGCTGAAGGATCCACCTGCCTCTGCCTCCTGAATGCCGATGCCACCACACCCAGCTGGACTCACACTTATAATACCCTATTTATGCACAAAACGCATACATAGGCCAAATACACTTGGCTAGAAGTAATTGGGTGTTGGGTGTTGAATGTGAGTGGAGTGAGTGGTCTTAATCTTATTGGTGTCATCTGTGAATACATGTACATGTGCTTCCAAAGCCTTCATAGCTCATTGGCTCCTTCATAAACAGTTCTGGAAAAGTAGACGCCAATTGTAGCCATGAGTGGAGTGCCATCAGTCCTTCCAGTGGTGGCCTAGCTCGCTTTGGACTATTTAGAGCATGGAAACAGACACATAATTATTGGTTTTCAAGTGGAATACAATGGTATTTCACCTCCAAATATTGGTCAATTACTACCAACATTTTGTGTCATTAGGCTTTAAATTACATAGTGTGTCAGCCCATAAAAAGATTTCGTAAATATGTGGTTCGTTTTGTTTTACTTTATTCTTTTGCTTTTTGATGACAATGGTGCAGTGCAGAACTTTTCCAAACCATAGTAAAGATTCTTGGGTTGGCATATTAAAGCTAGCAGTCACTTAATATATACCAAATATATACCAAAATATTTCTAGATGATTTGAATGAATCCAAGTGATTTTCCAAGTGAAAGCTTACTGGAAAGGGCTTTTTATGTTTTTATATTCTATGCTCATTTCCATTTTTTGCTCCAATTAAAAAAATAGCACATGTCCTGTGGCCGTTATAAAAAGAATTTTATGTTGCACGTTCTTCAAAAACTAAAAGCTCATGTTTCTATTAGGAGATAGGAAAGATGTTTTCTTCAAGGTTGCCAAATACAAACTAGCCAAAACACTAAGACTGTAACATTTATATAATTCCTGATTGTTTCATGGTTCTTCTTGCTGATGTTAGTTTATTGTATATATGTGTTATAATATAAATGTATATGTAAAAAATGAAAAAAATACTTAATAAAAAAAGAAAATTATATAATAGAGGCATGTTACCAGTCTTGTCAAATAGTTTCTATTTAGTTCTTGTACTTCAAATTAAAGCATACAATTTTGGAAAGCTATTACATTATTTTATAGTTTAAAAAGACAGGCAACACTGTTAGTATTCTATTAAAGTAATTTATAATAATATTCATATTAAGAAAATTAATACTATTCTAAGGACCAAAAGGTAAAAATTGAGAAGGGAAAGAAAAATGGGAAAATCTTAGCAAGAAATTAAAAGATTATCAAAGTATAACACTCAATTTAAAATAAAAAGTAGAAGCCAGATGTATTGGTACATGCCTTTAATCGCAGCCTCTAGGAAGCAGAAGCAGGTGGATTTCTGTAAATTCAAGGCAAGCATGGTCAACATAGGAAGTTTCGGGACAGTCAGAAATACGTAATAGAGAAACTATGTCTCAAAAAAAATTTTTTTAAGCATGAGCAATGTCAGAGGAGACTAAAGAAATGGATATCTGTATCCCAGATAGTTACATGAAGTAGAAATGGACTCATGGTTATACACAAATGCCACTGCACATTATTTTGTGTTCTGAACCATTTACATGTCATCATCACTCAGACAGAATTTTGAAGTAATTAAAAAAATGACTATGCCCTGAAAACTGTCTTAGGTACGTTTCTTCACTGGACTGGTCTTCACCTAAATGTGCCAACAGCAAATAATAGAGCTGTTTTATGAGAATATTCTGAGAGGCAAAATAGCCAGCCGTTAATATGTTAGTAAATAATAACAATTACTGGCATCATAGATTCACAATTCCAAAAAAAATAAAATGACTCTAAAAAGTTACTTCAGTACGAAGATGTTTCTATGACATTCTTTATTCACAGGCTGGTTTCTTGGAGTCAGGAGTAGGGTGCATTTACTTTTAATCCTCTTTTTCCTTCCTGTTCAACTTGCAGTTTAACACTGCTCTAGTATTCTGGCTTATCTTAAGGTCAGAAAATGGCACAGCCTTTGTGCTTGTCCTCATTTTCTAGAAGCCACGAGAGAAAGGTGCTATTTCTGCATTATTTTAGTAAAAATTTATCAGTAGCACCATAAAGATCACTCCTCTGAGCTGGCTAATAAATATTCAGTTAAATTAAATTTTCAAGAAGAGACTTGATACCCTATGAGCATATACAGGGGGAGGAAGTCCCCCTCAGTCACAGTCATAGGGGAGGGGAGTAAGAAGAAAATGGGAGGGATGGAAGAATGGGAGGATACAAGGGATGGGATAACCATTGAGATGTAACAAGAATAAATTAAAAAAAGAAAAGAAAAAAATCAAATCATATTTCTAATCAACATTAATAAACATTATTATGAGCACACACTGTAGCTTTAAAGAACATAATTTAATATTCTTATTTTAGATAACTGTTCTCGTTTGTGTTTTGTTTCCTTGCTATTACTTATTATATATAAAATTTACTTTTCTGAGCAACATTTTCTACATTATGAATTGCTTAATGCTCTCTGAGGGAATTGCATATGCAAATTAATTTTTATATCAAGTACACTTTATCATTTGATTGATTTCTTTTCAATTTTGATAAAAATGGATTTTATTTTGGAATGTTAGAGAAAAACAATCATATATTCAGTTAATGTTCCTATAGGATTATTTTACTTTAAAAATTCACTTGTGATATCAGTTATTGTTACAAATAAGTTAGCAGAAGGATAATGATTTCACAAGTCAGACCTAGATGGATAAGTTTTATTTCAATTCTTTTTTAAAATCTAGATAAAGAGAACATTGTTTTAATGGGAAAAAATGCTATTTTTCTTAGATTAAACAAAGCTCCTTTTTCTAAGATAATAGCAGTTTTGTAAACTTCATCAACTTCTACTTATAAATTAGGGGGCTAGAGATAGTCCAGCGCATAGAAGTACTAGCTGCTCTTTCAGAGGGTCGCCAGTGCCCACACGAGGAAAACTTAGAACCGCTGAACCTCCAGCTCCGGGTTGTTAGTGTCTCTGGCCTCTGCAGACACTTACACTTATGAGCACATTCCCACACACAGACACATACACAACTTATAAAAATAAAAACTAAAATAGGAAATTGCCAACACATCTTTATGGGTGTGGATAACATGTGTATAACATGTTGTACATTTTTTTAAGTACAAATAAGGTAGCATGTTTTATCAATGTGTGTCTTACATCATCATAGAAGACTGCGACCCTTTTTAGACGTGTATAGATTCCCAGCATCCAGAATACAGGCAGTAGGTGAAGAGACTGTGCTGGGCACCCCACCACTCCTTTCTAATTCTGGAGTTTCCAGGGTCTGAAGTTCAGCATGTCTTACAAACCTCCAGGCACTGCTGTGTTCCACAGAGTAGACTTGAAAAGCAACTTGTGTGAGTGGAATAATTTAAGCTGTTTTGAGAGCTGATGGCATGCCTCTCTTCCCATGCCCAAGAAGACGTGTGATATCAGGCAGGATGCTGTTTTGATGTCATAGTATTTCTATCACAGAGATCATCAAATGCTACAAATATAGGCTCATTCTCCCCAAAGGCTGATTGTTTAACATTTGCTACCACCCCACAATCTATTATAGGGATTTGATCTGCAGCAAAAGATATAAAATGAGATGTGTAAGAAGTGATCAAATGCAGGTTCTGGCCACATGTCTGAAACACCATCAGGATGTTCTGCCATGTCAATTCAAAAGACAATGCCTGTAGGAGACTGCTGTGACTCCATGGCGTTTTCTGCTGCCAGCTGCAGACTTCCATGACTTTACACTGTCCGGATTATCCATTTACACAAGATGGAGAAGATGAAGTCGAAGAACAGAGGAGGAAAAGGGGAAAGAGAAAAGGGAAGAGGGAGAAGGATGTATGAATAGAGATGAGATAAGGAGGAAAAGAAGAGCCTCAGCACCGATGTAATAATAAGGATGGTCTCCCTTGGACCATCTTTTTCTTTTTAAGATGGCCATCCAGCCATTTTCACATCCCGTCTCAGAAGGCATTTCCATGAGCACTAAAGCTTTGGGCAAGTTATTACATTTCTCCAAATGCCTTCCATTCCATCTCAAGGATTAAACCATTATTGTGCAACTTTCACCCGATGCATGCAAATGCCACAGTGCTGGACAGGACATGAGGTAGGGCCCCAGCACCTGGTACTGCTGGTGGTTTATAGACTGTGCTTGGCCCTAAAAACACATCAGCCGATAGAGGTGCTTCTGAGATCCCCACACTGCCTCACAGAGCATAGTCACCTTCTCTTTATTCTAATGTGTCTTATTTAAAGAAGTCTGCTTCAAAACATTGATCAAAATACATTTAGAAAACGAGTCTAGAAAAAATGTATTCCAAAAAACTCTAATGCAAGGAATAGACATTAAGTACCTTTAATCTCACTTGGCTTCCTGCTCTTTTAGTTCAAAAAGACAGACAAAAGTGCTACTTTAGAGTATAGCATCATTATCATCATCATCATCACCACCATCATCACCTACTGTACGGATACATCATGCTTAGCATGACAATATCAACACAAGATGATAAGCTGCTCTTATCTGCTTCTAGATTCCTGATCTACTGCCTGGACTACGTCATCAGATATTTAAGGCTTTTAAGGGAAAATAACTGGAGCCCATTGTCAGAGAGAGAGAGGCGGGGGGAGAGGGAGGGGGAGGAGGAGAGGGAGGGAGGGAAACAAACAGACAGACAAAGTTTCATCCTTACTAAACTGTTGAAATACTTTCAAACTGGTAGATTGTGCAAATATAAATATGTCATTGTTAATACATTCTGCTGCGTACAAAGAAGAAAGAGAAGCCCCAGTTTTCTTTAAAACTCCAAAATTTAAAAATATTTTTACATAGTAAACCACACAGTTGGAAAAATCACATGTTTTTCCTTGTACTTATTTTCAGTGCAGAAATTCAAATAAACAAAATTTCAGATAATTGATGAGGGAAGTGAACCTAAATTACATATTAATGGTAGTAAATAAAATTTATGTCACCACTTGAATAGGGCAAAGTTAAATGGCTCAGTGGCTACTTTTTGTGAGTCATCAACCACATCACTCCCTTGGGGAGTGGAGAAAGTGGGTTTATCAACACTTATCAAAACCCCAGAGGATACTGTGCATTGCAGCTGGGCCTAGAAGGAGGTGACTGTGATGGATTACAAAATCAGTGACAGCTCAGTCAGTCTTAAGGTGGAAGGCGGAGCTGTCGGTCATGCTTTATCTTAAAAGACTTCATAGGTACAGCATTCTCAAAACAGGTACAGTGTGTCTCACACTAGAAACAGCAGCTGAAACTTAGAATATTTCCAGCCAGATGTAGTCTCTTTTGGTCCTGTGGTACAATACCCTTAACAAACAAAGACAATGAAGTCGTTAATTTTAAAAACCATTTAAAAGGCCAAGATCAGTCCTCACTTCATTTTAAAATTATATAAATAGAATATACTGATACTGTTAAATAAAAGAAAAATCTTAACGTGAATATCACTCACAATTTGAAAATAAGAATCGGGCCCAATTTGGAGAAGACATATTTAATATGTATTTGTATAATGCCTGACCGTGATAGTACTCTTTTTCTTTTTAATAATCCAGTAATTTTTTATTAGATGTGCCACGCTGTACAATACTCATATAAGTTTACTTAAAATGTAACTAGCCTCAGTTATTTGGGAGAGCCGAGGATATCAGGTAAACCAAGATGCTTAACAAATATTACAGGCTTGTTATAGGTTAAGTAATTTTCATTTAAAAAGTGTGGCATGACAATCAAAAGTGTAGATGTGCAAGGCAGGGCATCCTGGCTTCAGATCTGTTTAGCCACCAGTAGTTGTGTCTGTTTTGGCACCAAGATGTTCAGCTCTTATGAGCCTTAAGAGAACTATAATAATGTGTGAAATGTTTGTAAACAGTACTTCACTCATCGTAAGTTTCAAATGACTTTTGCCTTTATTATTTATATTTCTCTAATGAAAAGAGAAATGATTGGACCTGCTCTAGGCCACACATTTCATTAGAAGTAGGAGAAGCTAAGCAAGCTATTCGTCTCAGCATTATCCTTAACGCTGTCCCTGAGTGTTCCAGGCTTCTCAATAAAATGTATGTTTGAGAAGTCATCTCTAAGCATGCCAAAAGCCTATTAGTTATAACTATTATCTAGTACTATAACTAATAACAATTCCTGCTACCTTTAACATGTGTCACTGATGTTTACATAAGTTCTGTTTATTGAGCATTTACATTTTTATCGGATATTCATATGAACACTTGAAAATATACAGAAATAAATAATATATGGCATTAAAGATGTAAAACTCAAAAAACAAAACAAGGAACAAAAAAGAAAATGATTGGGAAGTCAACCGAATTGCTGATGAAATGACCTACCTCTGGCTTCCCAGCTGGAGCATTGCATTAAAGAGCATAAAAAGTTAAAGGTCTTGAGCCACTCAATTTTACTGCACCAAACACTATCATTAGCAATGACATGTCTGGATTGATTGTCTAAAATCAATATGTGACCAAGAGCCCATTCCTTGCTATATGTGAGCCTTTTCTTTGCAAATTTAAAGAGAAAATAAAAGTGCCTGTGCATTAATATTTATAATCTAATTAAGGCCACTGTTTATAGAACATCCATAGAAAAACCACCTCAAGTTGCATATGATCTCAGGGGGAGCATCAACTGGCTATGACCTTTGCTATGTGTGTCTATTAACTTTGTTATGTTTATCTATACTTTAATAATTCAGTGTGTAACTCTTGGTAGCCTGGATACACCTCAAAGAAGTTATATTTTTTTGTTGATCTTTTAGCATTAGGTTGCAATTGTCACTGTAAAATGAGCCAAGTTAAGTTTTGTCTTAAGATTTGAGAATTGTTTGTTTGCTGCTGAAGGTGATAATGGCACTAATATCTGACATTTAACCTGGTGATGCTACACATGCTTTCATCTTCACACAGAATTAACTGTGAGAGGGAGGAATATTTATAGCACTCACCAGGGAGAACCAAAGCGTGTTTTCCATAAAATAACTTCTGAAATCTTTAATAAAATAACATGTCAAACAGTTAATAACTGAAAAAGCAGAATTCAAATGCAAATGCATTCCTATTTAACCAAGTGCTAATAGTGAAACTCAGCATATTTCTTTGAAATAGGGTCATTTTCTTAACTACTTTTTATTGTTTGAAATTAAAATATGATTTCCAAAAGCTCCAGTTCTAGCGTATTCAGTGCTTTCTTCTAACCTCTGCATGTACTAAGAATACTGGTCGTGCACAAAATTACGTGTAGAAAAAACAGTCATACACATAAAATACATCTGTAAAAAGGTTTGTAATAGAATGTACTAACATCATTTGCTCCCCCTTTGTTTCCTACCTACCCATGTAATATTCCTTGCTCTTCCAAATTCACGGCCTTTGTTTCTTCTTTTGTTGCTTTAATCTTCTTTTTCATGCGTAAATATATAACTACAGCATACTTAGTGGGGAGAATGTTTCTTGTATATACATGATTTTAGACTGACGACTTGATATGAACAACCAATTGCGAAGGTCTTCCCCGGGGAAGGTTATTTTTCCTGCTGTCAGCATCCTCTGGTTGCTACAGGTCTTTGTATAGTGTTATGGCTCTGTGAGATTTCTTTTTCTTCCATACTAGCATGACTATTGATACAGTCGATGAACAGATTATGGCCTATGGAAACACCATGCTGTTTACATTTCTAGATGTAACTTTTCTATAATTTCTAGGAAACACAATGAAATACCATTCCTCTGGTTTATAATCTTTCTGCCCCTGTTCCCTGAGTGGTATGTACAGTGTTGTAGATGGATCTGTTGTTGTCAGCATGACAACATGACATGTTCCTTGAATTTTGATGAACTGTAGTTTTCTGTAATGGCCTATCTGTTGCAAAGAGAAAGTATATTATCCGAGGATATAAGGATAAGTATTTAGAATGTAGTTAGGGATTATTATACTAGTATAGGAAAGCAGTGGTTGCAGATTCTCCTCTTAGATCCATGACATCACTAATCCTGTGTAGTTTGCTAGGTTTCTAGTACTAGGCATTATTTCCCTCTTGTTGGAAAGGTCTTACGTACAATTAGAGATCTGTTGGTTACTACCAAAATACAGATGCCACTGTTAAACTCTCAGTGTATTAGTGTTGGCACGTGGTACCAACTACATCTTATGTAGGACCTAGGGATTTACATTCATGCCTTTACACTTACACCACAGGCACATTGTGGAGATGTTCACTGAGCCACCTCCACAGCCACAGGCGTGGAAACTTTTAACTGCTATACCAAGGGTTTAAAACACCTTCACATATCTGTATAATATTTCAAATGTCCTCAAATCAAAACTCCTTTGTTTTTGGTCAACAACCAGTGGAATGTGATTAGACACTAGTGATGAAAACATTCAGAAATATTAGTGCGCTTTGCTGTTAATTTCTAGACTTGACCTCCTTGCAAAATTTAAATTTTAGTAAAAGAAAAGTGAACAATCATTTCTGTAGCTAGTGTTATGATTTAATATTCACAAATAATGTCTCTATCACATCCCCACATATGTTCATCTCTGAATAAAGAAAAGTCTCAATTGTTTAGGTCAGGCAATTTTCTAGTGTGTTAGGAGTTCAATATTAATCTTTTTTTTAACCCAGCTTTATTATGACATCTTTTTCTCTATTTACTAAATTGCGGGGGTGTTCCTAACATGGCGGTGAGCATTTATCCTACTAACATTTTAGCCCAGCATAACACCAAGTTTAAATATAGTATAAACACGATTAAGAAACATATAGCACCTATTAACAAACTTAACCAAACTTCTTTGTATGTCTCCATCTTCATTGTCTATTAACATCCACTACTTAATTTTTCTGCTTCAAAACAGAAGTAGTTAATTTTTTATTAAAAAAAAAAAAAAAGTATTGTGTATACAGTGTTCTGCCTGCATATACACCTACTTGCCAGAAGAGGGCACCAGCTTTCATTATAGATGATTGTGAGCAACCATGTCGTTGCTGGGAGTTGAACTCTGGACCTTTGGAAAAGCAGCAAAGTGCTCTTAACCTCTGAACCATCTCTCCAGCCCCAGTTATGTTTTTTGAATCCCCTCAAAGTTATGAATTTGAATCCTCTCAAAGATTTTTTAGAAGGAAAATATGGTAGTGTGTGTGTGTGTGTGTTTGTGTGTTTGTGTGTGTGTGAACAAATAAAGAAATAAAAGACACAAATCTGAAAGAGCAAAGCAAGGCAAATGAGAAGTTGGAGGGTGGAAAGAGAAGAATGAAATTATGATGTACAATCTCAAAAAAAGGAAACGAGAAAAACACTGCCATATTAACTATGTAAACATTTTATTGAACCTATTAATCCCAGCTCTCAATTGAACAAAGGTTTCTTCACAGTAATATGGCTCAAGAGGCATCCTTCCAAAACCACATGAGAAATGAAAGTTTATTTTCAATTTATCAAATTTGAAAAAGTGCAGAGATCCTATCAAGCTGGTTCTTGTAGTCGCCTGCATGCTTGACTCTGATAGGTGCTAATACACGGTAGCACACTGCAGAAGCCAGCAATCCTGCAGAGCTTCTGGAGGAGGCAAAGGCTTCTCTCTAATACCATTTGGAGTTTTAGACTGTCTCCGGGTAAATAGAACTTTTATGTCCTTTAGGAGTAAAGCATGTAAGTTATCATTTGTGATGCCCATCAGTGGGGTCAGTGTGGCTGGGTGATGAATGTACTTGCTCCCAGTTCTCTCTTGGGAGAACAGTTTATTTTGTGTCCAGATCCCAAGAAATTGAAATTAATTGTATCTTCTTCAGAATATCCTCTAAAGGTCAGTGTCCTTAATATCTACTAAGAATGTCTTTTCTGAAGCTGAGTTTATAGAAGTTTGTGTTTTAACTATGTTTCAAGTTAAGTTCTTTCTTTCTTTCTTTTTCTTCCCTCCCCTTCCATTGCAGTGTGGAGACAATCAATGATGGAAATTTCCACATTGTGGAGCTACTGACCCTGGACTCGAGTCTTTCCCTTTCCGTGGATGGAGGAAGCCCTAAAATCATCACCAACTTGTCAAAGCAATCTACTCTGAATTTCGACTCCCCACTTTATGTTGGAGGTGAACTTCTTTACAAAGCCCATCGTCTTCCAATTCTGTACTTCTCATTATAAATTAGATCTAAGTTACTGGTGCCTGGTGCCATGATCATTAACTCTGACTTGTCACTGTAGTTGGCCAACAAGCACAAAACAGGTAGAGGTGGAGGTGTCATCCCGGTTCTGGGTCTAACTCAGCGTGTCATCAGGTCAGAGAGGGGCATTAGTTCTTCTTTACTTCTGACATGCTACCTAGGTAATGTATATATAGTGTCATTTATTGTACATATGTCTGCCCACAGAAGCAGAAAATTCTGAGAGATTAAATTGGGAAAATGATAAAATAATACTAGGAGACAGCCCAGTCTACAAAGTGCTCAAGAAACTTAGTTAAATACACAGAGCCCATGTAACATGGCAGGCATTGTGGTATGTTTAAAAATCTCAGTACTGTGGAGGTTCACAAGCAGATCACTAGAGCCTCTGAGTCCTAAGGATCTGCTTGACTGCCTACTCTGTGAGACCTAGGACAATTGGAGAAGCTCTCAAAAAATATTGAAAATATCCTCAGAAGATACCAGAAGTGGTTTTCTAGCACGCGCGCGCGCGCGCGCACACACACACACACACACACACACACACACACACACACACACACACACGCTCTAACAAGTTTGGTGTTATATATTGAGAAGGAGTCTCTAACCCAGCTCACTTAAATAGGCAGATCATATCAGCTCAGTCCAGTGTTGCAATGCTTATATATCTGGAAGTTTACACAAATGATGGGATGATTGTTAATGAAACTCAATGAAACTATCAGTCACTCAAATTTACAGTACAACTCCTAGTTTTTTAAGCAATACTAATTAATTTGGGGAAGAGGGGGGGGAGAAAGAACACTTACCATTGTCTGAAAGAAAAAAAAAGTATAAATTGGAGGTAGAATTTAAAAATTCATGAAAAAGACAAGACACATGATATTAAATTAAAATGTAATGAATGAAATTATTGAGTTGGTAAAAGTAACTTATTTAAAAGACACCTCAAGCCTCTAAATAAGTCAGCATTTCTCAATTCTTCATCAGGACAAATATTTTCATGGAGTTCTTAGCCACTACAAAAGACTGACTTCAGATTGCTGTTCAATTATTTTAATATTTCCAAACCTTCTATGAAAGTATTGCCTGTCATTGTCCCCGAACTGCAGAATATTTTCAGTTTTAATCATTTCAATAATTAAAAAAATCAGAGACTTTAAATTTTTGATGCTGTCTAAAATGCTTAGAAAAAGTTTAGCATATTTGATTCAGTTCTAACAATGCTTATGAGACATGTACTACATCCTGGCAACAGAGTTAATGGATGATCATTGTCACAAAGCTGAAAAATAAATGCCCATTTGGTCCTAGCAACATGAAGCATATAGACATTTCTACAATTCAGTGATATGTTATTACAATTAAATCCTTGCAGGTTGACCAGACTCAGCAAACTGACTCACCTCATTTCTTCATGGGGAGGTCACAACAATGAGTATCACAAGACTCTTCTCTCAATTAGTTCTTTGAAATTTGTTGTACAATGTGTTTGGTTTTATTCATCCCTCCCTCTACTCCACTAAATTTATAACCCTTTCCTAACTACCTAAATCTGTGTCCTTTTTCCATAATATTTTTATTGTTTATTGAAGAACTTCACATCCTGAACCCCTGACATTCCCACTTCCCAGTCCTCCAAGACCCCACTCACCCAGGCTAGGAACTTTCTTGGTGATTTTTTTTTTCTGCTTTGCTTTTCTTTCTTCTGGATACATTTTTGAAAAACAATGAAACAAACAATAATAACTACAACAAAGACAAGTCTAGTGTGTGCTGCCCATAATTCTTAAATGTCTGCCTTTCTACTGGAGCTTGCTCAGCTTACCTGGAGTCTCACTCATCAACAAAAGGTCCCTCTCCCAGAAGCTAATGATCATCAGTAGCTCCTAGGGTTTGGGTGGGACTTGGGTCACCTTCCCTCTCCATTCTGAGATTGGCTCTGGCTTGAGCTTCTATTTTCTCATATTCTCCAGTTCACAGAGTTGCTGTGCAGTGTGAAAAGCTAGCCCTGAGCATCAACAGCAATGTAAAAGGGATGACATGCATGTATTAAGCACTTGATGTAATTACCAGTGGTTTTTAAATAATGTCTTCATTTATATGGCACCACTTTGTAGCGGCTTAGCCTTCCATCTTCAGAGAAAATTAAAGTAAAACTGGAAGGTAAACATTATTTTATCGATTTCATAGTCTCAGAGGAACAGCCTCAAGAAGTTTATAGAGCCTTTCCGAGTTTGCAATGCTAAATTGTTATAGACACTTTATTTAAGTCCAGGTCTTTCTGACTCCAAAGCTACCTGCATTGCCACTTACTGCCTACCAAAGTTCAGAAAACAAAATGGCTTAAGTAATGTGGCTTTGCTTTACTTCTAAACTCGTTCTTGACTTGAATTTTATGGTGCTTTTATTGGAAATTGTTCATTTTTTTAAGACCCTTTTAGAATGTGGTATTCAGTTTTAAAATACTGATGAAATCACTTAGGATGGAACACTGTTTTAAAGGAGGAAAAATTAAACTCCTAAATAAAAAGTGCTAATACTTCTGAGGATGGAGGTCCTGGAAGAAACCAGAAGCCCCTCTGAATACTCAAGCCTACAAGAAACTATCCTGCTCTCAGCAGTAACTGCCAGAAAATACTGAGCCCATCTCCTTCCTCCCAAGACTGTGGTTCCGGCGTGGTTGAGATTTTAAAATACACAGAACCAGTAAGACCACACCCGGACTGTCACATGACAGAGGCAAGAGGAGCTGAGTAAACAAAAGGGAAGCAAGGTTAAGTCTAATTAAAACCAGAGCTGTCCCTAGGGAGGGCAGTATAAGACATCTTAGACCTTGGATCACTGCAGAAGCATTCCCTGAAAAAATGCAAACTGGTGCTGCAGCTAAGTGTGCTTCTGCATTGTTAGTCATGATATTGTGTTTATGCAACATACATCAGAAGGATTGCAATGTTTTCCCATATAACAATTCAACCAGAATGTTTATTACTTAACTGTCAGGGGGGAGTAGAACACAGATTTAGGTGTCTAGGCACATATTACAAAAATAGTGTTACCTTTGGACAAAAGATTTCAATGTTACTCTAACCCTTATAGCCATTTTAAAACATACGCTCTTTTAAAAAATGCATTTACTAAGCTATTTATTGCATGATTGATGAGTTAATTTACTTCCAATTAAAGTCTATGAAATAGAAGAAAGTCATAAAATGCAAAATCATGAATTTCCAGGTATGGCAAGGCATTGTGCATCTGCACTCTCAGCCTGAAGCAATGGTATTTATGGTTCCAGGACATCCTCGGCTGTACAGTAGTAAATTACTGTGTTAAAGGAAAAAATATGGATCTGCTTCTGTTTATCATCTAAGAATTAGCACTCTAAACCAGACATAGAAAAGACTGACCTACAGTAGTTATTGGTAAGAGGGACACGTGGTAGGTATATGAGGAGGTGTATGGGTCAGTCCCTATGTCCAAAAATAATCTGGAAAGGTTCTTGGTTTTATATGCTATTGAAAGCAGAGTGTGTGCATGGTATTTAGCTATGTTGTTTTATAGATTTTTACCATCAAAACTACACCCTCTAAGGTTGTAAGCTTCGGTACTAAAGGATACAAGCTCACTCACTCATTGCTTCTTACTGCTGAGGAAATTCACCAACCTCATTTAATCTTGATGTATGCACATATAAACATTGTACCTCCAACAAAGTAAGCTAGTAACATAGCTTTGGAAGAAGTTCGTTTCTGAGTAATTTAGGAAATAACCCAAAATGAGGGTCATTAAAGTTCATATGTGGCTCTGAGGATTCCAACCGTCCTCTCCTCACCCAGTATCCTATAAGATCCTATGTATAAAGCACTGTCAAAGAACTATTTCAGGGGGTCTGGATCTGGCCATGGAAAAAATTCCTTAGCTTTGCCAAAAATAAGTTACCAGATGACAGTCACTTCTGGAATGTATATGCCCCAAGATAGCAAATACTGTTTGTGATGCAACATATTCCCTAATTTTTGGTTTGTTCTTTTTAAACATGAAAGCTTCATTGTAAGTAGCAAGAGAAAAAAAAACATGGTATAAATGAAGTGCTAGCCTGATAAGGAACAAAAAATGAGCTTTTAAAGCACAGGGATGCTTGAGTAAGCGGGGTCTTGCTTTAAGGTGCTGGGCTAGTTATGAAGTTAGGCTTTGACAGGGACATGGTGGGTTACTGTGAGCCCCAGCTCTCATCTCAGAGTCTTGGTAGACAGAACCTGGCCTCTACCAGTAAGAAGCTGGAGCAATCAGCAAAAAGCTGATATGGGTGGCATGGAAGCCATGTTCAGGAGCTTTAGGCTGTATCCCTTGATTTAACTGGAGAAAGACTTAATCAGAGCATTATAAACTGTGGCTTCCCAGTGTGCACAGTGTCTACTATAGACCCAGGGGAAAGGAACAATCAAGCAGATGTCTAGATTTTACTTTGAGTAGACCTTCTCGTAGATGACATATTGTCATGTATATTATACATATATTAGAGTTTTGTTTGAAACAACTTTACAAATTAAAAACTGACCACCAATGAACTAGATTTATTTTAGTTAAAAGTTAGAATAACACTACTGCACTTTACCAAAATGAGAAACAAGATACCCAGCCCTTCTCCCTCCTCATCCAAGCACAAATATCCCAAAGGGCTGATGAATCTTGCTCTTACTTGGTAACAAATGACTGAGGAGCCTGTTCAGTGTCTTAACTGACATGCTGTTTCTTCCTAGGCATGCCGGGGAAGAATAACGTGGCATCCCTGCGCCAGGCCCCTGGGAAGAATGGCACCAGCTTCCATGGCTGTATCCGGAACCTTTACATCAACAGTGAGCTGCAGGACTTCCGGAAAGTGCCCATGCAAACTGGAATTCTCCCAGGCTGTGAACCATGCCACAAGAGAGTCTGTGCCCATGGCATGTGCCAACCCAGCAGCCAATCAGGCTTCACCTGTGAATGTGAGGAAGGGTGGATGGGGCCCCTCTGTGACCAGCGAACCAATGACCCTTGCCTTGGAAACAAGTGAGTTCCTGCTGCTTGGTGTTGAATACATATGCTAATTCTCAAAGCAGCATGTAAGAGAAGAAAGCAGAAGGTTGGCAGGGTGGGAGGTAGGAGAGAAATCAACACATTAGCCTCTTAGTATTCAGATATGTGTTTTCCTAACCACAATACCTTCAGACTTCCTATATCAACTGGTGCTTACATTCCTCTCTTTCTCCTTTCCTGAAGATGTGTACACGGCACCTGCTTGCCCATCAATGCCTTCTCCTACAGCTGTAAGTGCCTGGAGGGCCACGGGGGTGTCCTCTGTGATGAAGAAGAAGATCTGTTTAACCCCTGCCAAATGATCAAGTGCAAGCATGGAAAATGCAGGCTCTCTGGACTCAGTCAGCCCTACTGCGAATGCAACAGTGGCTACACTGGGGACAGCTGCGATAGAGGTAAGCTAGGCACCTCCTCATCTTCATGGAGCAAAAGGGCTGCCTCTTCCCTGGTGAAAGAGACAGAGGGGCACAGCGAAGAAGGACTTAGGCTTTGTGTGGCTTGTCGCTGCTATTGTTGATTGATTTTCAAGTGTTATGCAAGTATTGACCGTGAAAGGCCCTAAAGTTCTACTATGATGCTTTCCATGGCCAGCTTATCACAACTTGATTTGCTGTGGAAAAGTCTCCTTTTCCCTTCTTCAGAGCACAGCTGCCCAACATCACCTTCAGCCTCTGGCTGGTTCCCTGACCCACATTGATCTAGCTTTTTATTGATATAGCTTTGAGCACTGAGATACCAGGAAGGTGAAAACTCTGCTCTGGTTCGAGTACAAAATCATCTTTGGCCTTAGAATGGACTGATTTATCACAGTAAATTATGCAGGTGAGACAGATGGGAACAGGCTGAGTTTTCAGACCACCTCTCCCGGCTTTGTTTCCAAGATCAGAACTTGCCTGGCCTCCAGCTGGCACCGACTTCGGTGCATCAGACAAATAAGATGAACGTGCCTGCGGAAGCTTTTAACAGATGTCTCCTTTTTGAACTACTTCATGCTAGCGTAATTTATGAAGTTAGTGGAATGTTACTTGTATTAAGTAACATATTGGATAATATTAAATTCTAGGTCTAATAAATTAAATTGCATTCTCTCTGAAACTGCTCCCCATGGTAAACAAAACCAGCTGTTAGTCCTGCAGAAAACAGGAGATGTGTATTATTTCTCCCTTTTTACAATAAAGGAAGAGATTTAGGAATCCAATTTTCTTGTCAGAACAAACATGTTGTATTTATTGTCTACATATATAGCATTCATTTTGCTGGAAATAGGGATTTTAAAAGATACATTTTTTCAAGGAGGAGTGGGTCATGCCATCGGCCCAGAATATGGACCACAAGCATCACAATGAAAAAATTAGCAATAACAAAGTGGAAGGAAGAACAGTGACCACAGAATGGAGATCGTGACTCTCGGTTACTCTACAGTGTCTGTTCTTTTAAATGCTCCTATTTCCTTGTTCTTTTCTAGAAATTTCTTGTCGAGGGGAACGGATAAGAGATTATTACCAGAAGCAGCAGGGCTACGCTGCCTGTCAAACAACAAAGAAAGTGTCTCGCTTAGAGTGTAGAGGCGGGTGTTCTGGTGGGCAGTGCTGTGGACCTCTGAGGAGCAAGAGGCGGAAATACTCTTTCGAGTGCACAGATGGGTCCTCCTTTGTGGATGAGGTTGAGAAGGTGGTTAAGTGTGGCTGCACGAGATGTGCGTCCTAAGTGCATCTCTGGAAGCTTCCATCTTCGGCGACAGCTGTATACTTCTTGACCATGTTGGACTAATACATGCTTCATAATGGAAATATTTGAAATATATTGTAAAATAGAGAACAGACTTATTTTTATTATGATAATAAAGACTTGTCTGCATTTGGAAAAAAAATAATAAAAGACATGCTTGTACTAAAGCGTCCCCTACACTGGAGAAGTGTGAAGAAAACCCACACGTGGAGGCGTTAGTGCAGCGGTGGGGACCATTGCATCATGGAGCCATCTTTGGAACATGCTATTGCTAGCAGAAGCACATATACAAGAGCCCGACACAGGACTGTACACTCACATGTGATTGCCCATAGCATAAAACCCATGACCCCATTCACATCAGTGCAGTTCACAAGGACATGTTGAGCACAAATGTGTGAATGAGACTGTGAGGCAGATCAACGGAAATCCAGCATCTATAGATAGATACAAGGGATGAGAAATATTTTGTGCAAGATATAAAGTGTCCTGATGCCTGGGTTTCATTCAGAGAGAAATGGGTATGGAGTGCTGCAATGTATTTTCTTGTCTTTGGCAATGACAGCACAAACAGCACACGAAGGTGTTTATCTACCACTTTCCAGTATTAAATTTTTGTAATATAAATGATAAAGGAGATGATTAAGAACCAATAGATTATTGATAAAAATAGTAATAATATGAATTTTTGTTTCTATGAGTTCTAAATAGCCCTATACAGTATTCATTTTCAATGAGGAATATTTATTGTATTAAAGTACATTGTACTTAACGATTTAGGTCATCACTTTGGACTATTTCTTGATGCTTTAATATATATTAATTTATAATTATCCTGATATTTTTGTACATTTTCAAACTTTAAAAAAAAATCAGGATTTTTTTTTTGGGCAATAGTACTAACATAGGATGTTATTTTGTTATCTTGGGATAGGTATATGTTGTTCGGTTGGCTGACCTTGGCATCTGACCACTGATATTACTGAACTGTGACCTCCTTCAGGACACTTGCAGAGGGTTTGTAAAGTCTAAGAGTAGAAACAGCACATGAACCTATCTGCCACATGTCCTCACAGGAAGAAGGAAATTTTCTGTAGTAATGGACAGTAAGAAGTAGACGTTTTACAAGTTAATTAATAAAAATTTCCCTGCCATGCTTTGGGGGAGGGTGGGAGAAGAAAGACTGTTATGTCAAAAGCTGTAATTTTTCTCCACACAATAAAACCCCTTTATTACCTTACTGCTCCCATGTTAACATGTTTGCTGCTAAATTACGATGTAGAGTTGATGGTGATTTATAGTGAACTGTGCTCTTCCTTCATGAAAACCCCAGGGTCCCCTGTGGAGATGCAGATGTTTCTTTAAAAGAAAACCACTTTTTAACAATGAAAATTAGATGTACATGTTATGCTTTGCATTTCTCCAGACTAATATCAGTTACACTACTGATGTTTGTAAATTAAAAGATATCTACTTCATTAACAGCTTGGCCTTTTTCTTAGAAATTGTAGCTGTTCCTTTATAAACATGATACAGTGACATGAAATGAACAAGAAAGGCAACCTTTACATTATGTTGCCAGAAATTTCTTTGAAATTAATGTATGGTCCTATCTAGAGGCCTCATAAAAGAGGTAGATAGGACGACATATTCTTTGCCAGGAAAAAAATACATATTAAATTAAATTCTTCCACCAAAAAGAAGACAAAATAGTGCTAACACAAAGGATCTTCTTTGGGTCTCATTGCCTTAGCTAGAACCAGGAATACAGAACTGCCAACCACTCAGGTCAAGGAAGCATCTTTGTCTAGGCAAAATATTAATGCTCATCTTCCACTCTATGAGTGATCATCTCTTCTTGAGACATTCCTGTGCACACACATGTGCACGTGCGCAACACACACACACACACTCACGCATGCACACACAGATACACTATCTTCCAGGTGTAAACAGTCATTTATTTGTTCTTGGTTAAATTGTCTTTAGTTCCATTATATAAATATTAAATAACCACGATAAAACATTCATGTGTTCCTATTGGTTGCTTCCTTTTACAGAAGCATTGAATCATTCATTAAGCAAAGAGTCATCTACAAATACAACAAGATTTCCACTTGATGTCCCAGATAAATACTATATTAATGGCTAGTGTTTGTGGGTTGCATATTTCATAGCAAGAATTATTCTACAAGTTTTATATGTAAAATCTCCATCCTATGGAGTGGATGGATGGAATTTCTGAGTACCTCTGGTTTATTCTTGTGTACAAGGCTGAAAATTAAAGGAGATTGTGCCAGTGTTGGTCAGTTTATATCAGTGTATTTTCTCATAATATAGATAGCAATTTAGTCACAGATTGCCTCTACTTGTGTATTGATAAGTGTTGAGGCCATATTTTCAGGACTATTTATCATATATTTTTAAGTAATCTTAGTAGAGACTTGAGGTTTTGCTTCTGTTTTAAAGAAAAAAAGGCATCATAGTGGCTTTTACATGATATAGTTAATTCTTTCTGATTATAAAGTCACAAAATACAGTACTATTTCTCTGGGATTTAAACAGAGCCAAATGATTTTCCATCCAGTCATGAGCCTTTAATGGAGAAAAGTGCACAGTCAGATAATTTTTAGCAAATCACATGAATTAAAGGCAATTATTCATGTTAAAAACCACTCCTGATTTATAAGCCCTTGACCATAGCACCCTTAAATGAAAAAAGAAATCTAGATTTTTTGTGAAAGAATTTGATTTTGAAAATACAAAGTGGAAACTATTGCATACAATAATATAAATTTGTAACCTAAAAGGTGAAGTTCTTAAGCACTCTCAGAAGAGAGACACCATAGGAAAACAGGAAGTGTAATCAACTGAGGAACGTGATCACTAAATAAGAACCATCTCAGTCTTGTTCTGAGCATAGATTGAAATTGTTCAGTAACAGAGCAACTCTTGCTTTACATTACCCTGAGCATTTTCTTTTATGGATGATATGCTCTGTCAGCAGCATTTCCTTCTGGAGAAATGATTAAAAGACTTGAAATCCAGGCAGGACATAAAGATCTTGAACTTTATAGTGTCATCTGCCTCATGTACTGACCATTATTTCTAAAGTGATGTCTGTAAAAGTATATAAGCTATAAAAAGTATATGAAGCTTTATGTAAGGCATTACATAAAGTAGAGAAAGCTATAAAAATATAGAAGCTATTTTCTTTCTTAATCTTCTTTGTGTACTCACAAGTCATTTAACAGATGATTTCTGTTTCATGCCTTCTATCAATTACAGGAAAAGATGGCCAATATTTCATGTACTTTCAGACAAAGCAGACTATGTCTGCCATGTTTGAGCTTATGTTTCATAGATATGAGGCTGAAACTAGACTGGCTCACTGTGCTGCCTAATTTTATGTCAACTCTACACATTAGAGAAAGAGGGAATCTAAATTGAGAAAATGCCCCCACAGTATTGGCCTGCAAACAAACCTGTGCTGTGTCTTAATTTTTGATTGATGTAGGAAGACCCAGATCACTATGGAGATCATCTCTGAGCTGGTGGTCCTGGGTGCTATAAGAAAGCAGGTTGGGCAATCCAATAGGGAGAGAGGCAGTAAGCAGAAGTCCTCCATAGCGTCAGCTACAGTCCCTCCCTGCAGGTTTCTGCCCTGTCTTCCAATGCTGATGGTCTGTCAAAGATGTGGAAGTATGAGCTAACAAAACCCTTTCCTCTCCAGTTGCTTTTGGTCATTGTGTTTCATCCCAACAATAGAAAACTGACTAAGACAGTATCAGATGCTGTGCACATATTCAAACTGACATACAATATCAGACTGTGACACACCTTTAAGGAAACAATGGCATGCTAGAAAAGCTATGGGTGTTGCTCATGTGAGATAGTACTTGCTGAGTATGAATAAAACCATAGGTTTTGTCCTTGTGCCCTTGCTTGATGTCAATTATATGACACCCATGACAAAGGTGATGTGAAGAAAGGGTTTATTTCATCTTACAGATTCCAGTTCACCACTGAGGGAAGCCAAGACAGGGATGTAAAAATAGGAACACATAGGCAGGAACTAAAGCAGAACCAGAGAAGAACACTGCTTACTAGCTAGTTCTCCATGGCTCCCTCAGCCTGTTTGCTTATATTTGTACAAAGTTGGACCACCTGCACAGAGGGTGTACTGCCTACACAGGATGAGCCTTCATACATCAATAGTGACCTACAGACTTTCCTACAGGCTAATCTGCTAGAAGCATTTTCTCAGTTGAACTTATCTCTTACCAGATAACTCTCACTTGTAGCAAGTTGACTAAAATCAAATGAGCATTTTTGTCATGTGATAAAACCAGACTTGGTGGCACAAACCTTTTATCACAGCTCTCCACCAGCAAAAGCAGCATGACCAGAAGTTCAAGGTCATCTTTGACAACGTTAAAAAAAAATACAACAGAAGCCAGTTGCAGTGACCCATGCCTGTAATCCCAGCACTAGGGGAGGCAGAGTCAGGTGGATCTTTGTGCGTTTCAGACCTGCCTCATCTGCAATGTGAGTCCAGGACAGCCAAGGCTACACAGAGAAACTCTGTCTCCGTAAAGAAGTACAAGAGAACCATTCGGTCACATAAGTGTATATCAGGAGGTGGAATGGTTCTGTAGGAAAATTACTTTAAACTGTGTCAGGGATGATAAAATAGAAAGGAGAATGGAAATAAGAAAAGTTTGTGTGTAGATTGGAGCAGGTTATCCAAGGAATGCAGTGTGGGCATTAGTCTAAGGAGAAAAGGAACTTGGTGTTGCCCAGTGGCTATGTCCTGGCCTCCCTAACCTTCTTCATGCTTACTCCTATTGAATGCTTACTTGCAGTGGATTTCCTAAATGACAAATGAAAGTGATTTCCCACCTAAAAGAATGGCTACTTAGCTATGTAAATGCACCTCCTAGCACTTTCCAAAAGAAATACCTCTGAAAATAATATCTGATAATAGCATCTAAATCTAAAAATAATATTATTCCTCAAGTCTCAGAGGAATGTTCGCCCGCTGAAAGGCCGAGGAAGCTGAATTAAAACAACTGCTGACTAATCTGAGCTGTGAAACTCATTCTTCCTTTCTGCTTATATATTACAAGGCCAGACACTCAGGACATAAGTCAAATAGGAACCTAGCAGAAAATATCCCTACATTTTAAAATGTTAATAAAATGCTGGATTTTAGTTAAATCATAGTGATTGTATTGAGCTGAAAAAACCTTGAAAGGTCGAAGATGATGACCTGGAAACCCCAGGCTTTTATCCTGCAGCCTACTGGCCAGTCTGCTGAATAAAACGTTGTACTCCTCTAGACCCTGGGAAAGTATCTATATAGATAGCCAAGACCAAAATGTTTTGTTGTGGCATGCAACAAAGAAAAAAAATTTTAAAGTCCTATTGTCACCCTACATAGTTATCCTTAGGTTGACAAATGACAGCAAAACTATTTAAAAGCCAATCACGGACCATGAGATGTGAACACTGGAAGTGTAAGTGTTGCTCCCAATTCAGGTGGGAGTGGAAGCCACGAAAAATGGGTGCACTACTCCATCAGAATGAACTTGATCAGACGAGTAACATCTAACTTCAAATAATTCTTACATTTTTCGAGGGAAATTTTGGTCCCAGAATGACGATGAAAATGGGACAATTCTAACCTGAGCAGGCATGACTGGTTAGCCATATGCTAGGAGCAATAGAGGAGAGAGCATTTGGTGAGTCAGTACATTGACTTTGGATCACCTTAGTCACCCCTCAAGAAGGTGCGGGCATGCACTGTGAAGAGAATGTTGATGATTGTAACAGGAGCGTAAGACAGAACTTGATTAACCATTGAACTGGCTAGTTTTGAAGAAGACAGGTGAAATCTGGGAAGATGAAACAAGATGCCTGAGAACAAGAAACCAAGAAATACCCAGGGTAGAGAGGTACTTATGCATAACAACGCTTACCCAGGAAGACTTATCTGTTTCCTTACTTTTCCTCCCACAGAGGATCTAAAAGAGCACCTAAAAGTTCTACCATTGTCCAAATACATGAAATCTGCATACAGGCAATGCCCAACCACATTTCTAATAAGCTTTGCCTTTGCATCAATGTGTGGATGGGTAAATTTGGATTCAAATGAAAATAAAAATTAAAAAGTACACAGACAAAAATAGAGACTGGCAAATGAGCCACAGAGACCATTGTCTATAAGAATTGCTGTCATTAATCTTACTTTCCCTTAGAGAAATATCTCAAAATTTCTTTTTTGTCTGCAATAGATGGTGGCAGCAGAGAGATGAAGTGACTTGCCCAAGGTCACACAGTCTAGGTTTCCTGACACTCTCTCCATAATAAAATATTGATTTTGCTGAAATTGATAGACTGAATTATCTAAGGGGGTGTTCAGAGATGGTTAAGTAATTCCTAAAGAATGTTTTATGTTGCCAATGAATAACACTTCCCCAGTAAAGATATATTAAGCATTCTTGTCATTAATTATTTGGAAGGAAAAAAATACAATTCTTTTTAATAAGATTTCCTTTCATTACCAGACACTGAAGTGAGAGGATGTTTTTATCTGACTGTTGAGAATTTTGATCACTATTCCTTAGTAGATGTACTTCATAAACTGGCTGCCTAGAAGCAGGTAAAATCTGCTACTGCTTAAGACAGTCAACAGCTCAGACATCACATGCAACGTCACAACCTTGAATGCATTTGTAGTCACAAGCTGTTCTTTGTAAAGAAAAATACTATGAAATAAAAGACGTGGGCAAGGCTGTGTTTGAATGAGCACAAAATATCTTCTGACTAATCTCAGGGGCCTATTTTATCACAGAGAAGAGACAGATGCACATCTGTGAGGGCTCAGCTTTGTGTTTGCTCAATCCTGGTTGGTGTAGCCTCAGAGTACCCCCACTGAGTCCCCTCCACATCTAGTTCTTATTTCAATTACATCTTCATATTGGTTATTTTTTTCTTCCTTTTGTTCTGAGATTAGCCACAGTACTTCCCTTTGGCTTATTAACTCTTTTTTGGAGCTGTGAAATGAACAAGAAAACATTTCTGAATGGCATGCACAATGCTGTGTGATTAGGAAATCGCTCTCTTATCGTTTGGCAACGAGAGCACACGATGATTTAAATACTCAGAAAATGAAGTGCAAATCCTTCTGTGCTTCTCTTCATGTAGCCTTATTTTCCTTTCTCTTTCTCATTTTAAATGTGTTCATATTTTAAACTATAAACACATGATTGTCTCGTAGGAAAGACAATCAGAGAACACAAGGTTTTAAAGCAATGATTCCCGTCCCTACTGTCCTCAAAGCCTAGGACAATAGAGGCTCAGTGAACCAATAAAGCAAGAGATTCACTCACCACACACACACACACACACACACACACACACACACACGGCAGGGTGGAGAAACAGAGACAGACAGGTATAAACTTCAAATTATGCACAGGATTTGGTTAAGATAATTCACAGTTACTGATTGTAGCTTTGTGTACAACCATAATGTTTATTGGATTTCATTCCTTTTAAAAGCAGAATCTCAGTGCCCAGTAATCATATTTCTATATTTCAATTGACTATTGTGAAATAAGGGGGAACCTAACCACTGGGTCTATGAGGAAGAGTGTATCACATATACAGCCTGGTCTGAGAACATCAGGGGTTGACTTCTCCAGCATCTCCCTTTCACACTAAAATATAATGGAAGTGTGTCCATCCAAGCCCTCAGAATATACCAGTATTTCAGGTTGCTAGTACGTCATGATTTCCTAGCCAGTCTCTTATAAATACTGTAAATAACTGCTACAATTGTGGAGGGGTGGAGCCCTTTATGTAGTGGCAGCTGGACAAATCTCACCTCTAGTCCCCTTAGGAATTGCTGATGGTGATGGCTGATGATGAGCATCTGTTCTGAGGTTTCACATCCTCTGCCAGGACAGAGCATAGACAATGATTGGGTGATGTGGGAGTAGAAATGTCTGTCAAACCACAAACTCGGACGTTTATGAAGGATCATATCGGTTTCTGTTTCACTCATGGGATCGATTGCAGCATTCTAAAGGTGACATCAGAGTACATCTTTCCCTCTTCGGTTCCATCCACCCATGGATGTTAACCCCTATGGGTGGCACAACATGATGTTGAACATCCCTGTGTCTTATCCATGTGATAGGCAATGGCACAGCTATGAAAACTACCTTTGAGGTTCAGAAAGGGACAGCATCCACCTCACAGGCAATGTGTGGTTCCATCTAAAATGAAAAAAAGTGGCTGCCTGATTGGATAAGGATAAGATAGGCATTACAACCATGCTCCATATGTCAAGTTATCAAAGGAGGACCCAAAGGAAGATGATTAAATCTCACTCAGAAGGGGAAATAGAATAGGCAGCGGAAGTGGTTGAGGAGAAGAGGAAAGGTAGGAGCACTCAGCCACTGAATCATCTCTCTATCCCGAAAACATAATAATTCCAATGCTTTGCTGCCTCCTTCATAGCCACCCCACATTGGATCTAAGATGAGAGTCCTCACGCATGCTCAAACATGAAGGAAGATGACACCCAACTTCTTACTGAAAGTTGATGTTTATTTCACCACAGAGAAATCCAGGTATCACAGTGTTTATGGTTTCCTGTGAAGCACTTTCTTTCATTCTTCTAAGAATAAGAAATGATTTGCCTGATTTAGTACAGAGTCCAAGAACAAAACCCAGAAGTTGGATGGCTCAAGCAATATTATAGAAATGTATTCACCACTGGCTTTTATGCTAAATAGTCCATGAACAAGGGATGGATTCATTTGACTTCTGGTGGGAGTCCTCTTGTCTTACAGAAGGTTGCCATATTAGTTGTTGCTAGGAAAAGAAGGACTGACAGAAGCTTCTTACCAAAGGAATGGTTTATATTGGCTAACAGTTTGAGGGTATGGTTCATAATAGCAGTGGGGTTGGGAGGGATGGGGATGTGGAGAAAGCTGAAAGAAGTTGGTCACACCTTTATCTGAGCCGGAAGAAGAGAAAATCTTTCAGTTTAATTCTCTTTGTATGTAGGCTAGGACCTTCGTTTGTGAAATGGTGATGGCCATATTCAGGGTTGCTCTTTCACCTTCCATTAATTCAGTCTACAAAATCACACAGATACGATTGGTTAGTCACCTCCTCAGTAATCCTAGATCCTGTTAAATTGATAGCTTTCGTTGTTGCTTTCTTGTTTGTTTATTTGTTTTGTTTGACTGTATTTTTCAAAACTTGTTTTTTATCTTTTAATTTTTGATGCAGACATTGGTGTCCTGAAACTCTCTCTGTAGACTAGGCTGATCTTGAACTCACAGATCCTCCTGCTGAAATTAAAGGTATGAGCCACCACACCCAGCTAGGATAACCAATATTAACTGCCACAGTCACCGTCTTCCTGTATAATTAAATAGTGTGAGCTAAATGTTTGCATGCCTTCTTTATTCAGATGTTGAAATTACAGGCTCCAATATGATACTGTTGAGATGAGGAACCATTGGGAAGCAATTATTACTATTGTAAAGGAAAGCCCAGTTGGCTTTGTTGATTCTTTCTTTATAAAAAAAATATGAGTCAACTTCTCAGAAGGAGGCCTTCACCAGAAACCTACCTATATGATTCTCTGTGACTTTGGATATTCCATCTTCAAACCTGATAGATCAACTTCTGTTTATAATACCTTGTTATTGCAAATCAAACTGACTAAACAATTCAGTATTTTCATCTAGAGAGTAACACATTACTTTTCTTCCTCTTGTGTGACTGCTAACCTCTCACATGGGGCCATCCTGATAACTTAATATAACTCTAATAATATTTTTACAGCTTGACTATACATATTACCATTCATCCATCCTATTTCTTCACACAATGGTTGAGCTTTCATCACATGAATTTGAGGAAGGCATAAACATTCAATTCATAACCTAACATCTTCCAATAAACCAAGACTGGAATCAAATCCTCTCTGGTATGACTACACTCATTTGTGCAGATAACAAAGAATGCAAGAAATAAAGAAATAGTAGTAGCTCTCTGGTTAGTGAAGTGATCAAGTAGGTGGTCATGGGAAGGATGGGGGCACTGGTGACTCATTATTCTAGAACTGGGGACCCCAGGACAAAGATACTTAAAGAGTTAAGAGTCTTCTTGATATTTCAGGTTCTTTTGGTGGAAATGTTGGGGAAGTGTCATTTCTGATTTTGTCCAGAGCAGAATGAAAGGCTGAAGCTTCACTGCTTCTTTATATGGGGCTCTCTCAAAGCTACTTCAATGTCCCTAGTACAAGGTGCTTGGCTTCCTCCAAATCAAGCAATGCAAGACAATACATGGGAATCCGACTCTAGTGGCCTAGCCTTGAAAGCTCAGAAAGGACTTCCTGAAATAGTCCTTAAGTTTCAGATTCAATTCTAATTCAACTTCCAAGGAGGCTACACATACACACATGAATACCAAAGGGGAGAATCACTGGGGCCAACTGGGGGTCTGAACTCAATAAACAATGTCTAAAACAAGCGTTTGTAATTGCATAGAAAATGACGAAGGCGGAACAGAAGTAACCCAGGACCAAACACTAAGTAGACATATGCCTGGTAGCTCCCTATATGACAAAGCTCCAAACCATTACTATTTACCCTGAGTCCTCTGGTCATTAATGACTATTCAAATATTGTCTTTCACAGCAGGCTATGTGCCACAAAGTATCTACTGTTTTCATTTTCAGAGTTAGAAAAAGCCTAAAATGTGTAGTAGTAAATTTTGACAGACTAATGTTTTCAATACAGAACATAAAATATTGAACAAAAATTGCATTGATCTCAGTCCTTGTGGAGTTTACCATATGCCAGGAAATTTGGCTAAAACATCAAATAAATCCAGAAGTAAACAGGTAACCTATGATAAGCTCTTTGAGAGTTACTGTACTAGAAGGTAAAGTGACAATAGTAAAGAAATAGGCTGGAGAAAGGGATTCAATGCAGAAGTGAGATCTCAGCTGAGATGAGATGGACGACAGTTAGATCCATCCAGAAGAAAGAACATTCCAGAAAGAAGAATTACTCAGAAGATCTTTGAGTTGAGAAAAGTCTGTGTGAGTAACAGAGAGGCTGTGATGAAACTGGAACACAGGGTAACAGTGGGAATCAGGAGCCATATCGTAAAGATTTAACTAGAGGAAGATTTTGAATTGTTTTCAAAATATAAGAATTTATTGAATACTTTTTAAAAGGAGCTTCCTTTTAAAGAGTGTTAACTAACACCATACTTTATTCATATTTTATGGAAGGATTACTATGCATCCACACACCCCACCCCTGGCCAGCTCCTACCACTCTCTCATTTACCCTCTTCCTATCAACCATCCACAGATTTTCCCCCTCAATCTAGTAGAACCCCACCTCTACCTATTGGCAATAGTTATTCTATTCTGCGATCACATCCTACAGTTTGCCTTTACCTCTGGAATGATTTCAAGATGATAACAGAATGGAGCTGCTCTTTATTTTTAGAAAGAGGTAGACCTGGTGGTAGAGTGTTTCCTGGTTCTCCATAGAGATCCACATACATGAACATGAAGTTCATGTGTCTCAAAAAATGAAAGCTCCTCTCTTCTTCTAACCCAAATTTATCTTATCCTGGAGTCATTCCCCACACAATTTGTTCAAAAGGTTAATGTGCTAGATAAGGAATCTGAATATGGTTAAATGATGAGATGACAAATACGTTCAGCCTTGTGACACGTGGTTTCTTTTGAAGCCACTTAATTATTCCCCAGTAAGCAAAGACAACACATTAATGAATGGGGGGTTATAGTTCAACAAACTTTTATTTTTCAACAATGGCATTTGTATTTAAAGTTATTTTCCTTTCATTGTATCACAAAATCTTCCTTTTTCAACATGTAAAATGGTAAAACAAATATATTTTTAGCTTACGTATCACAGAAAAGCCAACACTTCTCTAGACTTTGTTCAACATCTCATGGGTAATGCAATTAATATAGAAAAACAAAAACAAAAACAAAAACAAAAACCCAACTGTGTTCCTCTCATCAATCATGTTAGCGATCTAGAAACAGGATCAAATAAATACCATAATGGCAGCACTGCCAAGGGGCCAGGGAAGATTAGAAAAAGAATTCTGTCTAAATGAGTGGTACCTCACAGTCAGTGCAGCATGATATCTGTATAGGCTGGTGTCCAACAAAGGATAACTGAATGAATTAATGTTAATTTAGTATTTATAAAACAATACCTCAATGATCCTTATGAAGGACAGAAGTAACAACAAATGGACATTCTGACTTGCCATAGCAGGTGCTGGTTTGTGAAGGCAGATAGTATCTTTTTAGATACCCTCCATTCAGATGTAAGCTTTTGAAATGATTTTTTTTCTGTCTTAACACCTGGTGTCATTGATGGATAAAGTTTTGTCTTCAGGGAACCTTTTCTATTGTCTCAGTACAACCACTACAGAAAAGCACAGCCAACTGAAATGCAGAGTTGTAAAGACCAGTCCCATTGGACACACTTACCAAACACTTCTGCACCCAAGGATCAAGGAACTTTGCAGAAGAAAAGACTGTAAGAGACAGAGGATAATGGAGTTTTCAATGAGATCGTATCTCCTGGTAATATCTCACAAATATCACTACTTAAACTCCTAAACATAAGCTGAACAAGACTGATTCCAATGGACATGATAAACTAGACAGGGAAAAAGTCCATGAGGCCTCAATGTTGCACAAACAACAGGCAACTGAGGAAAGCTGGGGGCAAAAAGCGTGATCTTCCTCAGGGAAGAGTACACCAATTGCTTGTCCAGTGGCAAACACCCAGCTCTGGAAACATACATGCAAATAGCATTATATAGACTGAGCAGGTTATATTTAGGAAGCAGGGAGGAGTGTATGAGAGGGTAAGAAAAAGGAAGGAAGAAACGATGTAATTATTTCATAATCACATTTTTTAGCAAAATAATGAAATCTCTTTCATTTGTACCTTAGCTTTCCAGGCTCCATTTACTTTCCTCACTAACCTTTTCTTTTTCCTACTGTTCTGCTTCATGCTCTTTCCACCTCACTGCAAGCTTGGCTAAAGCCATGAGCAGTCTCCTCATGACAGCCTGAATGATATGCTGCCTTGGAATTTTCCCCACCAAACAACCAAGCCCATTACTCTTTTAATTCAACCTCATTCCCATTTCCATGATATGGGCAAAATGTAGCCAGATGTGCTGCAGAACGTAAGCTAGATGGCCCCTAGCCCGCTTCCTGATAGAGTCTCATTGCACATCTGCAACCTCGTGAGTGTGGTCTGTACCGTCTGCGTTTCTATCAGCTTCCTGTCTTGAACTCTCACCAGAATGGCTTATTAAGCTGTATTTCCAGGAGGATTTGGGGCTTCTCTATCTCACAGCTGCAAACTTTCTTCACATTTCTCCCACAAACCGATTCCAAAGCCTACAAACGCCATGGCCAGGTTTATGTAGCAGCAGCCCCATTCCTGTTACCAATCACCTCTGTTAGTCCCTTTCCTCGTTTTTGTGACAACATCCTGATAAGAACCAACTTACTGGAGAAATGGTTTATTGTGACTAATGGCTTCTTTTGACTAATGGTACAAATCCATCACTGTAGAAGACATGACAAAGCTCGAGGATGTACAGTGGTCAGAGTACTAAGCTAGTTGTTCCTATCTCCACAGTGAGGGAGCAAAGAGAAGATGACAACAGGGACCCAAGAATTATATACACACAAGGACCTGCCCCAGTGGCCTACTTCCTTCAGGTAGGCCCTACCTCCTACAGAGTCCACAACCTCTCTAATAGTATCACCAGCAGGGGACCAAGTATTCAAATGCATGAGCCCTTGGGGGCCACATTACATCAAAACCATAGCAGGATCCAAGCAACCATGAGCTGAACTCCCAAAAGAGTGAGCCTGAAATAACTCTTTCCCCTGTAAGTTGTTGATCTTCTCACATATTGTGCCAATAATGGAAAACAGAGTCTTAGTAGAATAGAAACAAGTATAATTTAGCATCTGTGTGGTAGGTTTATTACAAGAGTAGAATGGGTTATAGAGAGAAAATACTTATTACAGTGTGTGCCAAGTAATTAGTACTCTTTAATATTTTATTAGCTTTCATTGTATATTATAGTAGAAAGTGTATAGAAGTTTAAAATGAATATATCTACCTGCAGTCTCCAGCACATTTAATATCTCCACATGATCTTTTTAATTGATATTATAAAATGCTATTGAGAAATGCTATAGAGAAATACTATTGATTTCTCTAAAGTTAAACTACTCAATCTAAAAAAAAAGGATTTGGTAGTAGTGTTTGCTTTGGAGGCATTATTAACACATTTAATGCCCATTTACTGAGCATGAACTCTGCTAGTTATTGGGATGGATTCTGGAGGCACTAAAATGAAATAAGCAGAACCTGCTTACCCGCCTCTGGAATGGTGAGGGATCAAATGAACAAAGGGTCATATAATAGCTAGTATACCATGCCTGTTCCATCAAAAGTCTATACGGAGACTGACAGCCAGTCCCTGCTTCTTTTCCCCTGTGCATCAGCCGATCAGACAAGTGACATCCAACTCACTTTCAGTGAGTGCTGGGTGGCGAAGAGCGCTGGTCAGGATGCAGCCAGCCAAGTCCAGGCTGTAACGTCTCATTTACTACTGTATAGCTTTGCTAGTATTGACTGGCAGTTGCTAAACTTGTGAAAGGAATTCAAATATATGCAGTTTATTTAGGGACTTATCCTCAAAGGTGTGTGAAGGACTGGGGAAAGAAAGGGCGGATGGAAAAAATAATGAAGAATTGTTTTAGTTTCCTTTTCTTTTGTTGGCATAAACATTGGACAAAAGCAACTTGGGAGAGAAAAGGGTTTGTTTGACTTAACTGTTATAGTCGGTCATCAAAGAAATTCAAGGCAAGAACTCACAGAGAAACCTAGAAGTCCTGAAGCACACATCATCGAAGAATTCTGCTTGATGGTGTGCCTCCTGTGGCTTTCTCAATTACTTTTCTTATACAGCTAAGGCTCACCTGCATAGACTCGGGGACACACACAGTGAGCTAGGCCCTCCTACATCATGTATCAGTTAAGAAAATATCCCACAGGCACTCACAAAGGCCAATCTGATAGAGGCACATGTTGATT
Organism: Acomys percivali; assembly: GCA_907169655.1. NCBI lineage: Eukaryota > Metazoa > Chordata > Mammalia > Rodentia > Muridae > Acomys > Acomys percivali. The sequence goes on along the minus strand of OU015747.1, from coordinate 20,459,401 downwards.
TTTGCAAGTGAGTCTAGTTTGAGTCAAGTAGAGCAAAGCTAATCAGAACAAAAGTATATTAGCAATAAGTCTCCTACTGTGGGAAGTCAACACTCCTTCCCATTTGGGTCTGTCTGATATTGTGGAACTCTTCTCAGAACTGTATCAAGGTAAGTTAATAAAATATTCATTATTTATCAGTTCTTGACCTAAAATGATCAGAGCTAACTCTGGTGCCACTAATTCTATAAGCTCTGGTATCATTAATACCATTCCCCATGACTAGGACTATCTCACAAGAGGAGGCATTGAGAAACGGACCCAGAAACTGGTAAGGTTAAGTCTGTAGGTGGAGCCCTGGCATATCCATTATGGTGACGTAAACTCTCTAAAGGTATTTTCATATCCTACATACTTTGGTGAATGATTACATACCTTTATAAGTTATTTTCCTTCTGCTCTCACATCTCCGAAATGCCTAATGAAATGTATTACCTCTTCTTACTCATGGAAGAGGACTAGTGTCCTGATTCACTACTATATTTTGGAGTTTGAGGAACCACTATGTTCTTGCGAATGTGATACACTGGAAGTGCTTTGGGTTTCTAGAGCTTGTAATTGAGATGTGACTCATTTCTTTGTGTGACACTTTGTATCCCTTTGTGGGTGGCTGAAACACAAACACACCACAACCACAACCAGGATGATTGGAAAAGCCATGTAACACAACTTGGGTCTTCTCTGTATTGTCCATGTGCAGCAGAGCTGACATAGCCAGTCAGACTAGCTTCAGGGATGTCATAGGAGAAATGTGCAGGTTCTGGTAGTAGGACATGATATTTGATATTATTTTTTAATCTTTTCACACCCAGTATACTCCAGGAATGGACATAGATGGTGAGAGTTAATACTTATATAAAGCACTTAAAACAACATTTGGTCTCTGGTAAAAATTTGATAATAATTCACTATTGTTGTTAATGATGACTCATTAGGTCTGATTGTCCCAGTATGATCTGAACAGATTCCCAAACACAATTAGATGAATTTCTATCAAAAATCACAGAAATTTAATCCTGAATATACAAAAGATTAAGTGTCTATTTAATGTAACAAAAGCGCTGACCTTAGTGTGGCTTTGTATTGGCCCCTGTGCTAGGAGAATCATCTATCTACATTATTTTATTCATTCTTATAGCATTATTAGGATATTAATATTCAAATCTATGTTTTACTTTTGAACCAGATTTATGAAATGTCAAAGCATTAATCTTGACGGCAATCATCATTTAGAGGGAAAAAAAGCAAAGAAACCCCCATCCTGTTTCTCATTAAATTCCCAGATACTTGGAAATGTAGGCAACTTCGAACAGGACACAGTAAATGACAAAGGTGCAGGGAGTCATCTGAGGAAATGGTAAGGAACATGCAACATTTTAATTCCACTCTGTCTGGCTCCTCCACAGCTCACCCTCAAGGGATTCTAATCATTAATCACCCAAAGACTTTGTGTCTGTGCTTAGACTGCCTTTTCTGGGAAAGTGATATATCTTGAATTTTAAAGCTGCTCTAATGATCCCCATGTGAGACCGAGATAGAGATTTTACCATTACCCACACAGACACTGTTTGTACGTTCGCTGGACAGGAGTACGTTTCTCTCCAGGGTGATGGCTTTATGTAAGTACGCGTGCAGCCACGATAAATGCTTTATTCAGAGAAAGATTCTGCAAGATCCCTTTACAAACTCTGTTTTTGTTAAATAATTACTCAGGAGGTAGAAAGCCAGCTTCTAATTCTGTGGAATAAATCCCCTGATATGCAGAAATAGGTTGCATTTTTTCCAGAGAAAAGCAATAATTCTACATCCCATGGGTAGGCTGCCTTCCCTTGGCTCTTGCCTCCATCAACCATGGCATTTCTCAATCTGCCTTCCAATCCTCTTCTCCTTTTCATTGGACTGAGTCCTGCAGAAATGGAATGGCTAACCAAAGGCAGTGATTCTTACAGGCTGCAGATTTAGCTTCCAAAGAGAAAGATAAAAGTTGGTGTTGTAGTAGATAAAAAATATCAAATAAATGTTTATTATTAAATACATAGTATTATTATGGCAATATTATCTAACCCACTATTATAATCAATAAAGACACAGACACCTGTTGTATTTTAGAATAGCCACATTTTACCTGGGCCTAGACAGATATTAATTCTCTAGACTACCTTCCATTATCTCCCAACCACCATCTCATGCCATATCCTTTAATCATTTTTATCTGGGCTATTTCCCGTCCATAATCCTATAATATTTACATATGTTGTCCATCTGGGCTGCTTCTTTCCTTGCAGAACTTAAGAGTTGCTTCTTTTGGTCCACTTGGCTTTTTTCTATCTCTTGGTGATGCTATTCCTTCTTCCTCTTCCAGTACCCCTCCCTCCTACCCAAGATCCCAGGTGTAGGTCTTTTATTGGTCAAACAGGGATGCAAGATTAAACAGCACTACTTGGGGTACATGATGATCTGCATGTAAACAGTAAGAATTCAGGACCCTGGGAGCCATTAACAAATACAAAGCATGAACTCTGGTTCTCCATATTTGAACACTTCCCCTTGGTGGGGAGGCCTGATAGCACTCAGAGAAAGAATAAGCAGGCGACCAATATGAGATTTGATAGCCTATGACCATATAGTGGGGGAGGAGGTCCCTCTCGGTCTTAGACCTAAGAGGGGAAATAGGGTGAAAGTGGGAGGGAGGGAGAAATGGGAGGATACAAGTGATGGGATAACAATTTAGTTGTAATCTGAATAAATTAATAAAATTAAAATTAACTTTTAAAAAAACAAATAAAAAGCACCAGACCACATTCTGACAAATTGTGTCTCATTTGGAGAAGGTACAGCAGTTTATTGAGGACACTTTAGGGCCTTGTCAGGACCAACCTCCCCACAGTGGCCATGATGAGAACTACTTCCTCAATTAACTGGATTTTAGTCTGCTTCCTTTGAGCTCTCCTTTCAATTCCACCTGTTATAGCTGTGCTGTGTCCATTTTTTTTTTCTTAGAATCATTTTACTGGATTTGAAATTTTACAAATCAATACCTATGTCATAAGATAAAATAAATAAGCATTCTTAAACACTAACATGAAAATTAAAACAAACCAAGATGCTTTAAATAAGTAATTATGTGCCATTTTAGTAGTTGGCCTCCACAGCATTTGCTGTCTTCATGGGAGTCAGAACTTTAATATAATGGTGAGGAAAAGATGAGCACAGGCCCATGGTGAGCTGAATATGTGGCAGAAGCTGTTACAAAACATACCATATTTCATCCTAGATCTTTTGCTAAAATGATAGTTATTTTTTTCTTTTTTAATTAAAATTTTTTATTTTTTACATATATATTTCTATTATTACACATATATACAATAAACTACCTATAGCAAGAAGAACCATAACACAATCAGGAATTATATAAATGTTACATTCTTAGTGTTTGACAGCCTTGAAGAAAATATCTTTCCTATCATGGTGCATCTAATATTCTGAATGTAAATCAATCTCCATCACATCTTTCCATTATCAACTTAAGACATTTATCTAGACCTAAAAACATCTTAATCCCTAAACAACTAAGTTGCATTGTAAAACTAAGCTACCTGGTCTTCAACTCCATCAGAGACTTGAGAAGGAATAAACGTGATTACCTGAGTATACTGGGAGTGCAGGTTAGTAGCTTTCCACCAACATATACAAAGAACTCAGGAAATTAAATACCACCAAACCAAATAATCCAATTAAAAAATGGAGTGCAGAACTAAACAAACAATTCTCAACAGAGGAATATCGAATGGCCAAGAAACACTTGAAGAAATGCTCAACATTCCTAGTTATCAGGGGAATGCAACTCAAAACGACTCTGAGATTCCATCTTTCACCTATTGGAATGGCTAAGATAAAAAACTCAGGTGACACACATGCTGGCAAGGATGTGGAGAAAGGGGAAACATTCCTCCATTGCTGGTGGGAGTGAAAGCTTGTACAACCACTTTGGAAATCAATCTGGTGCTTTCTCAGGAAGTTGGGAATAACTCTACCTCAGGATCCAGCCTTACCACTCCTGGGAATATGTCTACTCTGAATACACAACAGTTACTTAGTTAAATGGATCCAACTTCCCAACAATGCCTGATGGCTGTAAATTTCTGGGGGTTTTTCCCTCCCTTCTTGTATCTAAAATCTAGTTCGTGTTCTCTCCTTAATCACAAAAGTCTTGGCTGTTATTGTAATTTTTGAATGAGATCTTTCTTATTGTTCTTAAGATGTACTCAGTGCAAATTTTCTATTTTCTAGCCTTAGCTGGAAATATTTGTGGGGCTTTTGCCACTATAATGAGCTGTGAGTTTTAAGAAGATGATGCTTTAAAACTTAGGTAGCTTTAAGTTGTGAATCCTGCATAAACAATCTCATATCTAGGTTTTTGAAAAGCTAAAGGAGATAAATGGAGCTTGCTTGTTCTCTCTTCTTTAACTTCTCTTTCTTTAGATGAGTTGCTTACTTCAGATCAACTTAGATTGCTTTATCTGTTAGACAAGTAAGAATAGACTGCCATGCCAAGGAAGATTCTGCCCAGGTTAACATTGTGAGGGGGGAAAAAAAACCCTATAAAATTAATTATGCTTCTACTATAGAAATATACTCAGAGGATACTGAGACATCTTTTGAACTTCTCACAACATATGAAATGAAGAACCAGACAACAGGCTAGCCTAGTGTTACCCTACGTGTCACCAATAATATGCAAACAAAAGTAAGAAGGAAAATAGTAAATTACAAACATTAATTCTTTGGTTAAGGACGCTTTGTAAATATTATGCATGCATTTATTATATTTTGTTCATTGACCATTTAAGTATGTACATGTATACAAATTAACAATAAAGATGAACGACATGAACTGATATCACTAGTTAGATGGTCTGAGAGCATTTACTACAAATATCAGGGTCTAAAGAATCTGGTTACATTATGAAATTGCCCTTACACAATCTCTCTCCATTTCCTCCCAGAAGATCTTCCATTCCTTCTCTCTTCCTGCAACCTACTTGTTTTTGTCTCGCTTTTATAACTTCCTCTGAAGATAAAGCCATTTGTCCTCTGGGGAATGATAGTTTCCTTTACACCTGAGCCCTTTCTGTGCCTCATTTTCTAAGTAGTTTTCTTGCCTTTCAAAGATGAATTATTTAAAACCTTTCTACATATCACACAGGGACATTAATGCATTTAATCCGTGCCTTGCTGTCATTTTACTTGTGATCAGTAAAGGGAATATTACACATGAATGCATCATGCAAATCGCTAGAGCAGTAAAATTAATAATTTCCAAAGCTCTTCGGTTACGTGTTTTAAGAGCCTATTATATTGTGTTAGTTGAGTTATAATTGAACGTTGATTTGTCCTTTTCCTGACTCATAGCATAAGCTCTGTGAGGGTCAAGAATCTTCTTCTCAAGTGATGCTCTTAATGCTTTCCACAGTGTAAATATTCATAGTATTTGACAATATAGTCTTTGCTTGGTTGAACATAGGTCAGCTTTCTGATACACCTTCTTGTCCCGTTGTGTGTGTGTGTGTGTGTGTGTGTGTGTGTGTAATTCTCTCACAGTACTAAGAACACTAGACCCTCCATACCTGAGCAGCATCTGTATACCATCACATTCTTTAACCAATGCCAAACCCTACATTGCTCTTCAGCAAATATTCTCTTGGGTCGTTATTCTTGAATCATTCTTCTCCTGATGCTTCTGCATGGTATATTTCCACACACTGCCTATATCCTGATTGGTTACTATGAATTTTCCATTTTGCCACGGTGGGTTCAAGTTCTCTTCCTTGGTACAAGACCCAGTTGAAGTGATTGCTGTATCTAGTGCAAAGGGATTATAAACTCTCCTCTAACTACTTTTTCTTTAACCATAGGAATATAGATATTTGGTAATAAAGTAGAAATGTAATCAGAGCATCAGTTCTTTGGAGAAAAATAAGATCATGGATGAGCCAGGGCTTGGATCCTAGTCTTCCTTTTCTAAGATAATGAAACGGAGAAAGTTTCTTAAACTCATTTTCACACTGCAAACTGAAAATGAATGTGTCAGCCAACCCCAAAGCCACTCTAAGATTATTGATTCAGACACCTTAAGTGCTTAGAAGGATTCCTGGCAACTGAGAAAACACTCTTGAGTATGCTCTGTTTATTATGTTTATATTAAGAGGTCAGTACTTGCCTGATGCACAGAAACCCCGAGACCCAGAGACAGACACAAACAGGTTCAGCATCTGTCTTCCAATCTTAGCCTAGAAGCCTTTCTCAGAATTCAAATTCCTGTAAGAGAACTATAATAGTCTGTAATGTCCCAGAGGCTTCAGCCGTTCTGTACTCCCCAGTACTGGCTATTATTCATAGCCAGCACCATATTGTCTTCTAGAAGACAAATGTCATCGAGAAAAGTTTTGCATATGATTTATATTCATTTTATCCAAAAGGAAGGAGCTCACTGATCCAAAGAGTGCCTCACCCTAATACTCCACATGCAGGGAAGGCAACTCTCACTTTTACTGTAATCCTCTTTTGAAGCTTTATGTATGAATCGGAGTCATCTGACTATAAAAACCAGAAGAATAATCATTATCATTAGTATCTTTTCAAGGAAGACTCGGAGGATGAGATCATTGGGATTAGCATCAAATCCTCAGTGCTACCTAGGTTGACTTAAGTATATTATATTGGTAATAACAATCCAGATTCAATATTTATATGCATTTCTGTGTTGTTTGATCAGTCAACCTTCATAAGAGCCTTCATTAATTGTCCTCTAAATTATATTTTAAAAAAGCTACACTGATAAATATACACATATTTCAGGGGCTTTCCAAAATAAAAGCCCCAATATCTCCTTTATGTAACACAAAATAAAGGAGTGCTTTCTTTTTGTCTTCTCTATAAAGGCTTTCAAAAGTGCTATTTTTTTGTCTTGCGTCCTGTCCTCCTCAGTAAGACTGTGGTAGTAGACTCCATCTTCTTAGTTCAAGGAGCAGGAGAAAGAAGCACAGTTCAGGAAAGGTTTAACAGGCCATTCTATTGTCTAGGACTCAAAAGAATAGCCTTAATGCCTACAAGGGAACCTTCAACGGGAAGGGTAGCTATTTTATGGGATAAGGAGGAAATCACATAAGGAAACCAGGATCATGTCTCTTTTATATCAGACAATTTTCCTGAGGGTGATATAGGGATGTCAGAAGAGAGATTTTAAATGGGATGCTTATTTCTATAGTTCTGTAGTGAACTGCTTGAGTAAATACAGTTTAGAATTTTAAAGGTATTAAATTTATCTTTATTGGATTTATATAAGCTTTGGGGACTATGAGATGATTCAGGGGTTAAAAGTATGCATTGCTCCTGCAGAAAACCCAAGTTGCATCCCACAACTGCCTATAATTATAATCCTAGAAATATTCTGTTTCTGGGCTCTTCAGGCATCAACATTTTTTAAAATTAAAAATAATATTTAAAAAATGTAAGCTTTGATTTCTAAAGTGATTATGAGCTGGAAGTAACCTATCAACTGATATCTCTACGATAATAAACAGAAGAATAATTCTAACCTTAAGTGTGAAACACAGGTAGAAAATAGCACCAATGACCCTTGACAATGAGTCAATGTATACATTGACTTTTGAATTTTGAATTTCTTTCATTTCCTATGACTATAATAGAGAGTAGTCCTCTTTAAGGATGCTCCATAGAAACCATGGTGTCAGATCACAGTAAGCCACAGGAGCCTTGGAGGGAACAATGAATGCTCAAAAATGGATGAACTATTAAGCTGAAATAGCCAGTAGGTAAGTTGTGTGAAATAAATTTTGCCTTAAGATAGTTGCATAGAAAAAATAAAAGATAGTTGCATAGTCTGGAGGATACATATCAGGTTACTACAGGTGGGGCGGGGACGTAACTGTGATTTGCTAGAAACAAGCAAGATATGTAGAGTTCTCGCATTTAAACCAGATCCATGCCAGATCAATAAAATGTTGCTATTTGATACAGTTTTCATAGCAAGATCCAGTGAGGAAGGGTTTTGGTCAGAGTATTTAATAACTCTGTGTCTGAAAAGCTTAAAAAATGGTGAGGGTGATACTAAGTTCTAAGCAATCTAGTGAGCAGAACAGCGGGAAAACGATCACAGAACCTACCCAATAACAATAGAACGGGAACTGCGTCTGTTGTGCAGAGAAATCTCAGTTAACTGACGCTGCAGCTTAAGGAGATGTTTTGCAAGAGGGAGAATGGTTTAAGAAGTAGGTCACATCCACAACCAACCCGCAAATGATTTAACACATTTTTCTAGAACCATCTTTTGTCATAATTTCCCAAAAAGGCCTACGACCAAAACCAAACCCAGGAAAAAAAATTTTGTTTTTTTTACAACAGTCAATAAGACAAAGTAGAGGCAAGCAGCTTTTGTACTTTTAACTTGACCCAGGAACAACATTCAAAGATCCCAAGGCATGAGTGGGCATATCCTCAGTGGCTGGGTGTGTGTAACATAATACAGGAAGAAAGGGGAAAAAATTCAGCTCTCAACGATATTTAATTTCATCTCATACATTCATACATTTATATTTATTTCATAGTATAAGTATTTTTTATGTGTGGCTATCCTATTTGTGTGTGTGTGTTTTTTTTTTAAGCCAAGCATATGCTGTATAATCTAAATTACCTAGATGTATGTACAACTTTCAGAAACTAGAAGGACACACCAGCTGAGCTGCTTGTGACTGGGTGACTTAGTTCTTGGATTCTTGTGGTTTGTTTCCTGTAATGCATATACTAAAAAAAATAAAAGACTTGATACCCTAGGAGCATATACAGGGGGAGGAGGTCCCCCTCAGTCACAGACATAGGGGAAGGGAGTAGAGGGGGAAACGGGAGGGAGGAAAGAAAGGGAGGATACAAGGGATGGGCTAACAATTGAGATGTAATATGAATAAATTAATAAATAAATTAATTTAAAAAAAAAGAAAAATTAGAAAAATAAATAAATAAATAAATAAAAGATTCTTAAAAAGCTTTAAAAAAAAGCCAGGCATACTGGTTGTCTTAGGGCAACTATTGATATGATAAAATACAATGTCTGAAAGACACTCTGGAAGGAAAGAGCTTATTTTATCTTACGGCTCTCTGGTCATTGAGAAAAGGCAGGGCAGGAACTAACAGCAGGCTGAAACAGAATCTATAAAGGAATGTGACTCACTAGACCACTCCTCATGGTTTGCTCAGCCTACTTTCTTATACAACCTAAGATTACCTGCCCAGGGGTGGCACTGCCTCTAGTGAGCAAGCCCCTCCCATATCAACCGTTAATCAAGACAATATCCCTATAGACTTGCTTATAGATGAATATATGGAGCCATTTTCTCAAGTCAGAGTCCCTCTTCCAAGATACACTTGTATTGAGTTGACAAAAAAAAAAAACCACAAAAATAAAATAAAATAAAACAACAGAGTGGTCTATGCCTATAAATTTAGCCCTTGGGAGGGTGTAAGTTCCAGGTCAGTGTTGAAGTTTCTTTCCTGTGTTCTTTCATTCTTGAAAAACACATTTCTCCTAAGAGAGAAGAGCTTTATTTTGTTGCCCAGTTCAAGGATACAGCCTACAACCATAAGAAAGGTTGAAAGAGCTGATCTACAATCAGGAAGCAGAAAACAATGAGTGCGCAGGCCTGCTTGACTCCCTTCCTCCTTTTAAACAGCCCAGCATCTCAGGAAGAGAATGGTCCCACCCACAGAAGGAAATCCTCCCACCTCAATTAACACAAGAAAGTCCTCCATATGCATCCAATCTCCTAGGTAATTCTATCAAGTTCTGAGAACTCAAACTAAACATGGCCTATACACCATCGTTAGCAAAACTGTGTCTAAAAATATGACTAATGAAATATATTCGTATTAGTCAAGATGTTATGAATTTTTATTTGATGCATAAGATCAAAACACCTTGGAATAATAGCCAAATGATGGAAATACCCTTTCCTGGTTAGTGTTTGTTTGTTTGTTTGTTTGTTTTTGTTGTTGTTGTTTTTTGTTTGTTTGTTTGTTTGGTCAGCCTGATGCAAGTCAAAGTTATCTGGGAGGAGGAATCTCAGTTGAGGACTGCCTGCACCAGAATGCCTGTGGACCATTTTGAAGGGCATTTTCTTGATGAGTGAGTGACATGGAAGAACCCAAGCCATGGAGGGTGGAGCCACCCATGGGAGGGTGGTCATAGGTACATAAGAATGCAAACTGGGCAAGCCAGGAGGACTGAGCGGCCAATGTGCAGTGTGGCTCCGAAGCATATACTTTTGTACCTGCCCTCCCTCCAGATTCCAGTCCTGACATCCTCTCATAAGGGACCATAAGCTGTAAAGGGAGATAAACCTTTCATCCCAACAGGGTAATTGGATCACAGTGTTTCGCCACAGTGAGAGAAAGCAAACTACGACAGAAACCCAGCAGTGCCAGGTCTGTGGGAGATGCTGTGACAGACCTGTTCACTTTGTCCTTAGAGAGATTATGATAGGAATTTAGAACCTTGGGATTAAAAAAAAAAAAAAAAAAAAAAAAAAAACTATGGCATGTTCAGAACTTTAATGAGACATTGTGGGAATTTGGACAATAATGCTGAGAGGAGCTGAGGGTTGGCCCTGTGAGATGGCATTGGTGAAGATACAGCCTCAGTTACAATGGAAACCCCAGGATCCAAAAGGTTATGAAAAGAGATTGTGACAGGCTTGGAATTGCTGAAGAAAGACTGGGAGTCTAATAGTAAAAGTGAAATCAGCGTTTCAGAGATGCCAGGATTGTTGACAACCACCAAGGACACTGGCAGCTGTGGAATGGAGCCATCTTGAGCCTACAGAGCCAGCTGAGTGAGCTGCAGGCAGCTGAGCCAGAGAAATGGACCTGCTTACGCCCAGAGAATCATGAGTGGGCTCCAGATATCCAGCACTGAACTTCTTACCATTGAATTTGGGTTTTTCTTTTACTTAATTATATCTATATCATGATTCTTTCCTCTTGAAATAAAAAGGTATTTAACATGGTTTGTGATTTTACAAGAAGACACAGATCTTGGATATTTTAGAGAGACACTGAACTTTTGAAGAGGTTTTGGATACTGAACGGACATTGGGCAGCATTGAAAGCCCATTTTTTTAAAAGAGTTTGAAGTTTTAAGGGCTTTGGAATGTTTACATTACAATATTAACATGATATCTTGGAGATAACAAGAATGGGAAGATTATCATTTAAGGTTAACATATTGGTGTGTCAAGTTGGCAAAGGGTCAATTTTCCTAGTTAGATTTGTTGTTGTTGTTGTTCTCGACAGCTTGACACAAACTAGATTCCTGTGGTATGAGGACTCTCAACTGAGAAAAGTCTCTCCATCAGATTGCCTGTAGACAAGTCTGTAGGGGATTTCTGTGTATGGTGATTGATGTGGAAAAGGGAGCATCCCACTTTAGGCAGCACCCTGGTCAGGTGGTCTGGGAGAGTGTGCGAAAGCAAACTGAGCAAGAGGAGAGGAGCAAGCCAAGAAGCAGCATTCACCTACGGCTCCTGCTTTAGTTCTGTCCCCAGGTTCCTGCCCTCATGAGGTGACTTGTCATAAGGTGACACAAACCCCTTTCATCCCCAAGTTTCCATTGATCCTGGTGTTTTGTCACAGCAGTAGAGCAATAGCTCGTAGAACCACAGAGAGGAACACCACTTAGGCAATGTGCTCTGCCAAGCTTTCAAGCTTTTCTTTCCTGTCTCTGGTTTGGTAACAACAGCTGGGCACACATCTGGTCCTGTCTCTGGCTTGGTAACAGGAGCTGGGCACACATCTGGTCTTGTCCTTTTGATGATTCTGCTTCACACTAGCAAAGTCTGAGGTTCTGTGTGTGCAACACCAAACCTAACCCTCAAGTTTTTCTCTTTTCTTTCTTTCTTTCTTTCTTTCTTTCTTTCTTTCTTTCTTTTTTTCTTTCTTTCTTTTTAGTTTTTTCTTTCTTTTGAAAGCACTAGAATGGACAAGTTACCTACATGTGAGCAAAGCAGACATGTCAAAGTATCATCAATGATGACTAGAATAGTGCTCCCTGATTTTTAAGATGGTGATGTCACCCCTGTGTGTTTTCTCCCACACTAGAGCTACTTAGGGTGCTTGTGTCACTTTAAGAGTTTACAGTCTTTTTATTATTATTATTATTTTTAAAGATTAGATATCAATTTATTCCTTTGGGATGAAAATACTGCCTTTTGGATTTGAGTTTTGTGCAAGGTGACAAATATGGGTCCAGTTGCATTTTTTTTACACATAGACATCCAGTTAGACCAGCACCATTTGTTGAAGATGTTATCCTTTTTCCATTGAATGGATTTGGCTTCTTTGTCAAAAATCAAGTGACCATATGTGTGTGGATTCATATCTGGGTCTTCGATTGGATTCCACTGATCAACCAGCCTGTTGCTGTGCCAGTACCATGCTGTTTTAATTACTATTGCTTTATAGTACAGTTTGAGATCAGGTATGGAGATTCCTCCGGAGCACCTTTTATTTTACAAGATTGTTTTAGCTATTCTGGGTTTTTTGTTTTTCCATATGAAGTTCAGAATTGAACTTTCAATGTCTTTAAAAAATTGTGTAGGCATTTTGATAAGGATTGCATTGAATCTGTAGATTGCTTTTGGTAGGATGGCCATTTTCACTATGTTAATTCTCCTGATCCATGAGCAAGGAAGATCCTTCCATCTTCTCATGTCATCTTCAATCTCTTTCTTCAGAGTTTTGAAATTTTTTTCAAACAAGTTCTTCACTTGCTTAGTTAGAGAAACTCCTAGATATTTTATATTGCTTGTGGCTAATGTGAAAGGTGTGGTTTTCCTAATTTCTTCCTCTGCAAGCTTGTCACTTGTGTATAGGAAGGCTACAGACTTTTTTGAGTTAATTTTGTATCCAGCCAATTTGCTGAAAGTGTTTATCAGCTGTAGGAGTTCTCTGGTGGAATTTTGAGAGTCACTTATGAACACTATCATATCATCTGCAAATAGGGATAATTTGACTTCCTCCTTTCCCATTTGGATACCCTTGATCTCCTTTTGTTGTCTTATTGCTCTGGCTAGAACTTCGAGTACTATATTGAAGAGATATGGAGAGAGTTGGCAGCCTTGCCTTGTTCCCGATTTTAGAGGAATTTCCTTGAGTATCTCACCATTTACTTTGATTTTGGCTATTGGCTTGCTGTATATAGCCTTTATTATGTTGAGGAAAGTGCCCTGTATCCCCGATCTCTCTAAAACTTTAAACATGAATGGGTGTTGGATTTTATCAAATGCTTTCTCTGCATCTAAAGATATGATCATGTGGTTTTTTAATTTTCAGTTTTTTTACATGGTGGATTACATTGATGGGACCTCATGAGGCTGAGAAGCTTCTGTAAGGCAGGAGACACTGCTAAGAGAACAAAGCCACAGCCTACAGACTGGGAAAAGATCTTCACCAACCCTACATCTGACAAAGGTCTAATATCCAAAATATATAAAGAACTCAAGAAATTAAACACCACCAAACGAAAGAACCCAATTGAGAAATGGGGCTTGGAACTAAACAGAGAATTCTCAACAGAGGAATATCAAATGGCTGAGAAACACTTAAAGAAATGCTCAACCTCCTTAGTCATCAGGGAAATGCAAATCAAAACGACTCTGAGATTCCATCTTACACCCATCAGAATGGATAAGATAAAAAATTCAAGCGATACCACATGCTGGTGATGATGTGGAGAGAGAGGAACACTCCTTCATTGCTGGTGGGAATGCAAACTAGTACAGCTACTTTGGAAATCTATCTGGTGCTATCTCAGAAAACTGGGAATAGGGCTTCCTCAAGACCCAGCTATTCCACTCCTTGGAATATACCCAGAAGATGCACCAGCACACAACAAGAAAATTTGCTCAACCATGTTCATAGCAGCCTTATTCATAATAGCCAGAACATGGAAACAACCTAAGTGTCCCTCAGTAGAAGAATGGATAAAGAAACTGTGGTACATAAACACTATGGAATACTACTCAGCTATTAAAAACAAGGAATTCCTGAAAATTGTGGACAAATGGATTGAGCTAGAAATGATCATAATGAGTGAGTTAACCCAGAAGCAGAAAGACTCAAATGGTATACACTCACTTATATCTGCATACTAGCCCAAGGGGCATGTCTCATGAAAGCCTTCACTTACCAGGAAACTGGGACAGAGGAGAGGACATCCTATTGGGACTCTAGATAGGAGAAGCATGGGAGAATAGCAAAGTAGAAGGATCCAGAGGGTCCTAGAAACCTACAAGTAGAACATTATGATAGGCAGATTTGGGCCCAGGGGTCCCGCTCAAACTAAGGCACCAGCCAAGGATAATACAGGTGGTAAACTTTAAAACCCTACCCAGATCTAGCCAATGGGCAGAACATTCTCCACAGTTGAGTGGAGAATGGGATATGACTTTCACACATACTCTGGTGCCTCATATTTGACCATGTCCCCTGGAGAGGGAGACCTGGTGGCACTCAGAGGAAGGATAGCAGGTTACCAAGAAGAGACTTGATACCCTATGAGCATATACAGGGAGAGGTAATCCCCCTCAGTCACAGTCATAGGGGAGGGGAGTAAGGGGAAAATGGGAGGAAGGGAAGAATGGGAGGATACAAGGGATGGGATAACCATAGAGATGTAACAAGAATAAATTAATAACAAAAAGAAAAGAAAAGAAAAGAAAAGAAAAGAAAAGAAAAGAAAATACTGCCTTTTCCTGAAGAGCTATGGCTGTCTGGAATTTGATGGGATTGATTTCCTTTAAGGGATGCCATCATCATCCTATGGAAACTGTGTTGAGCTCATTAATTTGTATTTTATTTAATTTATATTTTTAGATAAGGGAGAAGTATAAGCATTATAGTGAAGGAATAGCTGATACCCTTCCTCACATGGTATAAAATGTTCTAATCTATTGGAAAAGGATGTCTGAAACGGAAACTCTCCAAAGGTGCTGCTGTTCTCACATGCCAAAACTGATGCAGCTATCTTTCTTGAAAATTATCAAATTGTGAAACTGCATTTTCATCCTCTATCACTGTGTGATCCTAGCTAGGTCAATTTACCCATCAGTGTTCAACTTTCTTATCTACAAATGTTGCTTAGCATTAGAATAAAAGTATATTGAACCATCAGTAAGTATTAGGTAATATTACCAATGACCTCCCATTTGCTCTCATGTGTGGTGTTTACAATGGGAAAAAAAGGTTTTTTTTTTGAGGCTGCCACCTCTGCTGAAAGAAAAACCCAAACCCAAGAGGAGCATGCAAGAGCAACTGAATGTCCTTGATATGACACATTTTTGTTTTGTTTTGTTTTAATTGGAAACATCTCCCTCTTCTGTTTTTTTACTGAGTCATTAGCCTAAGCCACACCCTATACTTCAGAATTCCGGGTCGGCTCGGTTGCCCTGTGACCACAGAAACATCTGCTGCTTCTAGTCTCCCCAGTGTCTCTCACTCCAGTCCCAACCTCTTACAATATAAGAATGGCATGACAAAGAGGTCATCTTCATGCCAAGGTCTCTGAACCACAACTCGAAGCCCCAGAGCCATGCTGTCTTCCCTTCCAAACCTCACTCCCCAGTTCCCCACTCGCCTCAGAGGGCGGCTGTAGCTCAGCTCTGACTGTGAACTTTGGAGCTGTTTCCAGATTCTTGCTTCTTCCTGGAATTGAACTGAGAGATTAATTTAGTTTCTTCTTTTAAATTTTGACTTTTGCTTACTTTGACAGACTCTAAAGCTAGTTATATATATTTTTTTAATCTTCTGAGGAGCCCCTTGTCTTTTTCTGTTGCAGCCAACATCCGAAAATCATTTCAGTATGAGTAAGAATTAAATTCAATGACTCATCAAGTGCTTTGGAGTAGGCATTTTGGACAACGTTGGGCACCCATGGGCAGGACAAGGAGTGGACCAAAGTGACTTGCGAAAACTTCCAAACTGTCAGAAATGCTAGAAGAATCTTTTAAGACCACACCGTCTTCAGGATCATAGGAGGAGAGTGGACAGGGAAGCCATCCTAGTCTAGATTCTCAAACTCCACTCTTGTAACAAAATATTTAATTAGCACAACAAAAAGGTACATGAAAGGGACTGAAAATCCAAATCCCAGTTGCTATCCGAGTGTCCTTCACTGGGCAGACTCCCTCATCCCTTTACCTATCCTCAGTCCCAGATTTATAATATAAAAAAAAAAAGTATGTATCCTGGCTGTGTGATGGTACACTCCTCATATGTTGGCCTCTGGAAGGTTAAAGCAGGAAGAATTAAAATCCAGGGCTAATGTGTACTACAAGGTGAGATCCTATCTGAAAAAAAAAACCACCTATAGCGTAAGAGTGTATAAAAGATTAACAGTAATATGAGCAAGGTGACCAGAGCCATGTCTGGAAATACAGCTTGGTAAATAATGAGCTACCGTTCTTTTTAATCTTTCAAGAAGATGGGGTGTGTTTTCCTGCAATGAGTCTGCATTGTCTTCCCTTTTGGCTAGAGATTTATGATCTTAATGTCCTGCCTGACATCAGTTAGCTCATGCTGACCAAGAGCTGGAACCAGCAATTAGAGCTGTCTGTGCTTTAAAAATCAAGAAATAAAGTGTTCAAGGTTCACAGTCAAGTAAATCTTCTGCATGATGAAGCTCATAGGTGAAAGGTGACACAATGGAGCCAGGACATCCGGGAGCCACTAGAGAACAGAGGTTTAGAAGTCACCATCATATGTGGAACAAGCCTTGAACTGCTCTGAGAACTGGGTTTGA
>OU015747.1:20426111-20438933 GCA_907169655.1 Acomys percivali | reverse complement strand
GAAATTAGAAAACAGTGTACAAGGGAAAGGCCAGTAAGACAAAAATGTCCAAAGCAAGTTATATTAAACAAAAAGTCTATAAAAATACCGTTGTGTTTGCTCTGTGCTAGCCATAGCTGGGCATGGAGCCTGCCCTTAAGTGTAGTTAACATACTCAGTGAGACTGTTGGAGAAAACTAATTTTTCCTTATAAAGAGGATGTCAATTGAAAATTGTTTCTTGGTTAAGAATGAGATCCTGTGTCCACTTCCCCATCTTAGGACTTCAGTCTAATCACTCCAGACATGACAAAAAAAAAAAAAAAAAAAAAAAGACAAACAAAAGCACAAAACAAAACAACTACAACACCCAGAAAAACCTGTTCTGAATTATGTTGCCCTTCCGTCAATGTCTATGATTTCACTCTTGCCCCCTGCAAGTACATTATGAGCACATGTAGCCTGAGGATGATGTAACTGGCCACCTATATCCTTTGAAGTTGACACAGATATAGAAGCCAACGGAAGCTGGTACCCCTCTGGAAGGTGGAGCTGAATGGGAACAAAATGATTCCCTGTATCTCTGGGAGGAAATGTAGTAGTCCTGTCAGGTCAATGGCGGGCTGTCTCCGTCAGCTGTCCATCACCTTGTTTTCTGAGCCTATTTTCAAAACTATGACACAATAATTGTGCTTTGTTTTCAGCCTTTATATTTGTGGAAATTCATTAAAGTAGCAACGGGAACCTCATTATAGAAGTTGTAATATTTTGATGTCTCCCACCTGGAGCACCTTCAGAGGACCAACCACCAGGCATAACACATGTTTGAGTGATGACGTGTGTCCCACATCCCAAAGCAAACTTCTTTTCTTGCGTGATATTGCTGATACCCCTGAAGCACATTAGTTCTCATTGTTTCTCTGTAAACACAGCTCACTCTCTTTCCATTTGGATTTAAAAAAAAAAAAAAAAAAAAAGGAAAGTGCTACTTGAGAAGTCTCCATGGAGAGCTCAGGTTTTTTCCCTTGATGGTCTTACGTGATTTACTCCATAGTCAAGCATCAACGCCTTCCCCACTTTTCTGTCCTCGTTTATCTCTCTGCTTCCAACACGGTGCTCGAGCCGCCCTCAATGCCTGGGCTTTTCAGAAGACATCATTGTCCGTGCCTCTATAACGCATGCAATGCTCTTCCTTTGTGGTCTTCTGTGAAAAGAGTGGCCTTTCTGTGTAGACTCAGGTGACAGACTCATATTGTAATCCCAGGAGATCTTTTAGATTAAAATTGATTTCTAGAAAATTCACTCTCTACGTCCTTCTTTTAACATCCATACTGTGCTGCAGATGCCATAGTAGCTTTGTCCACTTACCCGTCCTTCCTGTATTCCTCTCCATTTTTCTGTTTCCAACCTAATGCCATCCAGTAACAGTATCAATTACACTGCAGAGTTCCCACTCACTCTGCCATGAATTAGTAAGTTAGTGCTAACTGAGAATCCTTGAAAATTTCAGAAAGATATTTATATTGGTGCAAGCAAATATAATTTTTACTTAGGAGAAGAGAAACTTCTCCACAGTGCCCTAGACTACAAAAAGGTCAAAGTATCTAGTTTTAGTTTCAATAAAAATTCTTCATTAAGCAAATGAGGAGTATATTTTAGAATATTTTCTAAAGTTTTTAGCCATAAAAACCATGTGTGGAGTGTTTAATGATTGATTCTCAGTGCAGAGTAGATGTCTTATTTGATTTAGTTTTGTTATAGCCTAATGTCTATTTTAGTAGAAAGGCTGAGTAAGGGGGAAAACAGGAAAGTAAAGTATTTCTAAGGCTAGTAAATTGCATTTAGTCCAACCAGGAAAAAAATGGCTTGTTCAGGAAGCAAATTCTGAGGAAGAACTTACGGTCACTGTGTTTTTTCCCTTCTATCTGTTGAAATCCCTGTGCAAACAGCATAGATTGAGAGAAGAGGTAAGGTCAAGTTTATGTAACTGCATCGACTGCCTTGGTGGTTGTTTTGTCTCCCCTGGTGATGGGTTTCTCCGTGTTACGCAAGATGAATCAGAGAAAAGGCAGGTAGTCAGGTCCGCTGAGCCCCAGTCTGCCTCAATGAGCATGTGTGACATGGCTAAGAAGTTGTTTCTTCACATGCCACTTCCACTGGCCATCAAGCAAAGGGGAGTGGGTGGGCGTCCCTAAGGGACCTGTGACTAAGGAGAGGAGGGCTGAGATGTAGCCACCACAGGAGTGTAAGGGGAAGAGTAACTCTGCCTCTGGCAAATGGTTCATGCAGAGGAGCTGACTTTCAGGATGTCGTGGCTTCATCTTTTCACCAGGGTTCATTGTCTGCATTATTTCCACTGAGGTAAGCATCCTAACGGATCTTAATTACTCCACAAGTACTGCTTCATTACAAGAGAAGACTCTTTGGGAGACTTTGTTACTAAAGGAGCTCATAAAGTCACAAACCTTGATACATAGACTGGTAGGGCTGAGGGAGTTTGCAAATCCAAAGGCAGCTTACCTGGTTCAAACTGAATTTCAGAGAAATGGCAAGTTATCAACTTACAAGCGTGTCTGGCGGATTGCAGGACAAATACAGTGAGGAGGACGAGGAAGGACTTGTTTGCCTCTGATATTTACATTTAGCTTGACATCTCTGTTTTTTTCTGGCCAATTTCATAGAAACCCTCTGGGACAGACTATAGTTAATGACTCTAAACAACTGTAATTTCATCAGCAAATATAAGAAACTAACTAAATGTCCTTTTAATGATCGTCTTTAAGTATTTGATTAGAGGAGTTATAATTTAAAGGATGATGAATAAGAACAAGGGCTCAAATGCATTTACTAAAAAGTTACTAAGTAGAGTTTGGACCAAGGATGACACTAAGTAATGACTCTGGGAGTTGTGCCGGAAAAAAAAATTTATAACAGTCACACACAGCACTTTGTATTCTATTTGTTATGTTAGATGGGATTACTGCCATACAATGAGAAAAAAATATACCTTGCAGATATTTTGGTAGCAAAGATGACAGAGTAGACTTCTCAAGGAAATGTGGGAGTTGAAAGGAAGCAAGGGGTTGGAGTTCATCAGAATAGCAATTACCCAAGAGGGCCAGTTCTTCTTCTTCCTCTCTCTCTCTCTCTCTCTCTCTCTCTCTCTCTCTCTCTCTCTCTCAGGAAATAGATTTTGATAATTAAAGTCCAGGAGGAAACCACCTGGTTCATCCAAAAGGACTTTCAAAATTCAAATAGCCAAGTGATTTATGTCATTTTTAAACTCTGTATCTCCAGTTAATGACTATTCTTTCGGAGGGAAAACAGCTGGGCCTTATAATCATTACTAGGGGATTTGGATCAATAAAAAAGCAGACACTGTTCTTTGAAACATTTCCTCTGTAGCTTTGTGTGCAGCCCATGGCCCACCCTCCCACCACTCTCAGTGCCCCCTAGGATACCAAAGCACCACACCACTTTTAGTCATAGTCTCCATCAACAATAACTCTAAAAAGCCCAGGCAAGGAGTAAAATTGCTAGCTAGTCTTCCATATATTGTCTGCAGAAATCTTTCTGGAAAAAAAAAAAAAGGAAAGAAAGAAATATATAAAAGGAAACATCTGAGTCTTTGGCTGTGATCAAATAAAGGTGTCTCTTTTTCCATTGTGAATACTTGGCCTTGTACAAACAACAACATAAATAGCAGTACCAAATGGTGCTTTAATACACTATCTGAAGAATAGCTTGATTCTAAACAGGTTAATATCTAAACCAGGATATTTCAAGAGCAATGTGTTAAAATGTGAGATCACTGAGCTCTTTTCTGGGGAAGTAAGAAGACTCTACAAGCTGTTGGATGCTTAGCCACATACCTGGCCTCTATTCCATGGCCTCTGTTACAAAAAATAAATTGATCTTTCAGTTAAGATACCTCCCCTCAAGATAATTGCCAAATGTCACTTGGGGAGGATAAGTAAGCTCCACTAACATAAACTGTCAAAGCTGAACTTAGTCTACTGAAGGTGAAGGTCTGTAGTGCAGGGGCTGGTTTGGGGTAGAGAGTAGAAAAAAAATTACAGAAATACCCAAAGTTACTTGATGTTTATTTTAAACTATGTTTAAACTTGTTTATTTTAAACTATGAGACTCTGCTAGAAAGGTTGAAGTCTGGTGCATCCCAATAGCCTCTGAGCGTGGTATACAGCGACAGATTCCCCTTCTCAGTGGGATCCTCTCTTTAACTGAACCTTAGAAACTCTAAGGAGCATCACCTAGCCGGCAGGCAGGGTGACTATAATCCCAGCCCTTTCCTGATAAGAAAGCTGTTTGGCAAGGACCTGGGGGTCCTTGGAGATACCCACCCTATGATAATGAGCATCTTGGTATCTTGGCTTTCAATCAAATGAACTCCTTCTTGTGGTAGGATCCTATGCTGCTGCATGTAAAAGAGGTGCTGTACCACCACATGTAAATCAAGTATCCCTGGCATCCTAACCCTATGAGATCAGACACATTCACCCTTGAAACCCATCCCACTTCCCAAGGTCTATAAATGTCTCTAATTCATGACATAAACTCTCTCTCTCTCCTCTCTCTCTCCTCTCTCTCTCTCTCTCTCTCTCTCTCTCTCTCACCATTTCTCCACTATGACCTTTTAAGACTCCATTTATTCTAGGGGAGGGAGGGCTCCCCTCCTCTCTAGAGAATGGCCACTGAAGATGCTGAGCTTGGCTGCCAATCATCAGCCATTTACCAGGCCATGAACTTCTGGAACACCCAGGAGCTGGACTGTTGGTCAGCCCACCATGTGCTGCTGGCTGCCACTGGCCACTGGAACTACATCTCACTGGACCTGTCTTCCTGCCTTTTTCAGATGTCCACCCACATTCTCTGCAGTGTTTAGCCCAGCAGCTTAACCAATGGGCTGTAACCCTTTGGCATCTATCACCACAGGCCTTGGGAACGCCCATTTCATTCTAAATGAGCTAACTTTAACACCCAGTAGAAAACTCACTTCCACCTCCCTCAGTAAGAACAAGAATCTGACCTAGTAACTGGGCCTGGCCCTGAGTGCTCTAAGCCATGCCTGAGTGAGAAACGGGACCTTTGACCTTGAGTTCTGTCCTCATCTGAAAGTAAGCAGCTCCTGAACCAGCCTGCCAGACCAGAATGACATTAAACCCCAACTGACCCTTTCATTCATCTATTCGCTCTCTATTTTCAACATCAGATAGGTACAGAGGACAAAATGGAATGTTTCAAGTGTGAAGATTTAGAAAGGAAGCAAGCACAAACATCTCTTCCATGGAACTTCAGGTCAAATGACAGATGGAGGCCAGTGAAAAAGTAGTCACCTGGAATATCTGCTGGTGACATGTGTGGTGACACAGTGTTGTAAGGAACAGAAATAGAAATGGGGACGATATAAGTGTCTGCTGGGAAAAAAAAAAAAAAAACAAGTAAGAAGAAAAGAGGCTAGTGATTTTCATAAGGAGGAGGTCAGGACAGAAATGGATTAGTAAGAAACATTAGAACAGCACAGGTTACTGCAATGAAAAGAAAGCTAGAATATAAAGTGCAGGAGGCCACTGCTTCCTCTGGGCCAGGAAACCAAAGAAAGCAAGTGAACTTCTTTTTTAATTTTTAATTTTATTTTATTAATTTATTCTTATTACATCTCTATGGTTATTCCATCCCTTGTATCCTCCCATCCTTCCCTTCCTCCCATTTTCCCCTTACTCCCCTCCCTTATGACTGTGACTGAGGGAGACTTCCTCCCCCTGTATATGCTCATAGGGTATCAAGTCTCTTCTTGGTAACCTGCTATCCTTCCTCTGAGTGCCACCAGGTCTCCCCATCCAGGGGACATGGTCAAATATGAGGCACCAGTGTACGTGTGAAAGTCATACCCCACTTTCCACTCAACTGTGGAGAATTTCCTGTCCATTAGCTAGATCTGGGTAGGGGTTTGAAGTTTATGGCCTGTATTGCAGGTTGTGGTGGCGCACACCGGTAGGATTTGCTGAAGGAGACAGAGGCAGGAGGATCATGAGTTCGAAGCCAGCCTGGACTGCAAGTGAATTTCTTAGGCTTTATAAACCTATGCTAGATGCTACGCAAGCTGGGAGTTAAACCACGGAAGGTACAGGCCTGCTGACTGGACTGAGAGTGAGCCTTGGGCAGCTGGGGTGGCTGACAAGACAGTGTCTCTGGGGGATGTATTACTGCTGCTTCCAAAAGTATGACGAGTGTCACCTCATCGCAACCACATGCTGAACTAGCCTAACATCAGTAGGCACTGAAAAGCAACTGTGAGGTTCACCGCTCTGGATCCCTTCACCACCTTTCTGGTCCCCTTCTTGTGTCCCCTTATTGGGAGTTTGTTAGGGAAAACAGGCTAGAGGTGGGGTGTCCTAAAACACATTGGGGAAGGGAGACTTCAACGTGAGAAGCTTGAGTTGTAAAACAAGCACCGAAAAGCTGCTATTCTTCCTGAGTGTGCCCAACTTCAGGGATGTTTGTTCTGAGAATGACTGCTACCGAAGACTTGTTCACTCCACAGAAAGGTCCCTTGAGGCAGAAATAGCCTGTTATTTTCCTTACACCATGAAGAATATGTATCAGTAAGGATCTTGAACTTAAGTTGAAACCCTTGAGTTCAGAATGGAACAAAACTGGCCTAGAAATTAAGCAACGATGGCTAATATATGACAAGATTGGAGCAGGAGATACTGTCTCATTATGTGTGTATCTGATTACCAGAGTGTATGATGTGTGTATGTGTGTGTGTGTGTGTGTGTGTGAAAAATCACTATAGTTCAATAAACATTAAGTAGATGCCAATTACTTACAAATCTCTGTATCAGATACTCTATATGAGTATCCAAAGAATTAAGTCCTCTACCAAGAATATTGACTCTTCTACGTGCCACCTGCCACATATCATTATTTCTAAAAGGTCTTTGCTTTGGCTTTTTGGGGCCTTTGGTATCTTATTCTTTTCTGCTTTTAAGAGTGTTAGTAACGCACATCTCCCCTCACCTCCTGGCCACAGTCCCCAACTTCTCCTTATCAGCAGGATAAAGTAGATTTCCTCAGAGAAGAGGCTCTGAAGAGTAATTGTCTAAAGAGAGAAATTAACCCTTTCAGGCACCCCAGGTGCCATTGCTAAGTGTCCTGTTAACCTCCTTCCTAATTACTACCTGGAGGGAGAAGGGCCTGGAGAATAGCAGCCATTCCATGAATATTTGCTTCCCACTAAAGTTATCTCAAGGAGGGCATAGCAGACCTTCCCTCTGAATGGAAAGTAGCCTGGGGGGTATTCACTTAAAAATAAGAACGGGTCCAGGAGAGTGTAGCTCCTGCAGCCTGTGTCAAACAGTATGAGGCTCTGGGTTTAAGCACCATGATAGGAGAAAGATGTAAACTGAGAATTCCATTGCTTAAAATACTTTGAAATGTTGCTTCTTTTTTTTTCCTCCAACGAGTCTTTATTTATAGACATGCACGCAAATCTGAATTTCATAGGACTTTCATGTATCATGAAATGTGACCTTTAAACCACTTAGAAACACAGAGACCATTCTTATCTCTTTGTAAAGCCTCAGCCTCAGTGTGAACTCCTCCATTATTGGGGCTCAAGGAGACTCCAAATGATGGAACGGGATCGGGGGTGGGTGGGTGGGGTGGGTGCTGCTTGGCCCCCGGCCATTATGCTGACTTTGATTGGTAATGATTTTTGGTAGCTTATGTACAAAAGCTTAGATAAAATCTATTTTTAGATGCTATTAAAATTGAATGGCTATTTAGCACCTTTCCCTTTGGAGAAGCACTTGATTGAACACTAATATCTTCCTCTTTTGTTTGAACAGTTTTTTTTTTAATGCCCTGAATACCTTGGTCAATATTTGTGGGTTTTAATACCCCTCTGTCTAGGGCTTTAAAAGACAAGGCCTATACTGCTCCTTTGGACTATTTTATATTTTTCTCCTCTGACCCAAGATTCTAACTGATGCATGTTGAGGTCAGGACTCTGCCTCTAAAATTTACAAAAACAATAGTGTGCTGTTACTGACAGATCAAGTGATGGCTAACGTTGCTCTAGCTCGCACTTTGGCCATCACTGAAAGAGCATGATAACCGTAAACTGAGTGTAGTAGGAAAGTCTAATATTTAACGCAGTCCAACAGGCCAACTAGTAATCACATGTAAGTCCTGATCCTCCAAGCAAATGTTCTTAGTGGAACATAGTCTCCTTAAAAGAAAATCTACAACAGAAAGGGTTTTTCCTGGAATCTAAGCCCTACTGGTATTCTTGGGCCCAGATATGATATAACAACAAGCACTCTATTATATGAGGTTAAAAGTATCTTTCAAAGTGTATCAGCAGACATTTTATCTTCTGCTCATTTGTCTGAACTGGCTCTTTGGTCAAGATAAACATTCTCAGCTAGTGCCTCCTGCATTTAGCCTCACCACATTTTCTTGTGTGCCTCTGTGCTGATCCTATTTCCTGCTTTTAACTGTACAAATATATAACAATAAAGACGATCATTTTGCTAGCAATTGAATTACAAAATGTGTTCTGTTCTCCACTAATGAAACCTCTATCTTCTTCAAAATCTCCAGCAAATGGCTTTTTATATTTTTCTTTTCTGCAGTTTGCCAGCTGACAATAGAAGCCAGTTTAAGGAGGATTGTCAGAGCAGAAGTATGAGAGCTAGTTATATAGTGCCATCTAGTGGCACTAGGAAAATTTGACCAAAGACTTTAATCCCTTCCTCCTTTAACCAAGTGGAGGAAAAAAAAGTCATTCCATGTTCTCTCAATCTATTATTTAAGTCCAAATTCCTGGAAAACCTTAAATACAATAATAAGTAAATTAAAATTATATTTAAATTTATTTAAAATGCATTAATCTATCATCTCTCATTAATGTCAAGTGAGATTATCCTCCTAGAACAAAGTGATAAAAGCAAGAATTGACAACAGCTGGCCCATCATCTCAGTGAAAACAATAAGGTTGAACATAACTCTATTGGTTTTAATTAGCAAATATATACACAACACTGATGGAGCAAGCTTCATCATTTACATTCATTCTGATTTTGAAATGGCTTAACTTACATTCTGGTAACTTTAAATTCTGACATGGGCCAAAGATTATAGCCCGTTCCTGCCTCCAAGTAGGAATACGTGTTGTAGAGGTTATGACATTAAAAGATGGAGTGTGGAATCACAGAAGAACTTTTTCAGAGAGCACTGGTGCTGCCTGCCACAGCTCGTGTGTGTGTGTGTGTGTGTGTGTGTGTGTGTGTGTGTGTGTTACATCCTCCTTTGTCCCATCTACTTATGAACCTGAAGCATAAGGCCATCTTGAAGCTAGGTCATCAAGGTTAACCTAGGCAGTGTAGTGACTCTTTTGTCTCAAAAAAGAGTAAAAAGGGAGGGAGGATAAAGGAGAGGAAAGAGAGGAGATGAGGGGACAGAGAGATAGAGAGAAAGACAGAAAGAGAGATAAAGAGACAGAAGCACAGCGAGACACAGGGAGAGATGGAGAGCCAGCCCAGGGAAGAACTGGTAATGCAGTGTGTGTATGTAGACTCTCAGCTTTAGAAGTCCTTTTTGCTTTATGGAAATTCATTTCTCCCATTATACCCTTCAGATAATTGTGGAAGTCCCACCCACATTAAGGAGGCTGCTTTTCTTTCCTGTAACTATTGATTTACATGTAAACCTCACTGAAACATCCTCACAGAAGCATCCAGAAAAATATTTGACCAAATATCTAGATGCAAGAGTTTCAATGACATTCAGGCACAGAAGTTATCATCATATTTTTAAAAAGTGCACAGAGAAAAATAAGGATTTTGAAGAAGGGGGAGGAGGAAGAGGAGGAGGAGGAGGAGGAGGAGGAGGAGGAGGAGGAGGAGGTTTGGAAACCTGCTCACCATGCACTTGTGTGAAAGCACGGCCTTCTTCAGGGCTCCAAGCAACAAATCCATTTACCTCCAGCATTCAGATATCATTGTATTTGCTGGATGTACAGCAGAAACAGTGCAGCAGCCCAACATAGCAAAGCCTACTCCTGCCCAGGGATTGAGTAGACATGAGTAGGTTTATGGTGCTTAGGCGAGTCATTTAGAATCATTTATCCCTACCAATGAAGAGATATTGCCTTAGTTAGGGTTTCTATTGCTGTGATAAGACACCATGACCATAGCTATGTGGTGCAGAAATGGTTGATTTTGCTTGACAAATATGTTGCCATGCAAACTGAAAAAATCCCTAAAGAGGGTTGTATTCCCCGGCTTTTGGTGATGGGTGGGGCAAACTGCAACAATTTAGTTTCTACATGCCGAGAACCACCGAGTTCCTAAATAGTTTGCCAAGGTCAAGATTGTAAAGTTTGGATAGTTCTGTTCCCTATATCCTGACATGAAGTTGTCTTAGCATTAGGTCTAGAATCTACCTGAGAGGTAAGCTGGCAAAAGTGTGCCGCGGGTTTTGCTACCTGGAGCTGAATTGCCTCTGGTACTCTGTAATAGCAGAGATGGAGGAGGAAATAGGTTTCCATCAAGGGTCACATATAAAATATGACAGTAGTGGTGGTGCTAATATTCTTAAGCAATGGCAGCACACCTGGTGCTGCGGCTACTGGCTACTGTTGCGGTGACTGCTTTGTTATGTTTATGGTCTGTGCAGCTGTTCTACAAGACCATTTTCTCCATTAAACAGGTGAATCAAATGGAGAAATCTTGGGATTTATCACTCTTTTCTACTTCAGGTCCCTGTGACTTAAATAACAATTCATGGATATAATTTAAGTCCTTCCTTTGCCATTTATTTCAGATATCCTTCCTGGAATGCAGAATTGGATTTAGCATGCCACTCTCCTAGGCAGAGCTTGTTTCCGTGGCTTCCTCTAAGAGTTTTCTACTGCAATAGCCTTTATTCCACACTTGAGAGAAATGATGTAGAAAATGCCACCAATGTCTAAGAAGGTCTGCCCAATTATTCATCCAAAACCCTGGCATAGCTTCAAGGACTCAATGGAACCACTGTGGGATAGATCTGAGCCAAAGCTCCATGGATCACGTGACCTTCATTAGTCCCCCTCACATCCCCCCCATTTAATCTAGTGCACCACAGTGTCATTTATGTTTCCTGGAATTGGTGTCCATTCAAATCTAGTGTCTAGTAATCTATGAAAAGTGTCATTAAATTTTTCTTATTCCCAGGGCATTGTCACCTCCTCAAAAGGCTGTTTGTCTCTCTGGGTTCAAAGAGAGATTATCACACACACATACACACACACACACACACACACACACACACACACACACACACACACCACCCAACTATCAAGGTCCTTCCTCTTTCTCTTTAAGGAGTTTTGGGTATGTGAATTGGTTCAGACTTGATGGGGCACTCTGATAGTGTCTTCATTTGGGGTGATTCATATTCTGTTCACTTGGCATATAAGCTTTTCTGTTAACACACGTAGGTAAGAATTTAATAATAGACTCCTCATCTAGTTTTTTGGCTACTGGAACCATGAGTAGGTAGCCAACATCATAGATGTCAGTGAGCCATATTGTTCCCATTACTGCTCAGGTTCAGCCATCCATTATGTTAGCCACACAACTTATCTTTGGGGATTAAGCCTTATCTCTTGGCCCTGGAATCTTGGGATTCATTTTTTCTCATTGCATCTATAGACCTGGAATCAGGGATAGGATTCTCTGCTGTCATTTCTCAACTACAGAAAGAACTGACTACAAAGATCATCAAGGACCCTGGGATTCTGGCCTCAACTCTTATTTCTCCAGATTTTGATGGTGAAATGAGTCTTTTCCTAGGGCAATCAGATCTTGTAGGGCAATAAATAAATATGTTATAGTATATTATCAATATTGTAGAATAAGGTAGGGAGAGGCTTTTGATATTTATGTCTTTGGCTACTCTATTTACAGACTACCAAAGCAGGTCTGGTATTTCAACTTTATTCAATGTACTGAATGGTCTATGTTTTAACTAACCTAAAAAAAATCTAACAAAGGGCTTTTCTGACACTTCATACTACGAGTCCAGATCTCCATCTAGAATATTCACATCAATAAATCCCACCTCGCCCAACATTATGTTTATCCCACATCCTGTACCCTGAGTGTCAATTCCCATACATATCCCCTATACCTTGCTGGTGCAAGTGGGAAAATTCATTTGGTGAGTGGCATAACTCCTCATGAAATGAAGTTTCATACTTCATCTGTGGACAGCAGTTAGAATTTCCATGTAGTCTTTGGCTTAGAAGCAGAGAAAGGTAAGTTTTAAGGCGATCAGAGGTAACTTGAAATGCAGCCTTTTTAGAGAAGTTTTCTCAGCTAAATCATGACCTATCTTCTCAGGTGGGAGTGAAAATGCTATTTCAATGGGCAAATATTAGGATTTTGATATCCATGGCTTTATCAAGATGAACCCAGTCCATTTATCAAGATCCCATTCTTCCTTGTGTCTCAGGCTGGCCTTGAATTCTCAGCTTTTCTCTCTGTATTAATCTACCTAGTTTCGGGACTAGAGTCCTGTACCACCATACCCAGCTCCAATTTGTTTTTAGCCAATGCCATTATGTTAATGGAAGGTGCCATGCAAGACTTGGATTTTAATTTCCCTTGGTATTCATCTATTCACAGTTTGGATTTTCAGAAATATCACTCCTGGAGATTCAGAAAATAAGGATTTCTCTCTCTCTCTCTCTCTCTCTCTCTCTCTCTCTCTCTCTCTCTCTCTCTCTTTCTCTCTCTCTCTCTCTCTCTCTCTCTCTCTCTCTCTCTCTCTCTCT
>OU015747.1:20333556-20426101 GCA_907169655.1 Acomys percivali | reverse complement strand
CTCTCTCTCTCTCTCTCTCTCTCTCTCTCTCTCTCTCTCTCTCTCTCCCTCTGTCTTTCTTAAGACAGACAGTCTGAGGCTATTTATGTGTAACTTGAGTTGGTAAAGTAAGATTCAGTTGACTCCCATTTCCTCAATTTCTCTAGAACAATTAGGAGCAACTAGATGGTCTATTAGATTCATTAGCTTGACTGCAACATTTTAAGGTATCAAATACATGCACACAGAGCTTTGTCTTTTATAATAAAGTCAATACTCATTATTCACAGACTCTGTGCTTACCGATTCATCTATTCACTCACTTGTCTTTTAACTTCAAAAGCAACAGTCACAGCACTTTTGGAATCACTCACCTACTTGCATAGGCCAGCAGAAAATTTGAATTGTCTGACATAGCCATTCCCAGCTGAAATTGAACAAGGTGACATTCTGATACCTTGTTTTGGATGTCATGAAGACATGACCAGACCATAAAAATAGGAAGAAGTAGCACAGCATAGAACAAAATACTACTTATCCGGGGCCAGATAGGTAGGGTATGAATCCCAATTTTAGTCCCTATTGGAGGGGTTGCTTCAAGCAAGCCACTGACATTCACTTACAGGATAAAAATAAGACATTGCACATGTCAGGTCATGTGCAATCTGTATGAAATATATATACAATGTGTGGGGATGATATCTGCTCTATTAGCCCATGTTTACAATCACTAATTCAGTGTTCATATACTTCTGTGAATAATGAGAGATACCTGTGTTTTACAATGAATAATCAGTTATGACAACATATAAATTTCTACTGCCACATAAGACTATCAGGTTTTTATTACATAAAATAGAAATATTATAGACTTTAATTAGATTAGAGTCTCAACTGAAACCAGTCCAAAATCAGTCCCAAACTGTCTTCCTTAGACTATTATTCTAGAACATCTCTACCACTCTTGTCACTGAAATATCTGTACAAGTTGTTCAGTAGGAGAGAGAGGGTGTTGAGGAGACAGAGAAGGAAGAAGAAGTGGACAGAGAAAGGAGAGATTTTGTAGAACTGGTTGTAACTATTGTAGGGTGAGAGGCCTGAAATGGGCAGTAGACTGAAGAGCTGTAAACTAAGGCAAGATTTGATACAGTAGTTTTGAGGCAAAATTTCTTCACAAAACCACCTATTTTTCAGTGCCTTTAAACTCACTTACCCTCTCTCTCTCTCTCTCTCTCTCTCTCTCTCTCTCTCTCTCATTCCCTTATCCCCACCCCTCCCTCTCTAGTACCCTTCCCCCTTTCCTTCTCCCCCATGCTCATTTAATAAAACTCATATACTCTAAAATAAATAAATAAATAAATAAATAAATAAATAAATAAATAAACTCACTTACCAAGGCCCAATCAAATTATTGAAGAAAATCTGAAAACCAACTGATTTTCATAGTTGTAAAAAAAAACTGAGTAGATTAATTTGAAAAAAAATCTGAGTAGAGAAAAATCTATTCTCTTTGTCTTAACACCTCTTCTTTGTTCTTTATACAAAAAGCCTTCATAGAAACAGCCAGATTAGTATTTGACTGAATACTTGGAGGCTGTAGCCTAGGCAACTAAATATTATTTCCAACAGAGGGGGCTACACAAAATGCAAGCTTCATGGCATGGGCCCCAATATTAATTTTATTCCTCTATATTTTAAAGTATATAATACACATTCAACATTACTGTAATTTAAGAACTTAATGAACTCTGAGATTTGAATTTGTAATTTACACATAGTTTTATTCTTCTTATCTTATGAAGCATCTACATAGATCAGCACCATATTTAGTTTGTGGTCTATAGACAGACATGTAGCTGGACAAATTTGACCCGCAGACCATAGTCACTCTGTTCATAGCTGAAGTACCCAGTGCACATACATTTGTTCCTGTAAATACACCTAGTTGCTTAAAAATCAATATAAACTCACACTCACAGTTTACAACTTGTGTTTTACAAGTAAAGTTTTACAGTCACATGTCTTGCATCAACCAATAATGCTCTAATGGTCATGTATTTGTGATTCTGAACTTGGGATATGACTCATTTTTCCCAGAATAAAGCTAGGAAAAAGTAAGGGGGCTTGTTAAGAGACTTAAGACATTGATGGATATCCTTTGTGAAATTTTTTTCTTGAAAGTCAGTCACCATGTCAGAAGATTTACTATCCCAAAAGCATCATGCTGTGAGGAGCCCCAAGCCCAGCATGTGATGTGACACATGGAATGGCACCCAGGCAACCAGCTTTGAACCTAATGCATCCAAGTGAAAAAGGCTCAGCTGATGTCCTGTGGGCAAGAACAGCACCGCTAAGCCCAGTCCAAATCCCAAGCCACAGAACTGTGGGGAACAACAAGTCATTACTGTTTTATGTCACTAGTTTATCTTTGTCAGGCAGCTAATATACCCAACGATGTTTTTGCTACTTGTTTAGATCATACAGTTTATACTGCACTTTGTGTAGCACTGGGTCCTATGATGGGTTACGCATGTAGCTGGCAGCAAAGGATTCTGGGTTTGGTAGTCCATATTTATTTCTAGTTATTGCCCCTCCATTGCTGTTTTGATCTTTCACATGGATTCCATTGTTCATCTTGAATTAGCTGTTAGTAATTTCTGAGCTACACTTTTTTTCTTAGCTTTAAAACAATGGGTTTATTATTTGGAGAACATTTTCACACTCTAAAGGTTAAAGTTTGTAAGATATGTATTATTTTAACATAAATGATTAATATCTATAAAACAATTTGAATTATATGTTTCACTTATTTTTTCCCTGAATAGTTGTCTCTGAAAAACCACATAGCTAACTCAAGATGTTTCCAAGTATTTATTGTATTTCTTCACATACAATTTTCTCTAGTGTTCTAATTTCAACAGAGAGTTCTCAAATTAGAAATAGTTTTAAGACTTCCTTTGAATATTTATTTCTTTAGCCGTGTCGTAGTATACTTTTGGTAAGGATGATTTAGTTAATATATTTTTCTGTTTATGTAGATTATTATATAGATGGATAGGCAGATGGAGATTTGGTAGATAGAAGTAGTTGGTTATAAATATTGAAATGTCTTTATACTTATCTCTACACAACACACACACACACACACACAGACAGACAAACAGACAGACAGACACAGAGACAAAGACAGAGACAGGGACCAATAGAGCATATACATTTCTCTTCAACTTTATTTTCTCTCTCAAAATAGGTCACATCATCATGCAAGATTAAAATATTAATCTCTCATCCAGTTTTTATAATATCTGTGTACTATTAAATAATAATGGATGGTTATTGAAAGTATTCATTATTTGTCTTAGTTAACTGGGTTTATCATACCTAAATCCCATAAACCAAGATCTGCATTTTAGCATACTTCTTCCAAAAATACTTCTGAAAATATGACCAAGATCTTTTAAAGTTTCTGGCTGTTTTGGCTTCTTTTTCTTTTGCTGTGATAAAATATCTTGACCAAAGTGACTTAAGGAAGAAAGAGTTTTTTCCTGGTTTGTGTTTAAAGGATACAGTCCACTATTGTTGAATGTCCACATGGCGGAAGCTTGAGACAGCTGATCACAACACGTCATATCCCCACTCAAGGGATGGCAAGTGATGAACGCACACTCCTGCTCAGCAACCACTCCTTACTTATACAGTCCAAGACCACAGCCCACAAGAAATAAGAGGAGCAATGCTTTCGGGTTTGTTAGCAATCGACAAAAGCAAAAATGGTTTGGAGCACTGAAAAGATAGGAAAGCTTCTTAAGCTATAAATTTCACTGTAACATTTAGTCCCTGCTATTTTGACCAAGTTTCTTGTGGAAACTTGCTGATGCTCCCATGTGGGGACAACTGGCCTGGCTGTTGCTGTCAGATCAGGAGGAGACAAGGCATGGAGACCAGGAATCTCCTCCTCTCTGGATTGTTGCCATGATTTCAGCTGTGCCTAGCGTCACATAATCTCTAGTACACATTCAGAAGAGAATAATCCTTTAGACTCTTCCAGATCATTAGGGAATTCTCCCACGTGTCATTCAGAAAAGGAAGTCAAAGTTCTGTGTCTCCAATTTTGTGTTAATCTCTTTAAATGATCTGACATGTTGGCTCTCAGCCTTCTGGAAAGTGGCCATTTTGTGTTTTCATGGGCATAAAATGTATACTTTTCATTGTTTATATTAATTAGTTATGACCAAAACACCCGACAAAAGTTAGGTAAGGAAGGAACAGTATATTTTGGCTCACTAAGGACACGGTAGTAGGAGTGTGTGTCAGATGATCATATTTCATCTCTAGTGAGGAAGCAGAAAGAGATGAATGCTTGAGCTCAACTCCTTTATCTTTTTTATTCAGTTCATGACCCCAGCTTGTGGATGATTCTATCATCATCCAGGAAAGCTTTCCAGAAACATCCTCCCAGGACATACAAATGTGTTTCCATAGTGATTCCATAGTCATTAATGTTGTAATACAAATATGTTACTGCTGGCTCTCCCCCTGCTTTTCTCTCTTCTAGGGGAGTGAGGCATTAATGTACTACAATTCTGGTGATATTTTTAGAGGCTAAAGTTTAGATAGCCATCTTCCATCCTGAAGTTAAAGTTTTCAGATTCTTCTTAACTCAAAAAAAAACCCTACTTACCACTCATGTTAAAGTTCAAAACGCAACACATTATAGCTCTTCACATTACCAGAAGTAAAATAGGAAGGACAGCAGGTTACCAAGAAGAGACTTGATACCCTATGAGCATATACAGGGGGAGGTAATCCCCCTCAGTCACAGTCATAGGGGAAGGGAATAAGGGGAAAATAGGAGGGAGGGAAGAATGGGAGGATACAAGGGATGGGATAACCATTGAGATGTAACAAGAATAAATTAATTAAATAAAAAATCATAACATTTTTGTATGCTTTTATTGAAGAGATTATCCCATTGAGTTGTAGGTATTTGTGACATATTAATTTGTTCTCAGCACTTTGAGGATAATAGCATTCTGCACCTAATCTTTGTAAATTCATAGCTCTTATTCTAGTTTCTGACCTAGAATGAATTATACTCCATAGGAGCAAATAAAACTGTTTTCATTATCAACAAACCCCATTTAAGCACTTCTATCATGTTTTTCGATCATGCACTGATTATCCAAATATGGAAATCTGAAGTGAATTCTATTATAGGAAGCTTGGTTATCCCCACCCCTCCACTTTCTCTTGGACGTGTATATGTACATCACAGTGCAAAAGTCAGAAGACCGCTTTGTGGAAATTGTCCATTATGTGTGTCCTGGTGACAAAATGCAGGTGAATAGGCTTAGCCTCAAGCACTTTAACCTACATAGCTATCTTGCTCAAAGCCACAAAAGGGAGCTAGAAGATGCATTTAGGGATGGAAAATTTAGGCCTGGAAAACTATACTAGACTACAGGGGACGTCTACACTACTATGGTTGGATATGATTAATTCCCACCAACTTCCAATGTGGACACTGTGATCCCTACCATAGTCATATCAAGAATGGCCAGGGACTAGTGAAAGACAATTATTGAATCCTTTACTTCCTTCCTGGCATCCTGCCTGAACATGTGATCACCACATTTAAGTTTACCAGTGTTGAGTACTGTAGCTACTCTATTTTCTGGATTTTCTGGCTCTTCCTTTAATGTTTCCCCCTTATTTGATTGGATTCCATAATGAAGAGCTATTTATTCTCCTCTCTGGGGAGTATGAAATGAGCTGACATGATGGGGTCATAATCTGGTGTGATCTCTTCCTCTTGTGTGCACTGCTGCCGTGATGTGATTCCTCAAAGTATGACACAGTTACAGTTGCTCTTTACAGAGTGACCAACATGCTGCTTATATATGGAGCCTCTCAGACTGTGAGCAAAATAAGAATCTTTATCAGTTATGCAACCTTAGGTACTTTTTAAAAAATAGGGATAAAGCCAGACTTATATTTGAAACTAATATCAATATATGAGTCATTAAAAGCAAGCTACGAGTTAGGTAGCTTCTACAATTTGGCAAAGGCATGGTATTAAAACTAGCAAGAAGAGAGGAGCCTCATTGTGTCAACCATGCCAAACTTAATTTTCACAGCCTGAGTAAACCTTTGGAGCTCCCAGAAAGAAACAGTCTTACACTTACCAGTCATCTTTACATTAGTTTTCCCAGACTCAGATTGGACCGCTAGAGCTGCGGGATAATTGTGCATTCTCTTACCCCTTAAGTATGGGTATTTATTGTAGTCAGATGAGAACACAGCACAACACAGTTCTAGAATATTATCATTCAATTTGCTTCATGAGGAAATAAACTGCCTTTTGCTCAAGCAGCTTTGAGATTCAATAGTCTGGTTAAATCAGTAATGCGTTTATTTTTCTTCTCATGGATATTATGACTTAATTTAAAAATTGTTAATTGTATTTTCAGGTTTTTTGCTTTGAATATGCAGTATGTGTTAAGATTAAATAGCAAAGACTATTCTGTCTTTGTTTGCTTGGGGTTTGCTTGAACAAGAGGATATTTGTAAGACCATTGAATTCCCATTGGAGTCTGCTATCTTGTATATAGATTCCTATGATCTTAAATCAATTTTATTTTTATATTTGTGTATATTCATGTGTGTGTGTGCATGTTTCTGCCTATGCAGAAGTTAGGTAACACCTCTGAGTATTTGTTGTCACCTTTTACTTTGTTTGAGACAGTTTCTCTTGTTTACAACTGTACATACAGGCGAGGTTTCCCCCAGCAGGTCTCTGTCATAGGAACGTAGACAGGTACAACTATATCTAGCTTTACTTTGGTTCTGATCATCTGGACTCTGGGTTCTCATCGTTGTGCAGCATGCACTTTACATACTAAGACTAAAGTATGAAAACTATGGTTAATAACATTGCACTGTATGCTTAAACTTTGCTGAGTTTTCCTTTCCTATTTCTGTGCTTAAAATCTGACTACAAAAGCAATATACAGGAGCTGGAGAGATGGCTCAGTGGTTAAGAGCACTGTCTGCTCTTCCAGAAGTTCTGGTTCAGTTCCTAGCAACCACGTGCCTCACTACCATTTATCTATACTTGGATCTAATGCCCTCCTTTGGCATGCAGGTGTACATGAGATAGAGTACTTATACATAAAGTAATACATAAACCTTCAAAAAAAATTTAAAGGAATATACAGGAATGGGACTTGTTTGTCTCTAATTCCACGTTAAAGACTTTTGTGTTTGGAGCTTGAAACATCCAAACACACAACTCCTTCCCTTCTTGTAGCTCTTAAATTCCTTCTGCCCTCTTTACCATGATATTCCCTGAGGCCTCACCCCAGTGCCTATCATAGATCTTATAAAGAGCCTCTGGACTATCAACAATATGATACCTCATTTTCTGAGAGTCACACCTGCTGTGTGTGTTTTAATCTCCCAGTAACAGTACTGAAGTAAAACTTCCTTCTAAAATTCACCCTTATATGGTCTATAAAATTCATTCTTCAAATTCATGGAACAAAACCTTATAGCTCATTGAATCAGTGCAAAGTCTTTGTAAGACCATGATATTCCAGCCCCATAACAGCAGAACTAATGCTCACCCAAGGCTAGGAATCCTCCCTCACACTGAAGGACCCCTTTCCTTCAATTAAACACCAATAGGCTCATCTTGTCTAGCTGGTTGGCAGTACTGCACAAAAGATCTACAGCTAAATAAGGTTATTGAGCCTAATGCCCACCCCTACTGCAAACCAGCCACATAAAACCTTCTGGCAGCATTAGATTTAGTCAGCATGAAGGAAACCTTTAGCTCAGTTTGGGCTTAACTTCCTTATGTCCTATGACTAATACATATGATATCATTAGCAACAAGGCTCTACCAAGCAGTCCTAGTGAATAAGAGTGTTGACAATCACCTGTATTGTTTGGGAGACTAACAGTCCTTCCTGTACAACAACCACTTGTGAGATAAAACTTCTGGCACTGTAATTTTTGTTAAATCACCTATGACATCTGGGACAGGTTTGGGCCATCCTCATCAGATGTTTGTAAACTATGTTGTACAGATCGTAAACTATGTTTTTATTAGCTTACCATGTATCAACATTCCTTATGACCGTTTCAAATACCATTAGTTGTTTGATTCTCATCTAATACTAATAAATATGTTATCAATTAGTAAACCCGATCATCTTTGCCATACTCCTGCACCCCACATAAAACTTTACCCCATAATAAAGTCATATTATTAGAATTAATAAATTTGTATTGCCCATTTCTTATAACTTTTTCAGATTTGGCTGTGTGGAAATGTAAGTGTTCACATAAGTCTTGGGTTATTTTCCCTTTGGACACCGTGGCTCTATTTGGTCATCTCTCTTGACTTCATTTACTGTCACTTAAGAGGCCTCTATCAGAGTTTTGGGTGACTATTCAGGTAGAAAACTGTCTCTGTCATCTTTACATTTGGAAAGCTCCTAGCCTGCACTCCTGGCATACTCAGATAATCAAGTTTACTCCTTCTCAAGTCTCTGAAGGAGTTCAAGACCAGGTAGCTTAGTTTTACAATGAAGCTTACTTGTTTAAGGATAAAGATGTTTTTAGGTCTAGATAGGTGTTCTAAGCTGATAATGACAATATGTGATGGAGATTTGTTTACATTCAGAAATTTAGATGCGCCAAGATAGGAAAGATGTCTTCTTCAAGGCTGTCAAATACAAATAGCCCAAACACTAAGAATGTAACATTTATATAATTCCTATTTGTGTCCCAGTTCTTCTTGCCATAGGTAATCTATTGTATATATATGTAATATGTAATCATATAAAAGTATATGTACAAAAGTAAAATAATTAAGAAATTAAAAATTTTAAAAATAGAATGAAAAAAGAAGCCTCTGTCATAGCTCAACTCTTTATATGTTCAAATTTATGTTTAATTAATTTATGATCCTGACAGCTAACTGCTTCAGACAAGAGACAGCAGGGTATTATCTTGTGTATTTTCCAAATACGGGTCTCAGGAATCACCAGAAAAGATGATTTCTTTGTTTGTAATATATAT
The DNA here is from genome assembly GCA_907169655.1 of Acomys percivali. Lineage (NCBI taxonomy): Eukaryota > Metazoa > Chordata > Mammalia > Rodentia > Muridae > Acomys > Acomys percivali. Next base: position 20,417,035 of record OU015747.1, on the reverse strand, counting down.
AAGACTTTTTTTCCATAAGGCAAAGCCATTGATACCACTGGCATTTTCTTTAAAAGTCCTAGTATTTAACTTATAATTAACTCAACCAACTAGTAAGCCACAAGAGAATTGAAACAATAAACAAATATGATCCTGGGTGTTTAACATTGCATACTTTCACTGCTAATTCTTAATGTCATATAATGAGTTTCAACATAGCACAGCAGGGTAATTTGGAGAGGTCTTATTCTTAAAGGCGTAGAAGACCCACCTGATGCAAGTAGACCTTGAGGTTTTCATTTTTTAGGCCTGCAATGGCCATATAGAAAATATATCAGCCTGTTCAGCCTTTTATTAAAAGAGTACCATAAACTGGGAAGTTTATAAATGGAATATTTCTCATCATTTTTTTTTTACTCATTATCAGGCTAAGAAGTTGAAAATTAAGGCACCAACTGCAGATATTGTGTCAGATGAGGATTTCCTGGTCCACAGATGGCATCAATTTACAGCATCCTTACAAGAGGGAAAAGACTAGTAGTTTCTCCTAGGGTTTATAGGCACAAATCCTAGGTGGGAGCTGCACCACTGAGAACTAATCACATCCTTAGGTTCCCACCTCCTCATATCATCACCTTGAGGGTAAGAACTTTGTGAGAGGGACACACGTATTTATATTATGGTGAAAAGGAGCTGTGACTTTCACATGGGAATATAGCCATCCCTATGCATCCTCTAGGGGTATGTGGTACTTTAAATAAGAATGACTATCATTCATATATTTGAATGCTTAGTCACCAGAGAGTCAAAATCTTTGATAGGATTAGAAGGATTAAGAAGTGTGGTCTTGCTGGATAAAGTGTGTCACTGGGCTTGGGCTTTGAGGTTTTCCTAAGCCCACATACCCAGACCCACCTCTCTCATCCATACTTGGAGTGTGCCCTCACCACAGTTTAACTCTCTATCTATCTCACTCATTCTCTCGTACTTCTCTTCAAGTGGCTAAGAATGTCACTGTAAGCCAGGCGTGGTGGTGCACACCTTTAATCCCAGCACTCGGGAGGCAGAGGCAGGCAGATTGATGTGAGTTCGAGGCCAGCCTGGTCTACAAAGTGAGTCCAGGACAAACAAAGCTGCACAGGGAAACCCTGTCTCGAAAAACAAAAACAAAAACAAACAAACAAAAAAAAAGAATGTAGCTCTAAAGCCATAATCCGGTCAGAAGAAGGAGCAGAAATTGGCAGCTTCAGCCATGTAGTTCTAGCTTTAGAGTCAAGGATACAAGAAAGGGTATATGGAATCTCTATGAACAGCCAAGGAATGCCACTGAGGCAGGCAGGTCTCCAGGACATTGTTTGATGGAGGCCTAGAGAAGTATTGTGATAAGCTGGGAAGATGAAGCTTGGATTGTGTGGAAAACCCAAGATGTTGGAGATGCCAGATTCTTGGACTACCTTTTAAACAGACATGCAGATCAGGTAAGGAAACAGGCCAAGAGAAAGAAATGCAGCGTTTGGAGTGTGTCCTGTCATTTTCTGTCTTCTTTGGTCCAGTATTTCCTTGCTATACCTCCTTTTCTCCCTCTTGAAATCAAATGTATATTCTGTTCCACTGTATGGTGAAAGTATGTGATCTGCTTTTTTTTTTTTTTTTTTTTTTTTTGACCTTCCTGGAGTTACTGTTCATAGACTGCCTTGAATCTCAGAAGAGACTTTGAACTTTGGACTTTTAAGCGTTATGGGTTCAGGAATATCTGTACACTGACCACTCAAACACCAGACTCAGATTGATGAAAGTTTATGGAACACTCACTAAAACTGACTTGTTTAGACCATAATATAGACTTAAGGCAGCATTTTTATAAGAAATCAATAACCAGGTAACCAGGTGAGAATCAAGGGGGGAGGACAGCATTACATCATTTTGATTCACTAAACATAAGAAGAATTGATTTTGTCCTGAGCACAATGCATCCATGTAGCCAAGCATTTTAAGCAGATTGGCTAGGACATAGGCTTGGGGACTTTTCAGTTCCCCGCCATTCCAGGGGAAAGGAATGGGTTTGTATAAATAGAACATAAATCATTAATTCAAAAAGAATGTTCAACAAGTATTGAATTGTAAGTAAAAGACTATTTAGGCTACCAGGTAAGTAGAACCTGAGAGCCGGAACTTAGGTTTATCTTATGATCAAAATGGAAACTTGGAGACAAAATGGCTTTCAGTGTGTTAAAAGTGACAGGAGGTGTTAACAAAGGAGCTACAGTTATGCTAGGAACTAAAGTAGTTCTCGGTGAGGTGGCTATAGAGTTTAATCAGGTTACAACATAATGAATGTTGAGACTTTAATAGACTATGGGGACTTTTACTGTTGAACTAAATACATTTTTGCATTAGATGGCTACAAGCCTTTGGGGGACCAGGGAGTGTAATATGGTAGATTGATTAAAAATGGCTCCCACAGGCTCATATACTTGAATGCTTAGTCATCACAAATGAAGGAAACTATTTGCTAGTATCAGAAGAATTAGGAGGGGTGGCCTTGTTAGAGGGAGCTTCTCACTACGGGTTGGGCTTTGAGGTTTTCAAACAGCCACACCTGGCCCAGAGTTTCTCTTTCTCAGCCTGTGGATCAGGTTGTATCTCTCAGCTCCTGCTCCAGCGTCATGCATGCTGGCACACTCTCTTCCTTGATGACAGTGTACTACACCTCAGAAACTGTAAGCAAGACCCCAACTAAATGCTTTATTTTATAAGCATTTGCCTTGTTCATGGTGCCTTTTCCCAGCAGTAGAATGGTGACCAAGATAGAATAAAAGTTGAAAAAAATCAATATTTCACTCTCCCATAATTTCCAAATATTAATATTTCCTACTTAATAAATCCAAACAAAACTCAGAAGTAAAGAGCAAGTGGATATGGTGCATCCCAATGAGCTGCCCAACCAGACAGCACTGAAAATGCAGGAGTGGGTCTAGAGCAGAAAAAAGGAAACACACAGTACACTCTGTGCTTTCAGAATGTTTTGCTATTGCTAGACACATAGGGCACGCCTACATCATCCCTTTATTTTCCTAAATAAAATAAAGTACTACCTTAAAAGTAACATAAGGTGAGGAGATATGAGAAACACGTGTTCCTTGCCACACAGTCCTGCTTATCATCACTCACATGCTTTCAGCCCTAAAATCAACACCCCTGTCAAGACCTCTTTCCAAATCGCTATATGATCTATCTAGCTGTCTTCTAGTCAGTCTCATCTGGATCCCTTAGAGGCTTCTCCAAGTAGTATGGCCCCGAAATCATGCATCATTATTGAATGATGCCCTGACAATTTCTTTTTGTAAAACAAAAACATAAAGTCTGAAATAAAACATCAAATTCTTGCCCCGTACTTGAAGAGGAAGTTATGGCTCTAAGTTCAACAAAAATGATTCTAGAGAGGAGTGAAGTTGAAATGTCTGAGAGTTTGGTCTTTTAACAAACATTATCTAAATTATTCCTGATGGAATTGCAAAGGAACACATTCTCCTCCAGCGCGAATTTCATAAAAGTAATGTGAAGGACCAAAGAATATGTTAATAACTGTAAAATTATAATTATATATTATATTATGTATAATAAGCCTATTATAAAATTAGAGTATTCTGCTGTTGAATGCAATAGCATATGGAATGGTAATGTATGACAGGAAAGGAATTAGCATGACAAGAAGCTAAAAGAAACCGAGGGCTGTCAGGATCAAAGGCAGGAGTGTTGAAGGACATTAAACGTTCCAGAGTAGTTAAGAGATAAGCACACGGATGGGAAAGAGGCTGCACCAGAGAGCTAGGGCGAATCAGCGTCTATGCTCTGAAAACTAAAACGCAAACTTCCTTTAAGATCTTCAGAGGCTCCTTGGCTCAGACTGTCTCAGGAGCTCTTTCAAGACAGTAGCGTTTGGAACGCCAACTAGTTGCCAGGCAACCCCAGAGCGCCTTTGTATCCTTCCGATGATTGGCTTAGACAAGCGGCGCGTGTGTGACGTCACTGCGCGGCGCCGGATGTCTATGTTCTTTGATGCCGGTTTCCTGGATCACGGCCTCCGCTTTGCCGCTGAAAGCCCGACGCAGTCCCTACTTGGGGCTGCGGAGAGGCTGGCTGCAGTGGGACTGGCGGTAGGAGCCGGCGCCAGAGGCGGGGGTCTCGGCGTGGGAGCTCTCCCGTGTCGGTGTCCCACAGCTGGAGCCGCCGGAGCTTGTTGCTAAGTTCCCTAGAGCGTGGGCGCAAGGGAACTTGGCTTAGAGGATTCTCACTGGAATCCGCTCACTGTCTCCCCGTTTTCAATTATATATTTTTCCTATAGCGGTATCATCACACTTCCTCATTTTCAACTTTTACAACACTCTGGATCGGAGTTGGACTTCTGTGCCTGGAAGTGGGTAGATTTGGTGATGGAATGTTTGAAAAATGGAAAGCAGGTTTTGCTTTGGAACTTACTAGGCTTCTAATCAGAGGGCAGAAGATAACAAGTAATGTGCAGTGATCTTAAACTAGGGGGAGGGCTACTGCGATTTGGTGTTTGTAAAACAGAGATAGTGTGGTTTCCTAGTATACACAGGGGCCACCAGTCCGTTTTAGGTAGAGGCGCAATAGAGACCTAGAGTAGTTGTATTGTGTTTGCTGTTTCTCCAGCTGACACCGTGATTTAATTGGGCCTTCTATAGTGGAGTTCTGTATTCGGGTGTCTATTTAGAATCCTAAGAAAGAAATGCGGGGTGACTTGGATAGGATTTATAGCAACGTATTTTTCACCTTTTCGTTTCTTTTTGTCACTGCTCCATTACACCACCTGCCTCAAGTCATTTAAAGAACAGGTAGTCTAAAGTGAAGTAAGCATTTTTTTCTTTCACAACAAACATCCATGCTTGTCAGCGGTTTCTCCCAGGGGGGATATTAGTTTTTTTTTTTTTTTAAACCAAACATACTTTGCCTTTTAAAATTAAGAGTGATGCTTTGAACAATTAAAAATAATTATTTTTTCCAAGCATGCTATCACATGCCTTTAAGAGCTCCCAGCACTGCAGAGTCTCTCCTAAGTTCAAGTCCTACCTGGTCTACATAGCAAGTTCCAGGCTGTCCAGGACTATATGATAAGATTCTCTAAAAATTGAACAACAACAACAAAAAAAAAACCCTATTATTTTGAAAAGATCCTAGGGGCTCACAGACCATCCTAGTAGAATACATGAGCTCCAGGTTAAATGAGAGACCCTGGTTCACAAAACAGTGAAGAACAATAGCAGAAGATACACACTTACTTACACGCATTAGCATGCCTATGTGTACACACACGTGACACAAACTTGGATACTTAAACGATTTGGAAACCCTGTTTTCCAGAATGTTTAAAATATTTTCAAGTATAGAGATTACTGGCTTTTAAACTGATTTAAAACAGGTAGAAAAAAATGAAAAAAAAATATATAAGTAGGTCTAAGGAGATGATAAGGAATCTGATTACCCAGGATCCTTTGAGAACTTAGATGGTTGTGGTGGTCTGTCTGTCATCCCAGCACATGTGAGGCACAGACAAGGGAATTCCTGGCACAAGCTGACTAGCCATGTTAGTCAGTAAGGGGAGCTTCTGGGCCCAGAGACAGACCCTGCCTCAAATGTAGGATGGAGAGCTACTGAAAAAGATGGTAACCTTGGGCCTCCACTCTCGTTTCTGTGTAGAACTGTATTATTTTTGGTCTTACGTTCATGGCAGATGAACAGATTCTGAAATTGTTTCATTTAACTCCAGGAGCGAAAGGGAAACCATGCAGAAATCGGAGTACCCTGGAGGTGTGCAGATGAGAAACAGAGCCACAGGTACAGAGCTTTACTTTCCCCAAGGGAGAGGCCAGGTCTGTTAATGACACATTCCGCGTTTCATGTGGCCACAGGATTGGGTTCTGTCTTTTGCACTGATGTTCTGTTTTCTTTCTAGGCAATTATGATCAAAGGACATCCTCAGGCTCACAGATAAAACACAGGACTACAGTTCAGCGGAGCAAATCCTCCTCGTTAGCCAGTTCTCCGGAGGCTGCAAGAAGGGCTCATCCTCGGCCAAGTGATAAACTCAACCCTAAAACAATTAACCCTGTGAGTACAGATTCCTCAAGCAGTACAGTTTTACAAGCAATAAGGCGTTTACCTGCTTACAGTTTAACCACTCTTAGTGCTCTCATGGGTTTTGTGTTTGCTAGTTTTGAACTAGTTCTGTTAATTATTTTGGTATGTTGTGAGTTGTATGTCCGAGTTTTTTCTCTCGACTTACTAATGTCAGTGAACTAGCTTGCATTCACTTGCTGTGGGATGGCTTATTCATGCCTATCTCTGCTCACATAAAGCTGTAGGCATTCACTGATGTTCTACAAATTTGGTCCACCGGAAACCATACTATAATCCTCTGTTTAATAGAAGTGTAAAGCCAGTTTGGAGAAGTTACACAGATTCTCCTACCTCTACACATCTATACTTGTCTGAAGGGCGTACAGGACATACAGTGCTGGCTAAGTGCACATGTATTCTCTCTGTCCTTAGTGCCACTTCTGTAATCTAGAGCATAAATTCAGATATATATATTTATAATACTTGATCCTGACCTTGAGTCTCCCAAGGCCAATCCTTTGTTTCATAGACGCATGAAGCCAGTTTGGAGAAGCTGGATAGATTCTCTGTTGTTCACACATTTATGCTTGCCTGGAGGGCATGTGTGATGTGCAGTGATGTGCAGTGATGGGAGAAAGCAAAGCTTTCCTCTCCCTATTCTTAATCCCCAAATTCTTTATTTGGACTGAGAGAGAGAAAGGTGAAAGACATTTCGGTCTGTGTATGCCTTCAGCTGCCTGCAGACCTTTGAGTCAAAATAAAGGTTGATGAAAAACACCTTCAAGGCTTGGTTGTGTGTTTATCTCAGTTGGGTGGCTGGACAGAGGTGAGTACATCGTCACACAGTGGGGGTTTGGAAGTCAGGGTATATGCCCTCCCCCACCTTGCCCCGCCCCCACCCCAGCTTATCTCAGCAGGATTAAAATCGAAGGTATCAGTCTGTGGAGGGGAGGTAGTGGTAGTGGTGATATTTTCTTTTTCTCATTTCAGTTCGGTGAACAGTCACGAGCACCTTCTGCGTTCGCAGCTATTTACTCTAAAGGAGGCATTCCTTGCAGGTAAAATCAATACAGTGCATAGCTGACTGTGTGAGTCAAAGTAATTGAGTGAAATCAATATATTATTCAGCTTAAATTTGTTGAAAATTTATTTACTAGTGAGATTGAAATCAAGGTGACTTATTTCCTTGACTTTTGAATTGGTATAGATCCCTGGACATTGTTGATAGAAACCACGTCAACTCCAATATGTAATTACTAAGACCTGTAGTAAAACACCAAATAACTCAAGAAAATAATTCGAATGGAGTGTACCATTTTTGGTTCAACTAATTTAAGCATTTACAGGTTTCTACAAGTTGCATCATCATCATCATCATCATCATCATCATCATCAACAACAACAATAATACAAAAACAACAACCAAATCCAAACCACAACAAAATCCTCACACCTATCTTGGTTGTAATGTAAACACTGGTCAGCGTAGTGAGGTATTTTTTAGTATAACTACATCTGCTCCTTTTTGGATAAATTCTTGATGCCTTTTTTCATAGACTGTTCAGTTTTATTGTGTTTTTCATGGTAGGAAATTGTATTTATGTCATAGAGGGATAACTACAGCATCAGTTTTTATGTTCAGTTCTGAAATTTCAAAAATGCCTTTTTTATTAGTATTCTTCAAATTTGGAGTGACAAATAAGCTAAAGAAGCATTCTTGAGTTTATCATCACCATTTCATTCTTAGATTCTAAATCAGAGAGTTAGGGATGTAGCTCAGTTGATGGATGTCTCCTGCCACGCAGGAAGCCTGAGTTGGATCTCCCAACACTTTGTAAATGTGGCCTGGTCACGTATAGCTGTGATCGCAGCACTGGGGTAGGGAAGCAAGGGGAAGGTCACTCTTGGCTACTTGAGGTCAGCATCATGTACAGGAGAGCCTGTCACACACACACACACACACACACACACACACACACACACACATCGAAGCTTTGTTTTGTTTTAAATTTATGAGTGCTTTTCCCCAGTGTAATTATTTGCTGACAGTGTAAAATGTTACTTTACTGAGGCCTCCTGCTGTTATGGATTTAATACTGAAGAAGTCAGAGCCCAGGTAAAGCAAGAATGAGGAGGTGAGAGTAAATGACCAGTAATTCACAGCCATGGCAGTAGTGCTGTACTGTAAAGACATCAGCTATGTTTCAGGCATGTCTCTGTGGCTAGGGAGAGGCTTCAATTCAGGACCACTTGTAACCTCAAAGGGGCCATTTCATCTTTCTTGGCCTTAGGTTCTCTCTTTAACAGCAAGTAAGACAGATCTTCCTTTAGATTATTAGTGTTACCAGAGTTAGGGTATAAAAGGATTCTCTGTAAACATTACTGTTTCTAATTACTACATGCTTTTCATTTTTTATCTGTTACCTGTTTTGTTGTATTGTGTCTGAGAGAGGTCAATACATCACGCATATCAGGATTCTGAGAGAGTGACAATGCTTAAATAAAAATATATATAAACAGTTTTATATTACAAGCTTCCTAAGGAGTTTTGTGGAAAACTTAGGAATGTGAAGGATCATTTACTTGCATTGCGTTGGCTTTGTACTTAAGACTATGGCACTACTGTGTGTCATACAATAATTCTACATGTGTATTCTGGGTACAGTGTTGTGTTACAAGCACCCTGCTTTTATGTGCTTCTGGGGTTTGCTGTTACATTCACTGACTTTTGCCTTTTAGACTGGTACATGGCTCAGTAAAACACAGACTACAGTGGGAATGCCCGCCTGAAATTCTTCCATTTGACCCGCTTCTAATTACGTTAGCTGAGGTAAAACATTCTAGCTCTCCTGAGTGTGAATAGAAAAAAATATTTTAAAAATTTCATTGTTATTTTGTAACTCATAAGTGAATACCATCCTATACTTTTAAAATAATTATCAAGTGAGAGGCACTAAAATGCTGGATTTTAAGTAAGCAATTGTAATTGTTATATATACATGCATGTATATAAGACATTACACTCACACATATAAAAAATAAATAAGTAGCCAGTCTTATGAAATTCTAACAGGAATTTGCAGCTAAATGAAATGGGTAGTGTATCATACTTAGTTCTTTTTTAGATATGCCTTTTTCCCTTCACTCTCCTCTCATGTTACATCCCTCCCTCCATGCTTCGCTGTCTCACCACACCCCCACCCCTTCCCTCTCCCTCGTGTCCCTTCAGAAAAGAGCAGCCCTCCTAGGGATATCAGCTGAACACAGCATAATAAGTTACAATAAAACTAGGCACAAATCCTAACATCAAGGTGGGGTAAGACAACCTAGTAGGAGGAAGAAGGTCCCAAGAGCAGGTATAAGAGTCCGAGAAACCTCCCACCCTCACCACTAGGAGTCCCAGAGAACACTAAGATACACAGCCATAGCTTATATGCAGGGGACCTAGTACAGTCCCATGCAGGCTCTGTGATTTGTCTTTTATATAGAAGAGCAAACCATGTTTTAGACTAATCAAAACTCATGATACATTACATAGTCCAAATAGTTAGGGTGCAGAAAGTGCTTTACTTTGAGAAATAATTAAAGGGCTTCTGCCATTACAACTCCTGAAAATAAGCCCTTCTAAAGTTCTTGTTTATTTAATGTGAGAGTGTGCGTTTGTGAGTGTGGGTGTTTGTGTGCCACAGAGTGGGTATAGGACTCAGAGGACAGCTTCTTGGAGGTGGCTCTCCATACACCATATGGGATCAGAGAATAAACTCAGGCACCAAGCTTACCTTCCAGGCTGTCTCGGTGGCCAGTCTTGACTATGTACTTTTGTCCCAACACCAGGACATTTACTTTTGTACTGAGTTACAGTTTACTTTTCTTCTCCTCGCTTAATAATGGGGAAGGAATATAGGCAGAGCACTGTTGAGATCCTTTTCAACTTTGACTTTCAGTTCTCCATCTTGAAAATGAATAAGATACAGGGACTGTTGGGACAGGTACTGAGCCTGTTAGAGAGTGATTTGCCATGTTGGTGATTTTGTTTTAGGAAACATGACAGGACAGTGAACAGGAGACATTTGACCACTGTCTGGAAGCACATACTGAGGTCAAACTGACAAAATATTGAAAACTGGTAACTTGTAACTTGACTTTGGCCCCGCTTCACACATAGATCCAAGTGTATTGCTGCTACTTTTCTGTTTGCTTTGATCTTTTCAGAAATCAGACAGTCATTTTTGTCTTCTAGTAGTGGCTGGTAAATCATGGAGTGCTGGCTGTTCTTTTCTAAGGTGTTCAGAACAAAGGCGCCATGAGCAGTGCTGAATGTGGTGCCCTGCTGAACAGTAGACTTAAATTCTGGCAGCACGTGTCCTAACCGTGCAGGGTTTGCCTTCTGATATATCTAAGTGTGAAGGAGACATTGTTGGAACTTAGTGTTCAGGGGCCAGTACAGAGCACAGAGTGAGCAGTTCACTGTCTTTAGCATCTGTTAGGAAGCAGCCATCTCAGTGTTCTGCTGACTTCCTTATCTTCTTTCACTGGTAGCTTTTTCTTTCCCCCACCTTTCCTTCCCTTATCTGTCCTTGTTTTTATTTTTAACTTTTTCTTTTTTGTCTCTGTGTCCCCCCCCCCCTTTTTTTTTTGTTCTAATAAAACTTTATTTACAGGCATGTGGTTTTTTTGGGCTGACTAAAAGAAGACAATCTTTCTATATAAACCAAACTGAACAAAACACTAGGAAGTGGGGATTGACATAATTTAAATGGACCACCCTCACCTTGTCTAATAACAATATAACCACAGATCTCATGAATTGTGTCTTTAATATTGACCAGAGAACTTGTCAACCATTCAGTGTGTTGACATCTCCTGCAAACCCTAAGAGACCACAGATGCCAGGCCAGACTACTTTAACCAGCAAAACTAACAATAACCATTGATGGAGAAAACAAAATATTCCATGACAAAAACAAATTCAAACAGTACCTATCCACAAACCCTTTTTTTTTTTTTTTTTGATATTCTATTGGTTTTTGCTTTTCTTGCTTTCCTTTTTTCTCTCTTCTTGAGAGAAGAGACTTCTGTAGTGTGTATCTGTTGTTACATGATTTCTCAGTATAATTCAGATTATAATTGCTGAAACTGCTCATGGTGATTAGAAAAGCATTAAGCAAACTTCTAGTTTCACTCCTGCTAGAAGCATTGGGTTTAGTGGTTGGTAACATAATCAAAAGGCACCTAATCATGTTTCTGTGCTTATACTGTCTTTGGCAGGGTCTGAGGGAGACCAAGCATCCTTATACCTTTGTGTCAAAGGAGGGCTTTAGGGAATTGTTGCTGGTCAAGGGTGCTCCTGAGAAAGCTGTGCCTTTGCTACCTAGACTGGTCCCAGTGCTGAAGGCAGCTCTGGTAAGTGGTTACTTCCCTTGGCCTTCCCAGTTGCATGATACGGATGGAAACTCTGATACAAAAGAACACTGCCTGCAGGGTAGTGCTTTACCTGTGGGTTTGACAGGTGTGTGCAGTGTCAAAGTCACCGTTACTCTGAGTCAGGCGGTCATGCACTTGACTCCTTTATAGGATGTACTTAGGGTCCTGAGAGTGAAGGGAACGTTTTGTGTAATTAGGGGACATAACCTCAGGTGACTGTTTGTGCTCTGTGTGACAGAAGCACATTAGTAACTGCTCTTATCTGACTCTAGATACAGTGCATTAAGCCTACTCCCCAGAGCCTGTTTGCTGCTCAGTTTCTAGGGTTAAATGCTTTATCCTACTTGTTGTGCGCCTGCCTGCCTGTTTCCCTCACCTGTCTTCCCTCCATCTTTCCAATTTTGTCCCTTTACCTCTTTTCACCATTGATACCAATGAGCAAGTCTCTTTGAGCTATAAGTACACCAATTCTCCTAGAATATTTATTCTGAATGTAGAAAGTAGAATTATACACAAAGTACCACAGAAAAGGGCCAAATGAAATAATACAGAGACCCTTTCATAGTGTTGTGGAAGCTTTAATTCTTCCCGTTAACTGGCTCCACAGGTTCATTCCGATGACGAAGTGTTTGACAGAGGACTGAGTGCGCTTGTGCAGCTGAGTGTGGCCGTTGGCCCATCCCTGAATGGCCATCTGAAACTTCTGCTTACAAGTGTGAGTACTGCACAGTGGAGAGGAGCTTTCATGTCTCCATAGCCTGGCTGCTAAGCACTAACCTAGCTCAAATCCTGAAGACCACATTCCTTGTCATGTTACACCATGCCTGGCAGAAGCAGCCAAGTGGTAGGAAAGATTAGTATGGGCTGAGATCACAGATGTCAGTCCTTTACGGCAGGAAGGATGTGGTAGCATGGAACAGGTGACTTCATAGTGCGCATGAAGCATGGATGGGCATATGTGAAGGGCTCAGGGTCTCAGTAACCTCTCTCTAACTAATCCCTACCTCCCACTTTCTACTCCCTCTCAGTAACACCGTGACATGAGGAGCCCAAGTGTCAGTCCACTCCTTGGTTAGAGCCTCGTAAACTTAATCTGAAAAAAAAAAAAAAAAAAACCACACACACACACACACACACACACACACAAACCAAAGGCTTGCTATATGTACCTGGGCATTATTCAATCCAGTCACTTTGACGGTCTGTGTTAACATTTACACTAACCAACAAATGCAGACTAGACTAAATAGGTCACAGAATATTGCTGTAGTGGACAGTGCCTCTAATGTTTTTTAATGGATTAAGCTTACAAAGCTGACTTCAGGTTTATTAATAAAAAGTGCTCAGTGTCCTTTTATTAAGTCTATGTTGAATGTGTTCTGAAAATGTTTACCAGACAGCATGGCTTATTTCAGCCAAAATGTCTTGGTCGTTGTCTGCAGAAATGCAAGTATTTTATGGGAGTATTGGTGAGTTGGTCATGACTACCTACACACCGCTACTTCCCTGCTGGTGCCCATGGTTCTGTCTTTCCTCACCTTTGCTCTCTTTTTTAAACAAAGTTCTATGTTCCTAGATACGATGTCTTTAGGATGTAACAAGAGATAAGTGGTCTTGTGGTCTCTAGTCTGATTTCCGTTGTCAGTCAGTTACTCTTCAGCTTTTCCTCTCTTATTGTAGGGCAATGTGTGCTTTGAGGTGTAGCTTCCCATCTTACTTCCCTGCATGGACTTGCATGTGACAAAATATAAAAGTATGCCATCCATGGGTCTGTGAACCTGATTTTTGTGTGAGTACATGTGTGTTTGTGTGTGTGTATGTGTGCCAAAGTGTGTGTATCTGTGTGTATACGTATGCATGCATGTGGAATGTGGACGACAGTCCCTGGTGCTGCTTTCAGCAGTATTGTCTACCTCCTGTCAGATGCATTTCCCACGTATCTGAAGCTCACCGATGAGGCTGCACTGTCCAGCCAACGAGTCCCAAGGAAGCTCTTGCTTCAACCTCCCCAGCCCTGGAATTACAATCATAAACCACCATGCCCTGTTTTTAATTCGGGTATTGAGTGTTGAAGTCAGCCGTTTCAACAGCCCCAGAAAACTTACGGTAGCAGATATTATGAGCTAGGTAGTGCTTGAAGTAACACAAAGTCAGCTTTTAACCAAATGTTATATTATTACATGTAAACTTTAGTGGATCACGTACGAAGCAATCTTTGTTTTTCAAATTAAGGCATGATCAAAAGTTATTGGTGTTTATAGCAAAATTTATTTATTTATTTAATTTGTTTGTTTTTAACTCCCCTCCCCCAATCTTCAAAAGCTTTCCAAGAGGCTAATGGACAAAAAATTCAAAGAGCCCATCACCAGCGCCTTGCAAAAGCTGGAGCAGCACGGCGGGAGTGTAAGTAGAAGGCTGTGCTGTGGCTGTGCATGCTCCGTACCTGTGCTTGCATTCTTAATGGGAGAATCCATGTGTGGTTAGCATCCGTTAACTCATTGCAGCCCTAAGTATAAATGTGAAAGCTTCTGTTTTTTCCCTCTTTTAGGCAAAAGTTTCTGTTTTGCTGGGATGGTATAGATTTTAAGATGGCTTTTCTAGAACCAGGCTGGGTGAACACAGGCCTGTGTGCTTTTGTGGCAGTTTTAGAGGTGTACTCTTAATTTTCTCTTTAAACTATTTTAGCTGTTTTGTTTCACCTGTGAACAGGTCAGAGCAAGGATGCCTAACTGATCCCAAGCCCATTTTTAAAAATGTTGTATTTATTCATTTCTGTACACATCTGCACTAGGGAGAAATCATGAGTTCCTGTGTGTGCTCACAGGTGCTGCCTGAGCTGCCCACACTTGTGGTTGCCTTGTCCCTTTAATCAGTCTCGTCTCTTCCTTCCTCAGTTTTAGAAGCTCCCTGTAGATGGAAATGCCACGTCCACATTAGAACAGAACACAGACACACTGGAAGAGCTGATCTTATTATCTTCCAACTTTCCAAGGGGAGGAATATGGGGACTTCATTACTCTATGATGTCAGCAAGATTAAACATATTTTCATAATCTGAAAGGAGTATTCAGCTAGCTAGCTTAACAATATAGAACTTGCATTTTCCATATTTTCTAAATAACTACAAGGAAGTGTGTGCAAGGATTGTGTACAGTTGCTGGCCATGCCTTAGTCAGCTAATTCTGCCAATTTTAATAATCTTTAAATTGCATATATTGTTTTTGTGATGAACACCTAAAGCTTACGCAGAGGAACAAGCCTCAAGGGGGCTGTTAGAGAATGCATTTCTTTGTTGTGTTTGAGTCGTAGGCAGGAGACTGGTTCTCAGATACTGAGGACATGTACAGAACCAGCCCCTACCAGCCCAGTGACTCCATTTCTGATGAAGTACTTACTTGTAAATGTACTCGGCCATCGTAGAATCTGAATCCCAGATGTATTTGCCCTTCCCTCCTTTCTGAGATGGAAGTGAACGGATGGTGGATGATGATGACAACTTTTTAGACTAGCGCCTCCCCTAGATGGTTGTCTGCCTCCAGGAGACCTTCTTAGGGAATGAATCAGGAAAATCAGAGCCATCATGTGACATTTTGGATGTCTGTGTGTTGGGAAGGGGAAGTTATGATTGAGATACATTTCAGAAGCTGCACATGGTTACTTGGAGCTGCCCCACAGAGGATGTTGTTAGCCTATCAAAGTCTGAGAAAGAGAGGTCTCTTTTTCTTGTTACTCAGTCTTGGTAACTTTGGATATTGCTCATACTGAATCTAAAAAGAAAAAGGGGTCGTGATTATAATAGATCTTAAATATTCCTCAGCCTTCTTCACTGGCCTTTGTGTGTTCTACATCATATTTTTAGCAATAATTTCTAACATTGCAAAAGAAGGGTGAGCTGGGCATAGAGAGACAGCTCGGCAGTTAAGCACACTTGTTGCTTCTTCAGAGCACCTGGGTTCAGGTCTGTGCACTCACACCATTATGCATGACCTCCAGTTCCAAAGGGATATGACACTCTTGATGGCTTTCTTGGGCACTAGCATGCACATGGTGCAGAGACATACATGTAGGCAAAACAGTCATACCCATAAAACTTACACATCTAAATTTTCTTTAAAGCTTTGTATTGGAATTAATGCTGGTTCCTTTTTTCTGACTTGGTTAGTGCTGTGCTAACTGTAGATGTTTTGATGTTCTTCAAGAATATAAGGAATGTGCCTCTTTCTCTTCGAGGAACTTAAAAACATATTACATTTCTTCAGTAGTAATGAGTCTTTAACAATTCTTGGGGCTGGGGAAGTGACTCATTGGTTAAGAAGACTGCCTGCTCTTCCATAGCACCCAGCCTCCGTTCCCAGCACCCACATGGTGGTTCACAACCACATAGTCTAATACCCACTTTTGGCCTCTTTGGACATTCCACACATGTACACAGACATATATCCAGACAAAACACCCATACACATAAAATAAAGATAAATAAAGCCTACATATTTTAAAAAGCAAGACTTCATAGTACAGGAGTTTCCTATTTCTTTTGGCTTTTATATATTAAAATAATGTGAAGCTGCAACTACCAGGGAATGAACACATTTGTTACAGGCACAGAGACACTTTCTAATAATCTTTACCAGTCTTAAGTTGAAACATTTTACCAATGTATGACTTAGTTTTTTGTTCTCAGCAACATGCTCACTTGTCTTGGGAAAGGCCAGTGCCCCACACTTCATTTCATTCTAGAACATGTGAGAACTGTGACAAGTACTCTGCAGAGTGCATCATAGGCCGTAACTCACTTCCTCTCCAGCACGAGCCTGAGAGGTAGACTTTACTAGCTTCTTCCTTTACGTCAGGATGTTGGGGTCAAAGAAATAGTTTACCCAGGTATGCTTGTGGAGTGCAGGGAAGGCAAATGCAAACCCTGCATTAACTCCTCCTCGCCGCGGCTCTAGATATTTTATGAAGTCGTTAGCTCTATTTGGTGTCCCTCAGAGAAGCAGTTCTACTCGTCTTGAAATTTGGGTTGTGTCTTTTTTATGACTTTTTTTGAGAATGCTCAGGTTAGCTCTCCACAGTTGATGTTCTCACACAGTTTCTGGCACGCGTGTGGGAGGAGAAGGACTCAGTCCTATTTAAGAGGCAGTGGGTATATAGAAAACACAAATTGGACTTGGTTCTTTTTTGGCGGTGGGGGCGGGGGTCACAAGGGTATGGAGAGTCTTGTGTGCTTCTTAAGCTCCACTGGTAGATGTATTGCCTACTGAAGTTAATGTGTTCTAATGCCAGTGTTTTCTTGTGTTGTCAGGGAAGTCTTACCATCATCAAATCCAAAATCCCAACGTACTGCTCTATATGCTGTTGAGTAAGGGAGCCAACAAAAGCCAAGCTGCTTCCTCAGGCACTTACCTTGGCTTCCTGGACCTTTCCTCACTTCTGTTCACTCTGATTCACAGCACCACTCATTCATTAACTGTGCTACAGGGACTATTTCAAGTCCAGAGGACTCATCTACAAGCTGTTTGTGAGCACAGAGCACAGGTGCTAATGGAAGGCAATTAAAGTAACATGTGGTAAAAGTTGAGTTCTGTTGGGGCTTCTCATGTTTGTCACGGGTGGGAGGTTATGGATCATACCTATGTATGTATTTTCCAATATATTTTTACTTACAGCCTGTCTGAAGATCATTTTGTGCCTGTGCTCTTATTTCATAGGTTGGTTTTGGCCATTTCTTGGTTTTTAAATTTATCAAGACTGAAAAAATATAAGATAGCAAGTAAGCATTTGTGACATCACTATTAGCGGGGATGTATAAATGTGTATTTTGTAATGTAGAATGCTTGGGAACATCATTTCTTTCCTAAATATTCTGGCTTAAAAAACTTGTTTTAAAATGTGAAAATTCTATTACAAGTATGTTGTTTATTACAACTTTTTAAAGCTACCTAAACTTTAGGTGTTAATTATATTTAAGTAAATGTTATTTTTCTATTTTGTAGCCTGAAAGTACCGATGATGTACATATATAGATACTCAGAAATTAAAATATTAAAACTCAACATGTATCCAGTGATATTGTAGTGGTTGTGTGTGTTTCACAGTTACTTGGTTTGTTAAAACATACTTTATGAGTTCAGCCCAGTTTCTGATGAGCTAGAAACTTACTCTAGATCATTCTGCAAGAGGAAGGAGTAGAGGAAGAGAAATAAAAGATTGGAATAAGGCCTTCAATGTCACTGTCAGGAAGAGTGGCTGTAGGAACTGGGGTAGCCACACCAAATTCAAATCATAGCCACACATTGGGAAGCCGAGGGGCAGGCAGTCACCGTGTTATGTGGGAGCAGCTGCATGCCCTCAAAACACTGGGTGGACGATGCCCTCCCCTTGTTCTCTCCCACAGGAAACTGGTTGACCCTTTAGCAATTCTTGTTTCAGGTAGATGCAGAGTTGTGAGTTGAAAGAATAGAAGCAGTTGCTGAGCCACCATACTACGGACATAACCATTTTCCATCAGGGTTTTGATCCCTGGTCCTGGGTCCTCTCTTTCTACAGGCCTATCACAGACTTGTCCCATTCTCAGACTATGCCTCCTACGGCAGCTGCCTGCTTTCACTTTTGCTTTGAGTTTTTTCTGTAGGCAACACTATTGAAAGATAGTGACAATCTAGTTTTAATCTAGTAATTAATTACAGAACTTGCTAGAGTGTAAAGACCTATAGCCGACACAGTAGAGTAATAAACACTTTATTTTGCTTTTATTTTTCCTTTTTGAGATACAAAATGTGCACATTGAGTTTACACAAACACACGGTGGCAGATTTCAGTGTACATGTACTGTACTACTCTTACGTCCTACACTGGTGCTAGCAGGGCGGCTGTCAACATCCTATCTCTACACCAGAATAGATACCTGATTTATCATTGCAGACAGTTGCAAATTTTCTCCTCCTGTATCTTCTTGCTTCTTGTGATATTTCTACGAAACAGGGAAGATGTGCGTATCTATAGTACTGTTGTGGTAGCTCTACAGTTTTGGCTTACGATCATTAAAAGGAATGTGAAGCCTTTGAGTTCTATGATGAGCTAAATCATAATGCAGTTCCGATAAACTGCTCCATGTTTGTTTTTATTTCCTATGCAATTCTTATGTATAATTTCCAATATGATAGAATCACTGGTGTTTTCAAATAATAGTTTGCTTGATCTTCATTCCTGGTAGGCTTTGGGGCAATCAAGGGTTCTCTGTCCCTGAATAGCTTATGATAAACATGCTGTGAGAACATTGGGTGTTAGGGGTGGCTAGAATTGCCCTTTACTGCTGTTAAGGGTTATTTGTTAATAAAGCATTACTAGGTGTTGCAGGACAGACACCCGGACCCTTTGCAAGTCTGTAAACATCCTTGGTTTGTTTGACACTTTGAATTTCTACTGCATGACACAATACAAAACAGTCTACAGGTAAGATCGAACAGGTTCAAAGTTACATGGATTATGTAGAGCCTTGGCTTGGATATGGAAAATTAACAAATAACTAAAATAATTTTACTAGGTATCTGCTAACATCTGATAATAAACTAATTTTTCTAAATGTGCTTTTAAAAAATGCGAAATACATTAATGTCTTTTAACAGCAGGTGAAGCCATAGAAATTGGGACTATTAGGACTATAGTTCTGTTTTTTTGTTTTTAAATTTGTAGTAATCTTTGTTTCTTAGTATTATATGAATTGAATTAAAATAAAATTCATTGGCTTTCTGGAACTTAAATGCAGATGTAAATATCTTAGAAAACCATTTAAAGTCCAGGACTGAATACATATAAACAAATAGGAAAACCCACTGGTGTTTTAAAATCACTGATCTCTGAAAGCCTCAGTAATACATGGCTAAGGCTCAAAGCTCTTCCAGATTCTGTGCCTTTTGAATATTCTGAGTATGAAACAAGTTAGCACATTTCGTGACCCTAGTGACACTGTGGAAAAGATGCAAATTTGTAACTGGAAAACTTAAATCTTGGGGGGGGGGCGGCTGGTTTTATATTAAAACAAAGCTGTTTGCATAATACGCCTCAGTGTAAAGCTGAGCAATCTATGCTAGAAGTGGTAACTCCATCTTGTATGTGTGTTGAGTAGTTCCCATTGGCCTCTTCAGGAAAAGATGTGCTGACATGTTAGATGACATTTTCGAAGAGCTGCATGGAACGCATTATGTTTTCATCCTGTAAGGGAGAAATAGAAGAATTTTATTTGCTGTGTCTATAGTGGAAATTATTGCTATAGCTCTAAGTATGGCCTGTTCCCTTCAGATGCTGCTTTGTAATGGCAAGTGTATCTACTCTTTACATACAAATTACCACAGGGGCCCATTTTATACCCTCTTGGACATGCCTTTAGATATTTCATTTAAATCTTACTTGCACCTAGACCACAGTATTTCTCAAATGACGTCAGGATGAAAACAGTGAGTGTGATAGCTAATCTTGTTTGTCAACTGCATCTAGGATCCACTATCACAAGATTCTGGCCAGTCCTGTGATGGCTTTTCTTGATTGGATTACTTGAAGCAGGAAGAACCACTCTAAAACTAGGTGACATCAGAACACTGACTTCTGCCTGCTTCCTTTCACTCTTGCTGGCAAGTTCATTCATCCTGTTGTTACGGTATTCCTTCACCTGTATTAGAACCGATTTCTTCAGGACTTCCACATAGACTGAAGGTCAGCAGCTCGCCAGGAATCTTTTAGGACCATATTGGGGTTGCATAGACATGTAGCCTAGTGGACGGAGGAACTACAGATTCAATCCCTCCAGTGTGAGATAGCCATTGTTGAACTGCTGAGATTGCATCCTGTAAGCCAACGTAATGAATCCTTACCCCCTCTCTCTGTATATGAATATACCCTACACACATCATATATACACACTCTATGCACACACATACACATATACATGCACACACACGTATATGTATATGTATATATTTCCAACCATGAGCTTTAAGAGATTATCCAAAGGGAACAGAGGAGAACTTTGGCATTTCAGGTAGATTGTAAGCCAAAGCACAGAAAGTATATAAATATCATGTTCCAGGACTAAGAAGAGTCAGTACGCTCACAGCTGTTTTACTCTGCCAGTTACTGCTAAATCTTTGTGTCCTGTAGGCATCTTTAAAACTGGATAGTTTCTGAATGCCAGAGAAATGATTGGTCGAGAGAAACCATCGCACGGTGGTGGCTGGGGTTAGCTTAGCCCATTTCTTAGAAATGAACTGTATTGGCAGATTGAACTGTTAAGGAATACTTCTCCACTGTGGGTGAACACTGCTGGTGAGCCCTGCATATTAGTGGTGAGTCACTGGTGCACCAGTCACCACTAAGAGGGTTCATGCCACCATTTTAAATCTCTAAAAGATGTTAATGAAAGGTGAGTTGAGAAGCAAACAGGCATCAAGAAAATTGAAAATGAATAACTGAAAGAGAGAGAAAAAAAAAAACAACTCTGAAATGCCAGCAAATGTTTCTCCATGTTTGGTAATTTGTTGTTATGGCCTCTACTCGTGCATTGAGTTGAATCTCTCTAGGTAAGTTAAATCTAGATTTCCAGGTAGTCATATATAACTGCTAGATTTCCAGAAGTTTTTTCTCTTTATAACTGGAGACAATTATTGATTTCTGGTAAAATGCTGCTTTTTGTCCACATATATTAAATCAATGATACTTTGCCGAGTAGCTCAATTTGACCACTGAAACAATGGGAAGAAAAGAACCACCTCTTACAAGTTGTCATATACACTCCACATGTGTGCTGTGGCGTGCTCCTTCTTCACAATATATATACACAGACATAAAATTTAAAAAAAATATAAGCTTCCATAGTTCTCTGCAATAAATTTCTTATTCTATGATGACAGGAATAAATATGACATGTTTTAAAAGTATGTCTGGGAAAGAGCAAAGCTTTATTTTTTCATTATATATATTTATATGTGTTTATGTCTATGTGTAGGTATGTGAACACAAGCATATATGTGCCTGCTAAGTCCAGAGGAGAGCCTCAGATCCCATGGAGCTGGAGTTACACACCACTGTGAGATTTCTGACTTGGGTGCTGGGAACCAAGCTCTAAGATGAACAGCGAGCACTCTTAAGCATGGAGCTGCCTCTCTACCTCCAGAAACAGTGATTTAAATCTATGTGTTTTTGATTGGTTGTCAGTAATGAATTCTCTAAAGGTTGCAAGAAACAGGGAGTGTGCATGAGTAATTTTCACCTCAGTCTTGGCATGCTATCAGATTGGATGTGCATATAAATCTGCTTGTTTTCAAATGAGAAGCCTATCCTCGTTAGCTTATGCACTTGATGTATATTTTGCTCAGTTCATATTGGCTAATAGGCTGTGCTCATTTGTAACTGATGCTAACAAAAGGGACAGTTTTTTTTTTTCTCTACTTACTTTTTGGCAACTTTCAATGAACTCATCTATGGTAACAACACCATCTTTATTTTTGTCCATCTTCTGTTGAGAAAGAAAAGAACAAAGCACTGTATTGACTGGCCCTTTGGTAGCCTTCCCATACCCAGTACATTCAAAGAGATAAAAATATAGCTCGTCATTTTGTGTGATACAGGACAATTACGTTGTAGGAGGAACTAGTGACTTCCTACAATGGGGAGGTCAAATCATTGCAGGTTGCGATTTCCCCCACATAATGTGAAACATCAATCACCTAAACTGTTTTCTAAATATGACATGACTCACACAGTTTACTGAAGTGTTGAGCCTTGCATTTTTTTAATCTATAAAAATTGGGGAAGAGTATTGAGAATTTATTATCTTTAAGATCCCTGTGGGACCTACATGACAACACTTCCTGAAATAAAATGATGGCTTAGACTGGATACTGTGACTCTTCTGGAACTACAATTGTCTGCCATAATAAATTTAAAAAAAAATATGAAGTTAAGATTTTATTTGTCCCTGTGAATAACAATTCCCCTATGGAGTTTTTGTTGTTGTTTTGGGGGGCATTGTTGTTTCGTTTTTATATCAAAATGTTTTCCAAGTATCAGGGACTGCCCTCCTTCCCTCACATCTTTCAATCCTACCTGGAAAAATGTCTCCACATGCTGTCGGGGAGCATCTTCTTTGAGGACAGGGTATGTGCACTTCCCCATCATATCGTATATTGCTTTCATTATGTCCAGCATTTCCTGAAATGGAAAGGCACTCATGTGAAGCTGCACTCCAAGTGTGAAGAGGCAGTAGGAGATTTTGTTCATAGTATTTCATTTCTTGTTTGTTTTGAAATTCTTTATGAGGTGCAGCCAACAAACAGCCTTTTGCCTCAAAGCAGTGAAATCCAAATGTACCAATTGTGAGAGCCTAGTTTTGAAATGAAGTAGATTCCTATGTCTCTCACTGGGCTGGGAAGTGAACAGTCTGTCTTAATGCTTTGATTTTCGCAAACTACAATTACAACCAGTTAGTAAAAGTCCGTGGAGTTTTTAATCACTTTTTCCTATTTTGCCTTTAACTAAAGGAGTCACATGAGAATACAAATTCCCGTATTTTGACTAGGCAGCACCTTAACATTTTGTTAGCTTCAAACGTAAAATCTAGTTTTTGTTATGCCATTTTAATCTTTTAAAAGGAAAATGGTATCTTGTTACTTAAATATTCAGATTTACTACTTGACGTAACAGATTAGGCAGGTGATAGGATTCTATTCATGTTTACTTTGGAGAGTATGGACTAGAGGACAATGCAGTTTGTAAGAATGAATAGAAGAAGTTTCAAAAGATGGTTTTATCATAGACAAGTGGTAAGATAGACGATGTAGGCAGACCTGATGAGCTCTGGTAAACGTGGAAAGAGATACAGCATTAGCTCTGTATTCAGCTCTCAGCACTGACACAAATGAAAGAGTGGTTCAAAGGGCCAGGGGTAAGACTTTTAATGTTCTCTAGGTGCCTTAATATAGTTGTGGGACTTAGGCAATGAACGCTCATAATATACCAAATCCTTAAGAAGTGTGTCTCTTCATGACGTCTTAAATTTTGCACTTTCTTCGATGACACACAGTCTGACTCCATGTATCATTTGCTAGTGACTAATGGAACAGTGGTGTCCTGGCACACTGTGTCTCTGTATCAGATAAGGTACATTCATGTCTTTGGTCCTGAGTACTTTTTTTCTCATATGAGACACTTTGTTGAAACCTTCACTCTGGAGAAGCTATTAATGCAGAGAGAAAGGCAGGTCCAGCCGCATGACCATTAAGTATGTCCAGGCTTCCAGCAGAGTGTTCATTCAATCTTATTCACATCCTACACTAAGGGCGATTACCTTCCTCCAATCCTTTCTCATTTGCTGTTTTAAATGGTCGTAACACACCAGCATTTTAATTTGTGAATGTTTTCATTGATAGCTTCCCTCCATGTGTGTTTGTTGAGCCCACCATTGTCCTGATCCACCCTGGCAACCACTGGGTGATGTGTCTTTGCTGGCTGTTGATTGTCTGGAACCTTTGTCCCCCTTACTCTTGTCCACCAGACATGACAAGGCATCTGTCACTCCCAAGGAGCCTCACTTTTCACCATATCATTAGCAGAAAAAAGGAATATAACATTGATATGTTTTGTGTTTTCTTTGGAGATTTACTACAAATGAGTCTAACCCATTCCGTTTATTATTAGAATATATATCATCTCTCCTAGAATTGCATTGAATATTTTTTATTTCCTAAAATGTGATTTTTAAAGTAGTCACTAAAACTTTAATATTTTGAAGTCAAGCAAAACTGCCTCAGAGGATTGCTAAGTTGGTGTGCCATCTCTTACTTCTTTAGTGATGTAGCCATCTTTGTTTATGTCATACAAGTTAAATGCCCAGTTGAGTTTTTCTTGTACTGTCCCTCGAAGCAAAATGGAAAGACCTTTGATGAAATCCTAAAAAAACAATAAAAATAGAATTTAGAACTTGGTAAAATTCCCTCTTAAATGGTGGTAGTAAAACAACCCTCTGGAGTTTGAACATGTTTCCAAAATTACTAATGTATTTTTAGTCTTCAATTCCTTGTGCTTCTTTGTGAGTGTGAACTATGCCCTAGCCTTTGATGTTTTCATCTAATTAGAAACTGAGTTAAATTAGCCATGGTGATCGAAATTGTACCTTTATGCATGAGTACACGTGCATGCATGCATGCACATGTGCACACACACACACACACACACACGTTTTTTTCTGAAGAAAAAATAATATCCATTAGTAAGAAATGCAAAGTATTCCTAAGAAGCAGAAAAAAAATGTAGTCTTTAATTAGATGTCAAGTTATAACTGATGTGCAGGTAGTTGTGAAAAAACTGGATCCACACTGCATGAATCCAAACTAGCATCAATTTGTCTCTAATTCCATGCCTGTAAAAATGAGGACAGTATCACCTCATAAAGATTTTATGATGATTGAAGGAATTAAGATACTTTTAACAGTCCCAGGAGAGCACATTGGCTATGAGAGTCTGCTTTAACTCTGTGAAAGCCTCTGCTAATGCTGAAATGGACTTGATTACAATGACAGGGAACCAGGCTAATCAGAGAACCAGGCTAATCAGAGAACATTCATGTGTATTTGTTGTTATATAAAGTAATGCGGCAGATCTGGGCCCAGTGGTTCTGCTCAAACTATGGCACCAACCAAGGACAATACGTGCAGTAAACATCGAACCCCTACCCAGATCTAGCCAATGAACAGGACATTCTCCACAGCTGAGTGGAGAGTGGGGTCTGACTTTCACATGAAATCTGGTGCCACATATTTGACCACCTCCCCTTGATGAGGCCTGGTGGCACTCAGAGGAAGGATAGCAGGCTACCAAGAAGAGACTTGATACCCGATGATCATATACAGGGGAAGGAGGTCCCCCTCAGTCACAGTCATAGGAGAGGGGAATAGGGTGAAAGCAGGAGGGAGGTAGGAATGGGAGGATACAAGGGGTGAGATAACAATTGAGGTGTAATATGAATGAATTAATATAAAAATAAAAATGAAGTAATGTCAGTATTTCAATGTGATTAAATTCAGGAGTGACAATCCCTTAGATGAAAAAGTGACACAAATCCAAAAGTTGTCCTTTGGGTGAACTTGTATTCTCCCTCCGTTTCTGCATCCATAGCTGTTTTCGTGTCCCAGCTTTTAAATGGTGTTTCTCTGTCTTCAGTGGTGGTGCGACAGTTAGCATACATGTAGTTCACAAATTATAAGTTATGTATGCTGTCTGGTGAGAAGTCCTCCCCTTTCTAAACTAGTGCTAGCTATTTCTATTCTATGAATACTTTGTGACTATGTATGTTGTGTTATTTATATACACACCCGTTCTTTGTATAAATGATAGCTTAATATGCTCTTCTGCCCTTAATTTTTCCTTAGTCAAAAAGGAAAGATAGAAAGAGAGCCCCTATCACACAATGAGGACTCTTATTGTTTGCCTGCTTAGTAAAATGGATATTCCGTTTGGATATGTTCCTATTCAGTGGTCCATGCAACAATAGGGAAGTCCAACACCATCCCTGGCTCTAGTGATGGAACTTGGCCTGGACAAAGACAGGAAGTTTGTGTCACCTCTTTAGCCAAGACCATCAGATCTAAGGCTTGATACATTTTTGAACCTAGTCCAAATCTTAAGAGTGATTTTGACATTCCTGGACTCTTATAAGGATGACAAGATTAGAGGTGTTCCTCCTGACATGTCAGGAACAGTTAGTAACAACATCCAAGGGCTGCTGATAGTACCTTGCAAACATCCTATGCCTCTCTTAGTGTGCAGTCAGTGCCACCCTTTTTATCCCTGTGAGCTGATAAATACCACAGTGTTTTCACCAATTATTCTATGATTTCTAATGCTATCAGGGAAAGTGCTGTGGTTGTCATGCATACCTCCCTCTTAACTTGCACTAAACAGTGGCTATGGTCCAAGGTCCTTAGGGTGGGGATGGGTTCCTGCCCTAATTCTATGACAGGTCAGGAATAAAACTATCTTTTTATTAAAAATAACTAAAGAAAAGCCATTTCCAACAGGATTACTGTTCTTTATTCTGTGTCATAAAAATGCCTGTGATAGAAAGGAGCAGAACCTACCGCTGTCTACCTCAACTTCCCCAGTCAGTCTCTGCTAACGTTTGCAAGCTCTCAATATGATGATATAGCTTTCCTGGTGTTGTCTCTTCTTGTACTTGGAAGCCTTGTCCAAGGTGACACTTTCTAAACAGGATTCTCTCTGAAAGGAAATTCAGTTGCCTGCCTTAAAGAGGCCTCCTCACTTGATTTCTGCTGGAGGTTTTTAGAGTACAATTTGATAATATTTTGATCCTCTCTCTCCTCCAGTCTGTCCATCTTTCTTTCTTTGTTTTATATTTGGTTTACTACAAACGTGATAAACTCATTCATTAATATCCAAAAGTATGGCTATTGTAGTTCCTTCTCTGACTTCAGAGAGCAAGGCCTGACTCGGTAGTTACCTGGTAGCAACCATTCTTTCATCTGAGGGCCCTTTACTCAGCATCTCACAGCTGGTTACTATTACTCCTTCCGCATTAGTCCGTCTCACTTCTACCACCTCCAAAAGCACCCTGGCCGAGAATGGCCCATTTGGAGGTAGCTGCAACCAAGTCCAGATGGGAAACCTTAAACTCACTAAAGGTACTGCAGGTGACAGACTCAGCACAGAAAGACATCAATACATGTGTGTGTGTGCTGTGCCTTGCTCTTCCTCATGTGGTTTCATAGCAATGTTAAAGTATTGCTTTTCTCTAATATGACCTCCCTAAATAGGTCAAATTTCCACAGTACTTATTCTCTTCCTTAAAATATTTGGAAGATGAAATTTCAGGAATTGACTAAAATTACATTGTCTTTGGACCAAAGATACCAATATGTGTATATTATATCTTCACATCTATATATTTATGTACATATATATATACATATATATACACACACACACACATATATATCTATATATATATACATATTTCAAAAGATTCTAGCCTGACTTTATCTTATAGAAGAGATAGCTTACTTACACTGACTGAAACACAGTAAAGTCCTTTTTTTTGTAATGTCTTTTAAAATAATTTGTGTCTTGAAAAGTGATCACAGCTACACTAAATTAAATTAGAAGTTCTATGATTTAACCTTGCTGACAACTGTTAAGGATTTGATAATGTTAAACAATATTCATAAATATGTGTAAAATAAATACAAACATATTATATAATCTTATAAAACTATATGAAACTGTACTGAAAAATAATGTAAGCACACATAAGTCTAATAACTGCTAATATTAAATATTCCAAGTCTCTCTTTTCTCACATGTATCAGCATATATTTATTTTTATTTTTTATTTTTGGAGCAAATGAATTTATTTTTATATTGGAAATCGTTGCCTTGAAGCAAAGAAAGTTTCAAGATTTTCTAAGCAATTACTATCTCTAGCTAAAATCACTTTGCTAGAATTCCAGCCAAAGGGGAACCTAGCACAGAGAACATCAGAGATTGAAACAAGGAGATTTGACAACAGATACCTCCATTTCATACCTCTGACTTACCTGAAGCAAAGTGTGTGACAACCACTCCTGGGGCCATGCTTAGACTGGCCTGAGAATGGTACAAACCTGAGTGTATATCTATAATAAAAGCCACACATATGATCCTAAAGACATTATTGATATTATATATTTTGTAACATGTACATATATTAAACACGTATGTATCTATAAAACAATGAACAAAATCTCATTGTTTCATTTATATCAGAATTTAATATTTAATTTAATATTATAAGTATTTTGCCATATCATTGAAAATCTGTCATGAAGTAACTGTATAATTGAGTCATAAAAATATATCATATTTACCAAAAAGAAGTTATTTTATGTTTTGATAGAATGTAATCATTTGATTTCTGAACATTTTGAACCACAATAAAAATCACATTTTAAACATTTTTAAAAAGATTTCCCTTTGTTTCTTTATCTTTCTTTCTTTCTTTCTTTCTTTCTTTCTTTCTTTCTTTCTCTCTAAAATTTACTTATTTATTTTATATATTGGAGTGTTCTATCTTCATGTATACTTGTGTGCTAGAAGAGGGCATCAGATCCCAGTATAGATGGTTGTAAGCCAGCATGTGGCTGCTGGTGGGAATTGAACTCAGGACCTCTGAGAGAGCCAACAGTGCTCTTAACCACTGGGCCATCTCTCCAGCCTCAAAATGATTTCTTTTATATTCTATGTATGTGGTGTTTTGCCAGCATGTATGTCTAGGCGACACTTGCATGCAGTGCCCTTGGAGGCCAAAAGACGGATCTCCATCCCCTCTAACTGGAATTACAGGACAGTTGTGAGCCCGTGAACGAATGGGTGTTGGTAATTGAAGCCCTGGGCCTCTGCAAGAGCCAGCAGTACTCTTAAACTGCTGAGTCATCTTTCTATCCCCAGGATTCATATTTTAAATGGCAGTCTACCACACATAGAGGGATATAAACACACCTTAGTGGAAATGTAATTTTATGCAACCATAGACCAGAACTTGAAGTTCTCTTTTCATTTCTGTCTCACTATTTTTCTAAAATATTACAGTTGCTGAGCTCTAATTTCAGTAACTGCATGGCCTCAATTTTAAGTTTTCAGCATTGCATGGTATTATTTCCTGTTGTTAAATATGCAAATTATTAACTTGTTTACTTGTTAGAAATGATTCTGGAGCAAGCTTTTTCTCTGTTTCTCACAGTACTTATTTTCTTTCTTTTTTAATAATTAATTTATTCAGATTACAATTAAATTGTTATCCCCTTACGTGTATCCTCCTGTTCCTCCCTCCCTCCCTCTTTCGCCCTATTCCCCTCCCCTAGGTCTGTGACCGAAGGGGACCTCCTCCCCCACTATATGGTCATAGACTATCAAATCTCATCTTAGTAGCCTGCTTATCCTTCCTCTGAGTGCCACCTGGCCTCCCCACCACGGGGAAGTGTTCAAATATGGGGCACCAGAGTTCATGTCAGAGTCAATCCCCACTCTACATAACTGTGGAGAATGTCCTGTCCATTGGCTAGATCTGAGTAGGGGTTCAATGCTTACTGCATGTATTTTCCTTGGTTGGTGCAGTAGTTTGAGCAGATGCCCCTGCATCCAGATCTGCCTGTCATGATGTTCTTCTTGTAGGTTTCTAGGACCCTTGAGATCCTTCTATTTCCCCATTCTCCCATACTTCTCTCACCTAGAGTCCCTATAGGAAGTCCTCACATCTATCCCAATCTCCAGGTAAGTGAAGACTTTCATGGGTCATCCCTTTGGGGCTAGTGTCCAATTATAAGTGAGTATATACTATGTGAGTCTTCCTGGGTTTGGGTCAAGTCACTAAGTATGATCATTTCTAGTTCCATCCATTTTTCCGCAAATTTCAGGATTTCCTTGATTTTAGTAGCTGAGTAGTATTCCATAGTGTAAATGAACCACAGTTTGTTTATCCATTCTTTGACTGAGAGACATTTAGGTTGTTTCCAGGTTCTGGCTATTACAAGTAAGACTACTGTGAACATGGTTGAGGCTATGTCCTTGTTGTGTGGTGGAGCATCTTCTGCGTATATTCCAAGGCAGTCTCATTTTCATAAGGAATAACAACTAGTGGAGAAACAGAAATTATTAATGTAATGATGACTAGAGACTGTTGATTTGAGGGGCCATCTGGTTAGCAGTTGTCAGAGTTAGGTAACTCCAGATACCTCATGCAGCCTTAGAAATGTGTACAATTTATTATCTTTATAGATGGATGATCAGGAGTATGACTGAGTCACAGCACAAAGCTTGGAACAGCAGTGTTGAACACTGGACAAGACTTCTGATTTAAATTCCTAGGCTTCTCTTTTCGCTTGGACTGGAGCTAAGGCCTGTGGTCATGTAGAAACAGTTGCCTCATGCCCATTATTGACTCCGTAGGAGAAAATTGTGGAGTAATGTGAAGGGGAGGCCACACCCCACTTCAGCTTTTTACCAGTGGCACTGTAGAACATTCAGAGGTGTCAGGAATTCATAATTCTTTACATGAATGAATACATAAATAAAAAGTCAGAGGAACCAGACTGTGTATACACGTGCACATATAAATGCTATTGGAAGATGGAAGGAGGTTAAAAGGCTCTCTGGCAGTTTTATATGCCCCAGCTAACAACCTCAGAATGAAAGCCACAGATACTGACTTCACATCTTGGAGACTGAATAGATTGTAACCAGGTCAACCTTAAGAACACTAAGACAATTTTCTGTACGCTTTTGATGTGCATTTTAGCCTCCTTATCAGCCATAGCAGTGGGAAGTCAAAGGGACAAAGAGCCAACAGAAAAATTTCTTGTTGACCACAACAGAACAGTGTGAGCAACAGTGTAAGTAGGGTTACACCAGCGTTTAACGAAAGATATAAAACAAATACCCATGAGCCCATATAGCTATAAATAATTGTTGCGTTTATTTATTGATGCCTGGAGAAGGAAGGGCAGATTGTCCGTGTGGAATTTCAAATAAATAACCTACATTCTTTGCTGCCCTTAAATTTGGTTGATGAACAATGACTTCTTTCTGAAGAGTGTCCATTTTGCAAATAGGGAGACACAGCACTAGGAAACTTGACAAATGCCATTTTATGCAGGCAGACAAGGTCAGTATCAACAGTCATAAATCATTTTGACAGTCTACTCATTCTATAAAATGGCCCTCTCTCTCTACACTCTACATTTCCCAAACCCATAACCTAAATGTAATCCTGAGAGACTCGTCATACAAATCTGAACTGAAGGACGTTCTATCAAATACCTGAGCAATACTTCCTCCAAACTGTCAAGACAGCAACAAACAAGGGACGCCTAAGAATGTGTCAGTACTAACAAGGGTCTAAGGAGACATCATGTCTACATGAAATGTGAGCACGCCTAAAGGAAATTCTATCCAAACTGGGGTAACTGGTTCAGAAAAAGGACATACAGTGAAACCCAAAGAAATCTGGAGATAGCATGAGATTTAGTTAATACTAATGTGCCTATATTAGTTCATTAAGTGGAGCTAGCATTCCCTCTTAAGCTATGGTGTGAGTAACAGAGAAAACTGCATGTCACATGGGATCTCTGCTCTCTACATTTTTTAGATAAGTGTGAAGCATATCTAATACTAAACAGTTATTATAAAGTGATTTAAAAAAAAAAGAAATTGGCCTTAGATCCATGAGAACAATTACAGATATTTATTGTATGGATATTTCTCCTGTCCTTCCGTGCTCTTTTGTTTCTGAGATTTCAGTACATATGAGGGCCGTTGCCATAAGGGAGTCACAGGAAAAGCTCTTGGAGGCAACAGGAAGTGGGAGGGGAGAGCATCTGAAACCCTGATGTTACTAAAGATGCAAGCTAGAGTGATGGGGTGACAAGGAAAGCTGGACAGCGTGCAGCAGGGCCGCAGTCCTTGGGAAGCCACAGAGTGATTGCTTGTGGCCCAGGTGAGGAACGCTCACAATGAGAACAGGTGGGTCTACAGAAATTGCTCATTAACATGGGGGATACAAGTTGCACCAGGGCAAGGATTTTTTTTTTCTGATTTTGTTTCCCTCTGCGTCTAGCATGTGAGGGGTGTTTGGCACATAGTAGGCTTGGTGGCTATTTGTTAAATGAATGAATAAAGTTGAGAAATATCTAGGGATGCCTTCAATGAGAACAAGGGCCCCTGGAATGATCAGAAAATAACAATAACAGAATTATGTACACAGAAGAAATTGGGCATGCATGTGTAACCCAAAGATGAATAAATTTGATAATAATGGAATTCTACAGTAATTAGAAACACTGCTTAAAATAATTCATCCTGGCATTTCAAAGGAAATAGCTATGCCATTTAACAAGTTGACATATACTAGAAAGTTTTTCTATAAACATAACTGATATTTGTATAAAATATTTTTTTCAGCACTGCGAATAACAGAGCTATTAGTTTGGGGTAATGCCTCCACTGCGTATCTGCAGGGGGTGCAGTTCTCATCATTTTCCATGTGAATTGAGTTGTCTGCAAATGGCATTTCCTTTCAGCTCTGATTCATCAATCACCTGTAGTAGCAATTAGGTACTACCGATTTCAGAATTAATCTGACAGAAAATTTTAACTCAGTCTCAATACCACTAGCAATCTGGGAAATTCTCAGCTGTGTAAATTACCTGAAGGTGATAATATTTGGGAGAATAGACTGCATGTAATGGGCTCCCTGACTGGCAAAATCAGAAATATTTGGTACTTTCCAGGAGAGGTTCCTGAGTGCTGATTAAGACTATGGAATTTTAGAGACTTTGCTAGAGATGAGCAGGATTCACTCCTCATTCCTCTTCATGTATACAAATGGCTTTAATAACAAGTCAGCCTTCTAATGTGCTGCTTCCTAGTCTCGAAGACATAGAGAAGAATATAAGTCTTTTACTTTCTATTTGATTTATTAAAAAATGATGAATTTGAAAATACATATTGGGAAGTCTGAGAGATGCTAAAGGTTAGTACTAAAATTTATGTTGGTTAATCCTGGTGCCAAAGTCTGTCTGTCTGTCTATCTATCTATCTATCTATCTATCTATCTATCTATCTATCTATCTATCATCTATCTATCTATCTATCTATCTATCATCTATCTATCTATCATCTATCTATCTATCTATCTATCTATCTATCTATCTATCTATCTATCTGTCATCTATCCTGTCATCATCATCTATCTCCTTTGTACTCTATCTACCATCTAGATATCTTTCTACATATCATCCTCATCTATGACTTTAAATCAAAGGATAGTAAAAGCTTCACATCTATAATTTACACGCAGTGAAATATAGTGAAGGGGATGCTGGTTCATCAAGAATCCAGGTTACTTCTACTATGTTGAAATACTTGATCTTGCAATTTCCACAGATGAGAATGGATGAAAAATGATTCACACCACTTTCTGTTCATAAAACCTCAGTTAAACCCCCCACTTCTGTGCAGAAGAAGACAGCAACAGCAAAAACATGTGCTCTAGAGTACATGGAGACCAATAGCCAATAACTGTTGTGACTATCTTTGTCATATTTTGGTGAACAGATACAACACATTTGATTGTAGTTTCCTATAGAGTTTGTTGAAGACATTAATACTATGCATGGACCATATGTATATACATTATCAACCATCTATTTTCATTTAAGTTGTTAATAGTTAATAGTATGAAGTTTCTCAAAGAAAAACTCTATCCAGCTGTGGGGATTTCAAGGGGGTAATATACATGTGATTGGAGAATTGTATGTGTGCCAACCACTGTTTGAGGCCAGAGATGCTGAATTTGAATCTTGAATGTTTTATATTCTGTGTAACTATGACAAGATATTAAACTTTGTGATTGCCTTTTTTTACTTGCTAAAAGGAGATAACCATAGTGCCATGGATACAGGTAAATATTATGTAATTAGTGCAACATAATGCCTAAAATAATGAAAGCTAAACAAGCATGGGTTTGTATTATCACTGAGCTAGCTATTGTTGCTAATATTTTGAGCACGTAATACAGTAAATGCTCATAATGAGATAAAAATCTGTCATAGTATCACGAAGTAGTCATCTAGGCCTTTGCTGGAATATGTTTAAAAATTCTAGATTACAGTGTAATCTAGTGTAATGTGATGACAAATGGCAGAATTAATCACCTTTATTAGAAAAGTCCTGAAGTAATAACTGCTACAACTAAAATCTAATAAATATTGAGCATGTATTTGGTGCCAGGCTCAGAGCCAAACCCAACACTTCCATTATGATTTTCCACTTGTATGTTGATTCATGCATTTGTCTCTCTGCTGGTCTTATAATAATATGATTATTAAGGCCTAGAGGGTTTAAATAGTAAATCCAGGGCCCCACAGCTGCATGGTAGTAAAAAGGAGATTGGATCCGATCATAATAAAACCCAGGTCCCCTCTGACTTGTTCATTCTGTCCTTCACTCCTTCACCTTTAAGCAAATACTGGACATCTTCCATTTTTCTTTATCTCAAAATCAGGATGGACTCTGTTGTTTTTCCCAGGATGCTATTGCTATTAAAAATGTCTTCCCTGCCAAGTCATTTATGTTTTCTAGATACCTTCCAGGCAGCTAATTAATTTAGAAATATAACTTCAGTACCCTAATTTAAAATTTGATTTTGATTGGATATTTATGGCATTTATGAACTTAGTAGTTTATATTAAAAGTAAAGGCGTTATGCCGACATGTATATCACAAATAACTGTTACAACTACACAAACTAAAATAATTAACAATAATTAGCAGTGTTTTACATGGGCACAAAGAAGCATTGCTATATATTTTCCAACATTATTGACAGTAGACCAAAATGTATATGCAAAATTAAACACTAAATTCTATGAGACATGGATAGCACGATTGTTGTGATTATTTTCCATCACATTGAGGTGTGCCCCTAGATTTGCAATTGTTAATTCTGTGCTAAATGCAGGCAGGATTTTGGTATTCTAATTTTTATGGCATCATCAGTTTTCAATTTGTAAATTCTTGGCTTTCCTCATCTGCCAAAGAGCAACCTATAAGAGATGGATCAGGGGTTGTCTTGCAGATTGGTTCAAATTGTAATGCAGTTTTTATGTGTAATAAATAGCTGCCATTAGAAGTGGTATTTCAGGAGATCTAGGGCAACCTTGACCTTTTCCCTTTGGCCAAATAACAGCTGCTTCCACATTCCGGAAAACGCTACTTGCCCTGTTTTGACTCTTGGTTTATACCTCCTCAATCACTAGCACCTTCTGCCCTCCCCTTCTTAGGATATTTCTTGGTTACGTTTAGTGAGATGATGTTTGAAATTTCTGGTCCAGAATCTTCATATCCACAGCCTGGTGTCTTCATGAGGACGGAGTGTACATGATAATATATTTTGTTGCCTCTGGAAATTCTTACATAGGACCACTGATTAATATGTTACGAAGATCCACTCTTCTCTGTTCAGCCTGTCTACATGAGCCATGCGTTCAGAGTGCTTTCCGTGCCCAAATTGTTTTCCCTCCTAAATATGTCAGATGGTTACGAGTCTACCAAGCTCAGGCTTAGTCATTTATAATTCATCTCTTCCCCTCATTTTTACTGCAGTTCAATTCTTCATCAGCTCCTTCCTGTCTTACTCTTAGAATAAATAGCTTCTAATTGCACTCCCTGTTTCAGGGACATAACTCACACACATGAACAGTCCTGCTGAAATTTCCTCAAGGGTCCTTATCTCCTACAACACAGTTTTCAACCTCCTCAGTTGGCAGCCTGCCTGAGATGTGGCCTCTGCTTCCTCTCGCAACCCTCTCAGCTGGCTCACGAATTTGGATTCTGTCTTTCGGAAGATCTACAGATGTTTTCTCTTTATTCCCAGGGTGATATTCTCCACTCAAGTTCTGCCTCATACTGCCCATCTCAACCTGTATTCCCTTTATTAGTTTCTGCTGGTTTCTCAGGACATAATACATGAAAGTCACCAGATAGGCTTTGCTGTTACAGTCCCTTCTGCCTCTGGTTCATTTTCCTAGATAGTCTCATTCCATCATCTCACTTTGTGAGATCCTTATTAGAATTCCTTTTCATGTGTATCAACTGCATCCTCCTCCCTGTCTCGAAAGAGAAAATGTGTTTCCTAATTGTTATTATTCACACTCTTTAGCATATGCCTGCCTGTCCATATATCATCTACCTAATGTTGAACATACAAAATAAGATAATAGATATTTTATTTGCCTAAAAGCCAAATACACTCACCCATAATGTATGCAAATCTCGGAACAAAATATTCTCCTCACAAATTTTTGTTATTCTTAACAAAAATAAAAGTCACAGGCAGATGTTTCCAAGTTCATATTTCATTTATTCTTCTAGCATTCACAAATAAATGCTACCTCTGACCTTCTGGCACTAAATGAATCCCACAAAAGGCATCACTCTCTACCCATAGTATCTATCTATCTATCTATCTATCTATCTATCTATCTATCTATCTATCAGTCTATCATCTCCCTCCATCTCTCTGTGTATGAATGAGAGAGAGAGAGAGAGAGAGAGAGAGAGAGAGAGAGAGAGAGAGAGAGAGAGAGAGAAGCACATTTTTTAATTAAGACTGATATTACATATTTCATGAATAGTACTGCAAGCATTTGCTCTAGGTCATTTGAAAGATTTAATTTCCTTGCAAGCTTTTGGGGCTGATGAAGGCAGCATTTCTCCCCTATATTAAATATCTTGCCGTATCTACATTTAATAGACTCCCCCAGCAGAGTTTAAGTATATTAATTTATATATCCAAGGGATGCCATAATGACTAGCCCATGGTAAGTGCCAGTAAGTGTCAGATAAATCATTTGCCTTCTTGGGTTGTCCTCATGCTGTAGGAGAAAGCCATGCATGAACAGATAGCACATATTTGAAGGTGCACTAAATGTACATTGTAATTTGTCCAACTTTGCAAGGGTAAGAACGGCAACATGTAGGATTTTTTTGTTTTTCCATATGAAGTTCAGAATTGAACTTTCAATGTCTTTAAAAAATTGTGTAGGTATTTTGATAGGGATTGCATTGAATCTGTAGATTGCTTGAGGGGGGAGACCTGGCGGCACTCAGAGGAAGGACAGCAGGTTACCAAGAAGAGACTTGATACCCTTTGAGCATATACAGGGGGAGGTAATCCCTCTCAGGAACAGTCATAGGGGAGGGGAATAAGGGGAAAATGGGAGGGAGGGAAGAATGGGAGGATACAGGGATGGGATAACCATTGAAATGTAACAAGAATAAATTAATTTTAAAAATTAAAAAAAAAAAAAGAACGGCAACATGGCAACTTAGAAAGGGAAAGGCAGTGTTCCTGGGCTTTTCAAAAATAAGCAAATATCAAACTCTTAGCTTTCTTTCTAAAGAGATTAAAGTTTCCTTCAGAGTCTTATGTCAAATGGTAGAAGAGGAGTTCAAGGCTTACCTCAAAGCTCACTGCTCCATTGTGGTCTGT
Organism: Acomys percivali; assembly: GCA_907169655.1. Lineage (NCBI taxonomy): Eukaryota > Metazoa > Chordata > Mammalia > Rodentia > Muridae > Acomys > Acomys percivali. The sequence continues at coordinate 20,379,408 of OU015747.1, read as the reverse complement.
ATCGAATGCATTGAACAGAAAATGTGCATATGTTGTGGAGTCTGAAACATTAAAAAGGGGATATCATTTAGTTAGTGGTTCTAGAGCCCACCCCCTTTTCTTTAATGTGTGTTGTGATCTCCGCTGTCCACCCTCTTGTAGTGAACTAGGACTTGATAGTCACAAGAATGAATGAGCTACATGTTGAGGTCATTGGTGACAGAGATTTTCTGCGAGCCTCTGGCTAGGATTAATCTCAAGACCTGAGATCGTGGGTGTTGATCTCAGCCCTGAAATAAGTACCGGTCCCATAGGTGGATTTCTGGACATTGATTGGTGCTTTGCCAAATTTTATCTCCGTAAGTAAAGCAGTAAGAACCTAAATGAAACACACATGAGTTAGTATCATGGTACCATTAATATTCTGGTCATTACTGATATTGTCCTTGTTTTTACTCTCAGAGAAATGTGTTTGGATGTAGAGAGATTGTGAAACTTGCCCAAAGCCACATAGTCACTAAGATGTGGAGCTGAGGCAATCCCATGGCCAGTTAATTTGGCTGTGGCTTGGGGACAGGGGTGACTTAGGAAGCCTCTGGTGGTTAACATGCAGAGTATTTTGTAGACCCTGGGATTCCTACTCATGTGCCACCGGATGCGGTAGGGTGCCACTATCCTGCTTGTGCCATGGGTGTGACTTAATGCTCTGAGTAATAAGGACAAAAAATGGATGACTCAGTTTCCCCACTGCCTCTGACGCAGTCTGAGGTCACTGAAGGTCTCTGAAATCTACCTCTTCCTCTGTGTCAGTTTCTCATGTCTACTCCCTCCCTCCCTTTTGCTTTTCCTTTGTCTAACTAATCTGTGTGCTTTCTTCAGATTTCATTTTAAAAAGTATTTCTGTTTGTTTTCTTTTCTTAATGCCCAGCTTTAGCCTTTAAGTACTTTTGTGCTCAGTTCTTGATGAAATTTACATCATTATGTTAAATGCTTCCTCTCCTGGGTTTTAGCCTTTAATCTTCACCTACAAAAATGTAACCTTTCAGCCTTTCGCTTCTAGCCCTTTATCTTCTGTCTTAAGAGCTCATTAATTTCTAGTTTGTGAGTTTTTGTTTTATTTTTTTACTGGGATTTCTTATTACTTCTATTCCTTTTGACATTATGAATTGGTTTTAAAAGCTGCCAATGAACTGAGTCCACTAGCAGGGAGAGGAGATTACTTTTTTCAGTGAAATCAGGTATCACCGCTCCTTCTCTTTCCAAGTCTCTCCATTCTGTCAGAGGAAAGCCAAACTTTCCTCTGCACCCTCGGGATTATGAGCTATTTAGGAACGTTTCCCCTTGATGCTTCATCGAAGTCATTGGTCATTAACATGAAGGTCATGCATCTCAAAGCTGACTCCACATTCATTCAGTGTCTCAAAAATGATGGTAGCAGCTCCCCTCATCCCTCACCGCTAAATAAAATATAAAGCACCACTGACTATAACCATGGGAAATTTTAAATTCTCTGTTTCTGTGTCTCTGTATCTGTGTCTCTGTATCTCTCTGTTTCTCTCTATCTCTCTCTCTTTCTCTGTGAGTGTGTGTGTGGGGGGGGGTGTTTCATGCCTGTGTGTGCAGGTGTATTTGCACATGCATGCATAACTGGACCCAAGATGTCAATGTTGGATGTTTTTGCCTATCACTTTTTGCTTTAGTTTTGAAGACAGAGTTTCTTATTGAAAATGGAGCTCACCATTTCGGATAGCTGGCTATATGCCTCTGGGAAGTATCTGTTTACCTACTGCCAGCGCTGAAGTCACAAGCTGCACTTCACCACACCTGCCATTTATGTGAGTGTAGGGAATCTGAGCTCAGTTCTGCATACTTGGGCAATTAACTGAGACATTTTCTTAGCCCCATTAACATTATTTTCAATCTGTTAACCAGGCGCCCAAATTGGGTCCATACAGTATGTGAGACTGGCAATACCTAGAGTGATACCTGTGTGACATTGATGACTTATAGGAAGAAGTCATTTTGGATGTGGGACCAGGGATTTAGATGCAATTGACTTTATGCAATTGCTGCGGAGCTTTATTATACAATAATGAAGAACTGGCAGCCTATTCAGGTTTGTAGAGTTGTTTTGCACTCAGTAATACTTTTCACATACTTCTTAAACTCTTTACAACTCTAAGGAGGTATGAGTTTATGGGTGCTATGTTAAATTTATTTTCAGGAGAGAAAAAAAGTTTTGCATAGTTTATAATGAGCTTAATTAAGTGGGTCTCTTGTCACCATGTTTAGATAATCAAGGTAAATATATTTACCTTAACTAGCAAATCTCACCATGAATAATGGCTCATAACAGACAGTGCTTGTGGTTTTTAATTTAAAAACAAGATAATATAGGCATGTGATAATTATTCTTCTCTAATGGTGTCTCATTAATTTCAACACTGACATGTGGCAATGATATTCTCAATGTTTACACTGATATTGTTCAAGAGACTTCTTGTTTCCCAGTGCATCTTGGCAATTCTCTTGGAAGTTTATCCAACTTTCCACTCTAAGTTTATCATGCAGAGAAATTTGGCTAATACAATAATAAAAATCAGAGTGCTTGAATTTGAATCTCCATTTCTTCAAAGACTAATGGTGTGGCCTTGTGCTAGTCAATATTTGTGTGACTCAGTTTTCTCATGCATAAATAATAGTGATATGAATATGTACTTCATAGAACCAGCATAAAGTTTACATATACATATTACATATACAAAGAGTTTATAATAGTCACAGGAACCTAGTCAATGTAAAGTAACTATTAGCTGTCATTGTTGTTCTAATGTTGGATTCCAACTAATAGTTTGATGAAATCTCTTAAGATGTGGTAACATCTAAGGCTTGAGACAGAAAATCAGTTTGGTGGAGTTCTTTCTTTTCACCCAAATTCTACACCATCTGGATTTCAATCATGCTGTGTAGAAGTAGTCTAACATATTCAAATGTGCAATTTATGGCTCTGGCGTTCTGCAGATATCTGTGTGTGAATGGTAGTCTCTGTCAGAGTCCGTGAAGATTAGGGGTGCAACTCAGTGGTAGAGAATATATTTGTCCTGTGAAAGGCTGTGGGTTCAAGTACTCCATCCCTTCAAAAATAACATCAATAACAACAGACAAGCTCTCAATTCTCCTTTTTAACTGCACTGAAATTTGTTGTATAGTAGTCTGAAATGAGAAATACATGTATTATGTATCAATTTGTACATCTTTATCAGCTAATTTAATATTTATACCCAGACAAGCCAAGTACGTGCCTCAAGTGCTTTGTGTATGATAGTGGATGTTTATGGACATGCTTTTCTGACTTGAGCTTACTCACTTATCTCTTTAATATCTGCTAACCGAGGATCTAGTATAGTCAAAGCACTTGCAAGTTCTTATACAACACAAGCAGAGATAATATAGAAACCCCCCTTTCCCTCAAGATGTTGTAATGGTTAACGTGCTAAGAGTTACATAGTTAATGCTTCTACTGCATATAGAGAAACACTGGGACACACAGGCAGCGAAGCTAGCCAGCTTTTCTCCATCTCATTGCTGTATGCTAGGCCGACTTTATCTGCCTGCAAGACGCTCTCTTCAATATGGCTGTGCTGATATCCATTCAGAACACTAACAAGCCGTCTTTGGTGAAGTGTCTCACTAAGCCTTAGGTGGAGACAGGAAGCGGACACAATAGACATTGGGCAGAAGCTTCTATATATAAGACAAAATATTTGTGCAGTACATGGTGAGATGTGGGGATTTATAGGTACTTCATTGTTACTGTTCATAATGCCAGAAACCTGTTGCTCTCAGACTGTCAACCTGAATAAATGATGATTTCATGGAAGATGAAGACAGCTACAATATGAATCTGTTTGCCATTGGAGATTGTGTTCTTCCTGCGACCATTTTTCCTTTGCAGGCATCACTGTGAAATGTAATTTGCATGCATCATATTAATTTTTAAATGGTAAGTCATCATTCTTTGAAATATCTCATTCTTTTCAATGATGTTCCTTTAGATTTATGTGTTCAATTAACATGAATAATCAAAGAGTTTTTAAGAGCCAGAAAGTGATTTTTCTGCCTTAAATCCTTTTGGATTTGTGAGAAGAATCCTTTGCAATGTAGATTTCTCTGTTTAAATAGATACCCTCTAATGGAAAAGTATTATTTTTAAAATAATACTTTGCATTTTAGGTGCACTCTAACATGTAGTATGCAAAAAAACTTTTGATTAAAAGAAATAATAGCAAAGATTTCCATTTGTTTTTGTTTTTTGGTATGTATGCCTTGTTCTACGTTGGTAGACACAAAGACAGAGCACATGAGCTTTCTTTAAAGATGTTAAAATAATTTATTTATTTATTTATATTATATAAACACACTCAGATAGTCAGTTGGTACCCAATATTCTCTCTTTCCCTCTCGTGTTTTAGTGTTGGTGATCATATTCGGGGCCTTAGAAGTGCTAGGCAAGCCCTCTCTTTGATCGACACCACAAACGCCCCAGTTTAATCTTTCATTAATGGGCTCTGCAATATTACAACCATGGCATGTGATGTATTATAGTTATCTTCCATTGGCAACTTGACACAACTCACAGTCTCCCGGGAAGAGGGAATTTTATATATTGAATTGTTCAGGTCAGACTGGCCTCTTGCCATGTTTTGGAGGTATTTTCTTAATTGCTATTTGATAGAGTAAGTTCTTGTCCACTGTAGGCAGTGCAATCCCTAGGAAGATGGCTTTGGACTGTATTTAAACAGATATTTGAGTCGGACATGGTAGCACATGCCTGTAATCCCAGCACTCAGGGAGGCAGATGCAGGTAGATCTCTGTGAGTTCGAGGCCAGCCTGCTCTGCAAAGCAAGTCCAGGACAGCCAAAGCTACACAGAGAAACCCTGTCTCAAAAAATCAAAAACTAAACCAAACTAAAACACAACACAACACAAAACAACAAAAATATATTTGAGCAAGCCAGTAAGCAATGTTTCTTTCTGATGTCTGCTTTAAGCTTCTGCCCTGAGTTCCTGTGCTGACCTTCCTCAATGATGAGATATGACACAGAAGTGTAAGATGAAACAAACTCTTTTCTCCCATATTGTTTTGGTCAGAGTGTTTTATCACAGCAAGAGAAAAGAAAAATGACAGGTAAGGGGGTTGAGTGGTAGAGGATGAGGCCTTCCAGAACTAGACATACATTAGACCTTTCTGCATTATCCTCAGTGTTAGCTTAGAACAGTTTAGTTGGATAGCCTGTTTTCAGTTGCTCATGATTATATCTCTATATCTATCTCTATATATCTCTATATCTCTATATCTATCTATCTATCTATCTAATTATATTTTTAGCTGATTCCCGTAGTGCTCTTTCTGACTCCTTATCTTCCAAGTCATACTTTATGTCGAACCTGCCTTATATTGCCCCTCTGCTAACTAGACCATAGGATAATATATGTGGAGAGGGCACATCCTTTGCTCTGGTTTCTTTTCACATGTAGCTGGGAAAACACTGATCTCGGTGACAATGTAGAGAAGACACAATAGCACATGCATCTCTTCACTCACCTATAACATGAAGGCAACACCATCCTACTGTCCTGAGATTTTTTTTATAACTAAAATTATATCTTGATTTTTACTCATTTTTTCAGGTGGGAGGTTATAGTAAGGAGTTACTGGAAGGAATTGGAGATAGCAGAAAGTACACTAGCTATAGCTTCTCTCTCTCTCTCTCTCTCTCTCTCTCTCTCTCTCTCAACACACACACACACACACACACACACACACACACACACACACACACAAATCTAGGTTATAACCCAGATCTGCCACAGAGTTGATGTGTGGCCCTGATCGAATCATTTAACTTCACTAAGCCCCAGATTTCACATCTGTAAATGGAAGGTAATTGCATTTGCCCCAATTTTGAGAGCTGAGAAATCAAATGAGAACCACCATGAAGATAGTAGAGCCTTAAGCCATTTTGAGGACCCATAATAAAGGTCAAAATGCTGTGTGTGAGAGAGTCATCATGCAGGGCACACGGGATTACCCACATTAAACTGAGAAATAGCCGTTTAGAGATTCAATGATGTGAATGTAACTTAGTTTTATAATACACTCAAAATTATATGAGCTTCTATGGCGCACATTAATTCTTTTACATGAATATTAAAAATGTAGAGCCACACTATGAAAGATTAAACCAAACTCAAGATTGCATGCATAACTTTAAGTCTGAGAATATGTTAACAAGTTCACATTTGTACTTACCTCCCTGTGGAAAGAACTGCGAGTAAATTTCCTTGAAAGTTTCTTCATTAACAACACCACTGGGGCACTCCTAGGGAAAGCAGTGAGGTGTGGTGTGAGCAAAACCTTCATAAAAGTGATTTTGTACATTTTGAATAGAACTGAATGTTGTGCAAAAGTGCACCAAGTTGGCTAACCAAAGTGCACCAAGTTGGCTAACCATCATTTACACACACACACACACACACACACACACACACACACACGTGTGCGCTAACCAGCAAAGCACCAAATCTTTACTGACATTAAAAGTATTAAGTTGTTAGAAATGGTCATCCTGAGTGAGTTAACGCAGGCCCCGAAAGATACACATGGTATATACTCAATTATAATTGGATACTAGCTCACATGAATATCCACTGAGAGTCTTCACTCACTCAGTGGGGCATTGGGAAAGATGCTGGGACTTACTATTGGGACTCCAGGTGAGAGAGGTGTGGGAGAATGGGAAAACAGAAGGACCCAGAGGGTTCCAGAACCCTACAAAAAGACCATCAAGGCTGGCGGATCTGGACCCAGGGTGGTCTGTATAAACTATTGTACCAAGGACAATGCATGCAGTGAACCTAGACCCGCTATTCAGATCTAGCCAATGGACAGCACATTCTCCACAGTTGTGTGGAGAATGGGGACTGATTCTGACATGAACTCTTGTGCCCGTATTTGACCACTTCTCCTTGGTGGGCAGATCTGGTGGCACTCAGAGGAAAGGGAAGCTGGCTATCTGGATGAGATATGAGATCTGATAGGCTGTGATCACATGGTGGGGGAGAAGGTCACCTCTGTCACAGGTCTATGGGAGGGGAATAGGTTAAAAGAGGGAGGGAGGGAGGGAGGAATAGGAAGATACAAATGAGGGGATAACAATCAGGATGTAATCTGAATAAATTATTTAAATAAAAAAGTATTAAGTTGTGTGCAAAGCATGCCTGCATGTTTCTTATTAGTGAGGTAATATGGCATTGCATTGTTTTTCTTGTCATACCACTAAAATACTGCAATATGCTCCAACAGTAATTATGGGGTCTTTGTTTTATGACTTTTAAAGGTTTTTTTGATCCATATAATCTTGACTTGCATTAGAAAATTATATTTATTATGCATCTAATATAGATTAAGAAGCTTCAAACAGGAATGTGATTGCTATTAATAGGTTGTTATTCTGGAGCACAGAGGGACATGGCCATGTAACAGTGACATTGTGTGAGAAAGAACTTTCTGAAATGTTGGAGAAGATGGTCTTCCAACAGAATTGACCTGAATTTAATGCAACTCTTTCTTTTAAACCCTTTTAAGGGTTGTTGAGAACTGATGGGTACTGACCCAGGAATAGCATCATTTTGTTGATCTGTTGGGGACACATGGAAAGACTAATTCTCTAAAAGTACATTCTGCATTTCTGTAAATCTGAAATTTCAGAAGAGACTGCTATTGTATATGAACCATGTGGGACTGAGCAAGCAAAGCATAGACTGAGAAGAGGGATAGCTGGCTCAGGGCTCAGTGGTATAGCTGCCCCGTGAGAAGTGAATGATGCTCAGCCCATAGCATCCCAACCCCAGATCAATACATGGATAGAGACTGTTCACGCTAGAAAGGAAACTGGTAAGATCTGGTCAGTCATTCTCAGATGATCCCCTTAACTCAGTTTTCCTCCAAATCTCACAGCTAATTTACACTCCGAGAAATTCCTTGAGAGCCAATTCCCTCACTGAGAAAGAAATAGGGGCATGCCGAAATCCTAACAGGCCAGATATCAGACATCAATGCATTCTTGAGGCACTTCAAAATGTACTCTGTTCTTGGCAAATACATATCAGATATTATATAGCAATAAGTACCAGTAACAGGAGGCAATGTTGGAGGAAGTAAAGAGAGAGTTGATTTAAATACAGTACACATATATGACATTTTAAAAAAATTTAAAATAGTTATTACCAAAAACCCACCAACAATCCTGTTAAAGCTTAGAATAATTTTCACTTTAATACTGAGCTTGTTTTATTACTGTGGGCTTTGTTTATTCCAAGAAGCGATTTAGTTCTTCACCTGTAATGAGCTTCCTTGGGGGCATTTTCTATTTTTTTCATTTTTTTTCTCATAGAAGGTAGGACTTGTGCTAGTCAAACAATTTAGGCTGATAGCTTTAATGTGAGTTTGTGCTTACAGAACCTGTCAACACATTAATCAGTCAGTGTCAGGTAGCCAGAGTATTCCTTTCTGGTACAGAAAGTGCTTGGTTACCCAGTGAGGCAGAGGGAAAGAGATAAGTAGGCATTGGGCTTTTCCAGGTTATTACAATTCTTTTTAAATGAGAGGAGCTATAGTGACACCAAATTTAAGAATATTGAAGCAAAGAAAGGAGAAACAAACAAACAAAAAAACAAAAACAAAAACAAAAAACCCTAAACATTAAACATTAAAACATTAAACATTAAAAAACCTAAACAAACAGGCAAACCAAACCATGGCTAATTTCATGTGCTGCTTTTTCTGTGACCACGGACCCAAATAAGGTCTAGCCTTATGCTGGATGTTTCAGTGAATGTGTTTATGAGTAATAGTTACACTTAAAATTGGTGGGCGTTTCAAAAGGAATCCATACTCCGTAATGCTGGTGAGGCTCACTTCATCTCATCGAAGGCTTGGAAAGAGCAACATTGTACAGTGTTAAGCAGTACACGATTCCCTAGTAATAGGAAATACCACCGCCATAGGCTTCATCTGCCGCAACCATGCATCTCTGCCTCATAAGGATGCTTTTATTAGTTGCAAACGTTTCTTGACTGCACAGCCTGCTGGCTTCTCACGTCATAATTTGTACTGGGCAAGGTTCCAAGGAATTTTGGCTAGCTGTCTTTCTCTCTTCTTCCTCTTCCTCTTCTTCCTCCTCCTCTGCCTCTTCTCCTCCTTTTATTGTTCTTCTTTCTCATCTCTTCCTCATCTCCTCTCTCTCTCTCTCTCTCTCTCTCTCTCTCTCTCTCTCTCTCTCTCTCTCATTCTCTTCTCTCTTCCATTCTCTCTTCCTTGTTATCTTCTCTCATTTTTTCCATATATGATCATATATATTCTCATACACATGTAAAAATCTATTTGCTCTTCCTATGGAGAACCATGGACAATATATAAAAGAGTTAAAATCAACACCTACAACTTAGAAAAGAAAATAAAGTGGCATGTGAACACCTAATAACTCAAAAGTTTTGATTAAATAACTCTTGGTGGTAGAAGTGGTCCAATTATAAGAGCAAATGAACACTGAATGGCTGGACCTTCTCACACATGTAAATTGTGATTTATAAGCTACTTACCATGAGCCATCTGTTTGTAGCCTCAAAGGGAAAGAAAATGTTTGGCTGTCTGCCACCAGGTGGACAATTTTTGCATTGTCAGAATTGGAAAATTGCCTCACAGTTAAAGTGATGCTGGCAGAAGCCAAGGGTCAAATATAAAGGCCTGTCTATATTCTGTAAATTTGTCAGCTGCCTTTTGTCAAGGCATATTTGATAAATATATTTTATAATATGAACAGATGTTAGAAATTGATCGTCTCATAAACATTTCCTTTACTCACATGCTTTTGTCTGCTGAAATCATTTTTTCAGAAAATTAAAATTCTTCTTTAACTTTTTTGAGAGTAGTAGGTGTCACCAGGTAAAATTTCCATATCCGTTTCATATTTATTACATTAATTTTCATTTATAGAAATTACACATTTATATAATATTTAGAATTTGGGACTATAGAAATAAACAAGATTTTTTTTACAGAGCCCAAGCTTTTTATTTCTTTTTAAGTTTTTTTTTTAACCCAAGAGATATTAGTGGTGTTAACACACTCTTAAGTGTGTGGCCATCCACTGTAGTGTGTTAGGCTTACTAGCGCCTATGCTCTTAGGGAAAACTAACTCTCTCTCTCTCTCTCTCCTGGAAGATATCTATTGACAATAGCTCTTCAGCTAGGGGTGGGATTTCATGCCACCCTCTGCATCCATGCTGGAATTTTGCCTTGCTTGTGCCTGTACAGACCTTGGGTAGAGGGTCACATCTGCTTTGAGTGTACACATACATTTGCCTTTTGCATTTGAAAAACAGCATTTCCTTGTACTCGTCCACTTCCTCTGGCTTTTATAGTCTTTCCATCCCCTCTTCCACAGTACTCAGAGTACATTATAGATTTCCCATTTAATGGGAGTGGGGCATTCCATGATTGCTTATTCTCTGCCCCTTGATCAATTATGGGTCTCTGGTAACTGCTGTCTATTCCAAAAAGACGCCTTGCTTAAGAGAAGCAGTAATCTACGTGTATAACAATAAGTCAGTAGGAGTTGGCTTAATGTCCCATTAGCAAAGTAATAGTAGTAGGTTTTTCCCTACTGTCTATGACCTATCTAGCCACAGGCTTTTGGTCCTGTTATAACGCCAAGTATGGATTAAATTTTGTGGAGTAGGTCCTAAATCCAATCAGAAAGAGTGTGGTTACTTCTGTAACATTTGTAATGCTATTGGATCAGCAGGTATATCTTGTCAGGCAGGTTATTATTGTAGCTCACAGGGTTCACAGCTGGATAAAATTGACAATTATTTTTGTCTTCCAATAGCATACACAGCAACTTCTAGTACTATGAAAGCTAGCCAGTATATTTGAAGTTTCCAGATCAATACCAGCTTGACTTATTCATGTTCTATAACTCAAGAATATAATATCTTCTGAAATACTGTCTTATGTCAAGTTATAGAAGGTAACCAGTAGCACTGGCAAATAACCTGTAATATGTGGGGAGTCTATGGAACCTCACTGGTTAACATCCTCAACAGTGGCAAACTATTTCTGACATTAGATTTTCTATTTGTTATCTGTGGTATCTATTAGGGTCATTGTTGCCCATTTACAGAGTAACTTTATTTAGGTTATTTTTATATGTGTATATGACATTTTGTAGGAAGCTTCTCTATTAGTAATATTTCATATGGCTTTTTTCAGAAGGTTTTCACTGTTATCCCTTCCTTGCAACTCCAGTTAACACTTACTATTTTACCTTTACCTCTTTAGAACACTGTATTATTATATTATCTGTCTTCTGATACTTCCCCATTGCACCTTACTTATTTGTTGACCTCTGTGGTTATTCCAAATGAGACTCAGATACCAAAAGATTCCAAAATAATATACACAAATGAGAGTAAACATGCAGCATCTGTTTTTTCTGATATAGGTTACCTCAATAAAAATGATTGTTTCCAAATCCACCACTCACACCATTTATATCATGCTGGGGATGGAATGTAGTTTTTTTGTGGATGTTTAATACACACTTTACCAATTGAACTACACCTCCAGCCCTCAGTAAGTGTTAGTGTGTGCTTTTATTTTTTAAAATGTATTTACCTCTCTTTATGTGTAGAAGTGTTTTGCCCGCGTATATATATCTGTATGCCTGTTGCCTGTGGAAGTCACAAGAGGGCAGTAAATATCCCTGGACTGGAGTTACAGATAGTTGTGAACCACCATGTGGGTGTTGGGAACCAAAAGTAGGTCTTCTGCAAGAGTGACAAGTGCTTTTATCCACTGAGACCATTCTCCAGTCCCACTAAATGCTTTGTAAAAACATCATTTGTTTCCTATTGTTCTGAGCATCCAGATACAAAAGTGTCTTCTAAATGACAGCATTTTAATCATTTGTAATATAAAGTTCATTATAACCAAACCTGTACTTCTCTAATTCCAATTGTTTTTGCATGCCTGCCTTTTAGATCATTTTATTTTCTCTTTTAGACCTATAATCATGCTCATGGTCTCTGAAGGATTAGCTGTGGAAATAAGCCCCTTTGGAAAAGCATATAATGACTCTTTAGCAACCAGATTCTCTCATCATGTATGTGATAGGGCAAGCCACACACAAAAGGACACAGTTTCACTCAAAATCAGAGACATTGATCTCTCTCTCTCTCTCTCTCTCTCTCTCTCTCTCTCTCTCTCTCTCTCTCTCTCTCTCTCTCACACACACACACACACACACACACACACACACACACGGAGGGTGGGGGATTGTTTTTAATAGAAACTGTTGCCTTAGTTCAGTAAGGTCAATCTATCTTCTTGCTCACTATTTAACTGGTCCTCTCACAAGCAGCTAGGGATTAAAAACACTATGGCCGAGGTTTGACATTTAGGCTCAAGAGTTCTGTAACAGTTGCTCCATCAAAGATTCAAGGCGTAGAGTGTCCTATAGTAACGTGTGGTGACAATTTTGTTTCCACTATTGTTCAAACCTCTCTCCATGATATGGTCAGAATGCAGTAAGCATGGATTGTTATTTTCTTCTACATGGCTGCTGTAATTGTGTCTGTTGGTGATGAGATCTCTGCCCTTTGGGACAAAGTATCTATGCTACTGATGTCCAATTCTGTTATCTCAGCTGTATCATGATACCATGAGACTGTTGGCATTTTGTGACAGGGGGTATTTCGAGAGTGCTAGTACAATGATAATAGTCTTGGGCTTCCAGGTCAAATAGAAAACAAGTGTAAACACTGTCCTGCAATTTAGAAGCTGTGTAAGTTGAGAGAGTTTATTTTCTAATGAAATGCAACAATTGTATTAAGTAGCTAAGAGTTAGGCCTACTCCTTTTGTTGTAAATTAAGTTTGTTCTATGTAATATCATCAGCATTGACTCTCAAATATAGGAGGATGCTGTAATTGTAAATGATAGCCAAGGAAAACAAAAGCCAAGATCCTAGAAATAAATGTCAATAGAAATTCAGAAGCCTCTCAGTCACTAACTTAAATGAAAACTACTCCCAATGATGCTTGCATAAGTGAAAGTAAGTTTAAAATGTTGTCATCATGAAAAGGGTAGAAATGATATTTTGGAGGCAGACTCATGTTTACACAGGAAATTACTAAGAGAATTAGTTTATGAGACGGGTCATGAGTTTTTATGTTTTTGCACTAGAAATATTACAATAGAATATAAATCAAGCATATAAAAGTAAAGCATAATTTTAATATCTATACCAAAATTATTTCTATATGTTTCTAGCTGAATTGTTTTCTCTTGAATAGTTTTCTCCTATCAAGTGTCATTTCTTTAGATTTTACTTTTAAATTTTATTTATTCACTTTACATCCTGATCTTAGGCCCTCCCACCTTTCCTCTTGGTGCCACCTTCTCTCCCTCTTCCCCCATCCCCTTTTTATTCTTCAGAAACGGAGAGCCCTCCTACCCACCCTACTCGGTTCATCAAGTTGCATCAGTACTGAGTATATTTCTTTTCCCCTGTGGCCTGGTGAGGCAGCCCTTGGGGTGGGGGGGAGTGTTCAAAAAGCAGGCAATGTCAGAGTCCATGTCAGAGAGAGCCCCTGCTCCCATTACTAGGGGGACCCACATGAAGTCTGAGCTGCCCATCTGCTACATCTGTATAAAGGGGCCTAAGACCAGTCTATGCATGGTCCTTGGTTGGTGCTTCAGTCTCTGTAAGCCTCTCTGGGACCTGGTTAGTTGGCTCTGTTGGTCTTCTTGTGGAGCTCCTGTCATCTTGAGGTCCCCAGCTTTAACTTTCTAATTAAACATTTATAGATAGGACCAGGGAGATAACACAGTGGGTAAAAATATTTGCCACCAAGCCCGACAATCTGTTTTTGATCTGTAGGACTCACAGGGTGCAAAGAAAGAACTGACACCTTCCAGTTGGCTTTTCCATGTATACTGTCACATGTACATACCCAAGACACATCATATATACCCACACATGGACACACACAGATATTACATAACATAATAATTGTTTTAAATAATAACAAGAATAATCTGAAAAACATTTAGAAATAATCCTTTAGTAATCAAAATCAAAACATTATGGTGGAAACAGGGAGAGAGCCCTGCATATCTACATAGGAAACACTCACTGGTCCCAGTAGGCTGTAATAAATGAATACATAAAGTTAGGAAGAGGTAAAGGGCATCTTAGAGGAGTTAGAAGTGAATATAGGGAAGATTAAAATACATTGCATTTATATATGAAATTCTCATAGTAAACGTATTGTATTTAAAATAAAAGTCTTTGTGTGACTTTCTCATGTACTCTGGTGCCTCACATTTGACTATGTCCCCTGGAGGGGGAGACCTAGTGGCACTCAGAGGAAGGATAGCAGGTCACCGAGAAGAGACTTGATACCCTATGAGCATATACAGGGGGAGGTAATCCCTCTCAGGAACAGTCATAGGGGAGGGGAATAGGGGAAAATGGGAGGGAGGGAGAATGGGAGGATACAAGGGATGGGATAACCATAGAGATATAACAAGAATAAATTAATAAAAAAAAAGTCTTTGTGAATACATATGCTTTGCACTATCTTTGTAACAGTTGTAACACTGCATACTTAAAGTACTTAGGCATTTTATTAACTCATACTTACTCTTGGGTACAATTGAAAACTGACACATAAAATAGTCATTATGGGATGTTTAATTGAAATTTTTGTTTTCTACTACCAGAATTATATTTTGCTGATTTTAAAAAAACCTAATCTTTGTTAGTCTAGCTGATAAGGAGAATAGACTGACCTACCTCTGGATAGGAGCAAAGGCAGATTTTAGACAGAATTATGAACAAAAATCAAGTGTAGTTAGGTTTTCAGATAAGAGCCACAAAGGAGCTAGCATTATGCAACCATTGGAAGAAGGAAAGAGAAGTCTTTCACATAGCAACAGTGGGTGGCGAGTATGCTGGGGCTTCTTGGCGGAGGTCACCTTAAGTAGCACAGTCGTTAGACAGCCTATTACAGGGAGATGTATGCAGATCCAGGAGCAGGGAACAGTGAGCAATCTGCACTCAGAGAATGTCATTCAACCGTGACTCAGGAGACGCACCAGGAAGGAACAACTGAATCAAACAACCTACCAGGCCTGGGGCTTTTTATCAGGACCTCCCCAGTTTTCTCGGCAAGGCATGGTCATAAATATATCGGACAACAGAAGCTATGTTAACCTAGAAACCTACAAGAAGAACATCGTGATGGGTGGATCAGGGTCCGGGGGGGGGGTCTGCTCAAACTATTGCATTAACCAAGGACAATAAAAGTAGTAAACATAGAACCCCTACTCTGATCTACTCAATGGACAGGGCATTCTTCACAGTTATGTGGAGAGCGGGGATGGACTTTGACATGAACTGTGGTGCTCCATATTTGACCACCTCCTCTGGGTGGGGAGACCTGGTGTCACTCAAAAAAAAAAAAAAAAAAGAATAAGGAGGCTACCAAGATGAGATTTGATAGCCTATGACCATATAGAGGGGGAGGAGGTCCCCCTTAGTCATAGGGTCATAGACCTAGGGAAGGGGAATAGGATGAAAGCGGGAGGGAGAGAGGAATGGGAGGATACAAGTGATGGGATAACAATTGAGTTGTAATTTGAATAAATTAATAAAAAACTAAAAACTAAAATATCCCAACATACAAAAAAACCCCAAATATTTATTTCTACACTGCAGCCAGTAAGTATGCTATTTGTGGTTCTGCAGAGGCTTAAAGAGGATGAGGACTCAGTGAAAGCTGTCACACAGCATTCTAAGGGCCAGCTGTGATAGCCAAATTGATCCAGTTTGCAAAGGCTATGTATGAATCGGATTCCATATGCTGATGTGTGCCATTCGTTTGCTTGTTTATTTGCTTTTTGTTTATTTATTTTTGTCACCACCAAGGTCAGTATGCAGATCTTACTAACTGATAAAACCATTTTCAGATTGGAATGACATAACCTAGTGATGCCGAAACCAAATCACCCAAATAAAAATTCTCAAGAGGAAGAGTTGGAATGTTTCTGTCAGAAAGAATAAACTACTCTGAGGCTGATGTTCTTGCACATGACTACAGTAAAGCACATTTGGGTAGCATGCAACAGTCTCTTTTCTTGCAATTGGACATTCATCCTCTAACACATTAGTTGGTTTTGAATCCTTGGTAATTTCATTGGACCTTTTGTCGATGAACTTCCAAGGTGAGCTTATACACATTTTTCACCAGCTATGGCAATGCTAGTGAATGATTTTCCCCTTACATGTAGTAAAAAACAAATCCTAACCTAAGTTGTAATCTTCTTGTAATCTTCTTGGATCTATTGACAGAATGTGAAGGCAAAAATGAGTTCATGTTCTGAAATGAGTTTAGTGACAGTTTTTCCATCTGTCGTTATTAATACAGATGAGCATCTACAGTTGGATTGTTTTGGGTAGATTCAGAATTTTGAAACAGCCCCTAAGTATAGCGAAGGAAGAGTTGGGGCTGCAAAGGATGAATAAAACTAACTTTGTTAATGATTGCCCACGGTTTGCTGGGCACTGAGCCAGGCAGTGGAGGAGATACCGTGTCCTCATTAAATCCTCGTAGCAGGGAGAGGAGGCCGGTATTTTCCCACATGGTTTGTAAGAAATCAGCTCAAGACAGGTTAAGGAACTTTGCCAAGGTCAGACAGAAGTTTAATCAGGGGGCCTGGGATTTGAACTGGAGTTGGACTAGAAAAATTCACATTTAACTAAGGTACTTCCATAAACACTGATTGTTAACTATGAAAGAGAAAGAAAATAATGGTAATTTTATCACAATGTCTTTGAACCCCATGAGTTCACTAAAACAAAACAAAAAAAATCATTAGTTATTTATTAAACAATTATTCTTATACTCAACATTTATCTGGACTCTGGGGTTGCAGGAACCAACCAGCAGGCATGTCCATACCTGACAAGAGCTTACAGGCTATTGGAATGAGAACCACTGCTCAAATATGCATCTAAAGCAATTACATTCCCTTAACCTCAGACAAACCTGCACAAAAGTCCAAGAAACTATTGTACTAAGCTTATCGGACAGAAGAGCATGGAAAAGCTAACTTTTTATAGCTATGTACCCAGGTGCTCATTTGTGAGCGTGAACCCATGTCATATATGCATACATATTTGTGGGTGCACATAGATCCATGCATTTGTTTTTATCTCTTCTCTCTTATTACCAGCTGGACGCTGCAGGTTCCTGGAGCAGCCGTGAGACTCTGAACCCTGGCTGTAAGTCAAAGTAGTGTTTATCCTGATTAATACATTTTATCTATTATAGTGACTTGAGAAATTTGTATCTTCGTTTTGTCTTTGCCTGGTGGTTCTTCAAGATTCTTCTCTGAAGAGGACAGATAAGCAGCAAGAGGGCCGGTAGACTGCATTACAAAGAAAGCCATTTTGTTGGAACAGTTCTGTGCCTTGGCTCCGGATGGGAATGCTACTAGCACCTTGCCCACCTCTCCAAGTGACTTTCTTATGCTTTGGTGGCTTAGTAAATGAAGCTGGGTCTTGTTAGTAAGAGCTAGCAGCCACAGAACCTTTCAAAGGCCCCCCCTGGAGCTCAGAAGACACACAACATTGCTGCCCTGGAGCACTCTTTATGGTTTAATGTTATATTGAGGCACAAGGGGGCAGTAGTGTCCTCTAGGTTAACTGGAATCACAATTTCTGGTCCTTGTTTTTCAGGGTTTTTCTTTCTCTAAACTTGGTGCATATCCAGCTACATTTCTTTCAGGAAAGCTATTTCTTTCTTAAGAAAGGTGTCAGTGAGCCTTAGTCCTAAATTGAATAACTAGAGGATTTAACTGTTTCTGCAATAGGAGCTCAGAGATATTATTTCATCCATTCTGTATGATTACAGGGAACAGCTCAGACTAAATTTATGATACTTTTCGAGCCACTATTGGTTTTAATGACAACAACAACAACAATAATAGTAATAATAATAATTATAGGTCGGAGGAAACAAGAAGGCTAGCAAGCTGACACAACAACAACAATAAAAACAAATTGCAAATTTTGTATATAAAGTCTGTGAGTGTGGAACAATGCTGTGGAAGTCTATATTATTGTTTTGTAAGGGAGTAATTTCAACCTTTGAGATCAATATACATATCTTCTGGCTATTTATTAATGAGACTTAAAAAATATAAATCAGACACAAACTGTAGCTACCTAGCATTGGGAAACACTCTAAATCCATAGTAAAGAAGCAGAGTTAAATTACTGTATGCTGCTGCTGTTTCCTCTTATAATCGACATTAAGGAGTCCTCCTACTTCAAGTAATACAAACCATGTAATCCCTGATAGACATGCTCAGATGCCTATCTCCCAGGTGAGTCTCGACTCTAGATTCTGACAAGGTGAGAGTTAACAAAAATATGTCTATATAGGTCCTCACCATGCATGGTCCTTGGTTGGTACATCAGTCTCTGCAGCACCCCCTCCCTTGCCTGTATTTGTTGACTCCATTGGTCTCCTTGTGGAGTTCTTGACCCCTTCAGGGCTCTCTATTCCCCTAACTCTTCCCTAAGACTCCCTGTACTTCACCCCTGAGTTTAGCTGTGGGTCTCAGCATCTGCTTGGATCTCATCCTGGGTAGAGTCTTTCAGAGAACCTCTATGGTAGTCTCCCTTCCTCTTCCTTCTCTTGAACTGCGACTGGTATCTATTCTATTTGTCTTTTTGAATGAAAATCAAGCATTCTCTCTAGGGTCCTCCTTAATATTTAGTTTCCTTAGGTCTGTGTATTATAGTGTGGTTATCCTGTATTAAGTGTCTAATAGCTGCTTATAAATGAGTATATACTCTGTGTGTCTTTCTGGGTCTGGGTTACCTTACTCATGTCGATCATTTCTAGTTCCATCCATTTGCCTGCAAATTTCAAGATTTCCTTGTTTTTAATAGCTGAATAGTATTTCATTGTGTAAATGAGCCACAGTTTCTTTATCCGTTCTTCAGTTGAGGGGTGTCTAGGTTATTTCTGGATTCTGGCTATTACAAATAAAGCTTCTATGCACATAGTTGAACAATTGTCCTTGTATGGTGGAACATCTTTTGGGTATATATACCTAGGTGTGGTATGGCTAGGTCTTGAGGTAGAGCTATTCCCAATTTTCTGAGAAAGCACCAGATTGATTCCCAAAGTGGCTGTACAAGTTTGCACTCCCACAAGCAATGAGGGAGTGTTCTCCTTTCTCCACATCCTCACCAGCATGTGCTGACACTTGAGATTTTGATCTTAGCCATTTGGATTGGTGTAAAATGGAATCTCAGAGTCATTTTGATTTGCATTTCTCTCATGACTAGGGACTTTGAGCATTTCTTTAAGTGTTTCTTAGCCATTAAACATCCCTCTGTTGAGAATTCTCTGTTTAGTTCTGTACCCCATTTTTAAATTTTATTATTTGGTTTGGTGGTGTTTTTTTTCTTGAATACTTTATATATCTTGGATATTAGCCATTGGTCAGACATAGGGCAGGATAAGATCTTTTCCCAGTAGGCTGTTGTTTTGTTCTGCCAATAGTGTTCTTTGTCTTGTAATACCTTTTTAGATTCATGCAGTCCCATTTATTAATTGTAGATCCTAGAGTCTGAGCTGTTGGTGTTCTGTTCAGGATGTTATCTCCTGTGCCAATGAGCTCAAGGTTCTTCCCCACTTTTTCTTGTAATAGATTTAGTGTGTTTGGTTTCATACATTTTAAAATGTCTGTATTATTAGTAGGACCTAATAATTGCTTATTATCAGTATTATCAGTATACCTGGTAGGTCTGGCTAGAGATCAATTAAGACACTGACATTTGTTATATTTTAAAATAGCCTTAGTTAACCTGGGGCAGGGCAGATATCAGTCTTCTAAACTACTTTCCATACCTGTCCCAATCCCATGCTATCTGCTTCTAATAACTTCTATCAATCTACCTCCCATCTATAATCCCAAATACTTGCTAATGTTCTTCATCTGGGCCAAATCTCCATCCACACATGCCACATGTTTCTCTTCTATCAAACCCATGACGGCCTTCTTCTTTCTCCTCTAGGAACCCTCTCCTCGTCTTCTTTCTCCTTCCTCTTCTTCTTCCCAGAATTCCTCTCTCCCTTCTCAGGACCCTTAGCCACACCTATCTCATCTGCCCTGCCCAGGTGGGATGGCTTTTTATTAATTTGCATCAAAATACATCAGACCATTCCCCAACAGTCTTTAATCTACTTGGATTTGAGTTTTGTGCAGGGTGATAAATAAGGGTCTATTTGCATTTTTCTATAAGTAGACATCCAGCTAGCAGCACCATTTGTTGAAGATGCTATCTTTTTTCCATTGTGTGGTTTTGGCTTCTAAGTCAAGAATCAAGTGTCCATAGATGTGTGGGTTTTAGATGTAGTAGATAGGCAGCACAGTCTCCTCTAGGTCCCATAGAAGTAGTGATTACATCTGACATGGACTCTGGCCCCCCACATGTGGATCACTTCCCCTTGTGGGATAGTCTTTCCAGAGGAAGAAGATACAGGCATTCCAGATGAGGCTTGATAGGCTAGATCAGATGTTATGGGAGGAGGGCTCCCCTCTCTGAGGACTAGGGAAGGGAAGGTGTGACAATGAGGCAGTGCAGGAGGGGGCTTCAATCAGGATGTAAAGTGAACAAATTAAACATAAAGGAACAAAACAATGAAATAAATAAATAAATTACTAAAACAATATGTATGTCTATAAAGTGGAAATGAAACCCAGGACCTCACTCACTGAGCCACACCCAGCTCTCTTCAGTATGGATTTTAGAAGTATATTCTAAATCAATGGGTATGAGAATCAGTCAGACTTAAAATAATTAATTGTATGGAGGAGGCCCTTCATGTGGCTTTTAGTGTCTATTTGCTATAGTCAACACATAAGCATTTGGCTACTATAGATATAAATGCTGTAAGAAAGCAGGGAAGGGCTAAGCCTGGAAAGGCTGTAGAGACATCCCAATGCAAAAGACACAAATAGAGACCCGCAGGATACAGAGAAGTGAACAAGAGACAGAGGGCAGGAGGACAATGTGATAACACACAGAAAACCCATGATGTGATCATCAACTAAGGAAATAGTCACTATGGTCAAGTGATCTCAGACAAAGTTAGGTAACAAAGTCAGCCATTTCTAAGGTAAAATATACAGTTAGCTATCAATATTTGTTGGATCTACACCTATGAATTCAACCAAATATAGATATGAAATATTATTAAAGTAATTCAGAAAGTTTCGTAAAGGAAACTAGATCACTGTATTTGCATTCAGGTAAATGGAGACTAAAGCAGGTCTCCAGCTGCAGCATGCCTCCCTCGCTCAGCACTGGAATGTCTGGTTTGATCACTGTCTGCTTTATAACTTCTGTCTGTACTGTGCTGTAGTTAGGCCAAAGATGGCTATTCTTCATAACAATCATTATAGACTTTTGAGTCTTGTCACTATTCCCAATACAATATAGGGTGACAGTTATTTACATTGTCTTAGAATTGTATGTAACTTAGAGATGATTTAACATATGGGAGAGAATAGTTACAAGTTTTATATGGAAATGGTAGGTCATTTTAAATGAGGGATTTGAGAGTCCTAGAATTTTGGTATTCTTGGAATGTACTAGGTTCCCTGTCACATGTCAGGGACAATTACATCTGTTATACAAGGCTTTGGAGAAAACTGAGGGATCATTTGCATAACGTGCTCAGTAAAAGTCCCAATCACATTTGAAAGACAGACTCATTCATTCATTCATTCATTCAGTCTGAATTTCTAACTCTTTCACTGTATTACTTCATGTATAGTTATTCAGCACTGACTTTGTATGATGCCATTTATAAACAGATCCAACAGGAGTGGAGGGAAGGCCCTTCCTTGCCTCTTGGATTCTTGCTTCTCATCAACTACCATGTTCTAGCTGAAGGTGAACTTATCACAGCTGGATAAAAGTTTCAAAAAAATCTGGACTTAAGGTATTTTTCTCTGATCTCTAATGTTTGAAGAAAAAAAAAAAGAAAGAAAGAAAGAAAAAGAAAAGTAGAAACACAGAGAAAAGACATTGTTTTTCTTAACAGTATAGATAACTCAGAATTGTTAATCTTTGTATTGGAATTACGGTTGAAACTTATTCTTCACTTTTATTAATGATGATGGTAGAGATTAGTTTAGTGATAGGTACATGATTGAGTTGATTTTGGTGGGTCTGTTTCTTACTGAAAGTCTGTCTAGGACCTCCTTGATTCTATTTTAAGAGCTAAACATATTATTAGGAATTTGATTTTGGTAAGAAATAATATAGAACTTACAATTGCTCTAATTCTGTTTTGGTCTTTGACTGCTCAATTTTCAGGGCTGTTGAAAGGTCATATCTAAACTTACTACTTCAGAAGCTTCTTGAATTATATAGATATAGAAAAGAAGTATTAATGGAGTTAAGGAAGTTGGCAGGACTAGTGGTTTTGAGAGTCAGGTAGCTCACTGCATTAATATGTTTACCCCAGAAACTTTATTTTTATTAACTTCAATAGTTTAAATATAATATATGCATTTATTTATTTAGTACATAATAGTTGACTTCCCCAAAATATCCAGCAAGTTTAGGCATTAAAAAAAAAATCACCAACACAAACTCTGGTGCTTTCACTTCACATCTGCACACGTGTTCATTTTAAAAACTGATGTATGTTCAAGATACTTCTTTGCAAATATAGTAAAAATATTATTTCAGTCATCAAGAGATACTATTTGAAATTCACTTTAGATGAGTTTGTTATATCATTTCCTTCTCTAGGGAGACATACAGTGGAAGGTTTTATGTTCTTTACACACGAGGAATCAAAAACAATAGTTTTATTGTAGTCACTCCCAGGTTTTTTATTTTCTGGTTTTTCAGTTATTAACCTCACTGCTTCCCAGAAAAGGACAAGCATTTGAATTTAAGTCATCATAGCATTACATTCAGATTCTTCTTATCTTTGTTGGAAAATGAGAAATTCAGGGGTGGTATGGTCCTTATACAACCTCTCAACATGGTGCAAACATATTTTCTTCTGCTTTTCTATTCCCCCAGGATTCCTAGTAAGATGAAAAACAATTTCTCTGATAGTTAAAATGCTTAGCTGAAAATGGACATTTTTTTGTCAAAGGAAAGAGTTGGAGCAGTGGTATTTTATGTATTATTTCTCACCACACTTCAGTTTCCACAACTGATGTGACTCTCTAAGGACCATTTCTCTAGTCCTACACTATGGAAATGATTTTTGATAGGTCCATGAATATGTTTTTTCCCTATTTTATGCCATTGTGTCAAACAATGCCCATTTTAACAAATTTGACGTTAGTAATAAACAACATTGTGGGTTCATTTAATAAATAGGACCACAGAATTACATGTATTACTATCTTCCCATCTTGTGACCATTATAGACTAATGAATGAACACAGACATCTTTTGTTAGAATCAATATGAAAAAATGCATAGGCTTTCTTCGGAAAGCCATGGACCTGGTACATGATAACGTGAATGTTTCTGTGTCCCTGAGTGTATATGTTGAGATGTAATCTCCAGTGTGTGGCCTCTTTAGAATAGAAGTATTTTGGGTCATGATGGATGAGCCCACATGGAAAGCATTGCTGCCTTTGTGCAAGAGTCCTAGAGCTGTTCCTCACGGCTTCCATGAAGACACAGCGAAATTGCTGTGAACCAGGAATACTGAATCTTCTGGTATGTTGGACTTGGGATGCTTATTTTCAGAATGGTGAAAAAGAAATCACTGTTGTGTGATGCTTAGTCTTAAGTCAACTTGACAAAAGCCAGGTACAGTCAGTGTTGAAGAGGGAATCTCAGTTGAGAAAATGCCCCAATCACACTGGCCTGTGTGCAAGCCTGTGATGCAATTTCTTCACTGATGACTCATGTAAGAGGGCCCAAGTGATGATGGATATTGCCACCCCTAAAATGACGGTCTTGGGTGCTATCAGAAAGGAGGCTGAAGAACACGGAGAACAAGCTAGTAAGCAGTGCTCCTTCATAGCGTCTGCTTCGTTTCCTTCCTCTGGACTTGGGTTCCTGCCATGACTTCCTTCAATAATGGACTGTGATGTGCAAGTCTAAGCTAAATAACCCTTTCCTATCCAACTGCTTCTAGATATAGTGTATTATCACAGCAATGGAAATCTAAACTAAGACAGTTGTTACATAGTTTATGCTAGTTTATAGCAGGGGTGGATTGTGGTTTACAAGAAAAGCTGAAATACATATTAGTTCAGTTTCTGACACACTGATATTTGAAATATCTTAGGATATCACAGTGAATATGGAGTGCAAATAATCAAGAATAGGAGTGGGTAAGAGACCTGGGCATAGAACTGTATCTTCCAAGGAAAAGGAAGTACAATATAGTGTTATAAAGGGAGAAAGGCAATATTAAAATAGGAGGGTTAAATGGGGAGGAGGGTGTAAGTGCAGGAGGAGGGAAAATGAGGCAAGAACAACTAACACTCAAGGCCTCTTATCAAAATCTACTAATATAGACAATTCCTAAAATATATACATATACAAAAGTAGTATAAATGGACTTACCACATGACGGGGGAGACAATATCCCAACATGACCTTGTATGCTATCAAATAAAACCCCTCGTAACAGGAATGGGTTATAGCTTTTTACATGTTTTACCAAAGGGTATGTGTCATATCAGCTCCTACAACCATGAACATTATAACCAATGATATTGATTACCCATGACAGCTAGATAGTAAGACCATATTGTTTAAGATACCACATACTTAAGCCACTAAGCAAGAAAAATTGAGCTAGTATCCAACCAGAAATCTCACTACTACTGACTAGTACTCATAGTGATGGAAGATACTACACATGCTTCTGGAAGAGAAAATTATTCCCCAATCTCACACAGGTACAAATCCTGAGAGTTACAACAGTAATCTGCTTATAAGATATGTCCATTAATGTGATAGAGGCACAAATGTTATAAGAGTAACCAAACAGTTGTTGATTAAACTTCTTGCCTGCTCCATGAGATAGAACCCTTCCCTATTAATGAGAACAAGAACCTGACCCTAAATAAGTTATGAAACCTAGAAGAAAACTTACCACTCATATTTTGCTAAATGGATATAACAATAAAATGACTCTTAATGATATGCTCATAAATCAGTGCATCACTCAACCCTCATAGAAAAATTTTGCCTTTCAGTAGATGGTGCCTACTACAGAGACCCACATCTGAAATATATATATATATATATATATATATATATATATATATATATATATATATATATATATATATATATATAGAGAGAGAGAGAGAGAGAGAGTATAGCACTCAGTCCTGAACTGGATGTCTTTGCCTCACCCCTTCTCTCAAGGCTTAGAGATCTATGTATAATAGAAGGTTATAATGGAAGAGTCAGGAGATGAAGATAGAGAGACAGAGGAAGACTAAGTGACATAAGGATGGAGAGAAGGATCAGAAGGAAGCCATAGGTTTGGGTTAGCTATTCAGACTTAATCAGAAAAGTCCTCATTCTTCAGGCTGCTGTGACTATATTCTTGTCCTCAGCTGGAGCTATTGGGTCTGCGAAAAGAGAGTAGAAAGAAAGCTTCTTGTGCTTACTGATAGATTCCTGTCCAAGTGTGTCTGCAGCTACATATATTTCTATCTCTTTTAGCCATGAGAGGCAATTGTTCTCTTAAAATTCCAGTAAAATCCTATGACTTGAATCTTTTTTTTTTCATGTGGTTCAAAATATCCTAGGTTCACAAAGATGCTATTTTTGCTCTTTGCTCTTTATAAGATAAAATAGAGTAAGCGCAGTGTTTCCTTTCTTTGTTGGTGAGTTTTAGTGTATATAGAGAAAGAAGAAGGTAAATAAGTCCCCACTTTTCTTAGTTATTTGGTATTTGGATCTCAGATATGTTTTGTTTCATGAATTTTGTCTTCATATCCTGAAGTTCTGGTCTTTAGTGTACTAACTCAAAGACCAGATGACATTGGAATTGTGAAAAGTAAATAATAAATAAAAAAAATGTAAAACAGTATTCAAAACCTAGGCTCATATTTAGGACATGCAAAATCTCAAGGACACTTAATTCACAATTACTTTTACTTATTCAAATCAAGTCCAATCATTGATTTTCTGTGAGGCCTGTGCAGTGATAAAACTAAAGGAGACAGTGGCCAATGGGAGCTCTCTTCCCATTTCAGTATGACTTACACTACATGAAAAAATATCCTTCAGAAACAGTTTGTTCTGGATATTTGAACTTTAGTTCTATTATTAATGAGGTTTCTTCCTTGTATATTTTCTTGATTTGTGCTACCAGCTTTGGAGGAGAATTATGATATAAAGTTCTTAGACACAACCCTACTTGACTCTTCTTCTCCCCCTCCCCAGTCCTCTCTTTTTTTCCTCTTCCCTGGTCTCTCCTCTTTTCCCTTCTCCCTTTTCTTCTCATCTCTTTCTTCCCCTCTTTGTTCTCTCTGCAGCCCCATTTCGGTACACTTACTCCATCACTATTTCCAGTCCTATGGATGGTTTTATGACCTAAAGTGCTTCTCAAACAGCTATGCAGAAAACACTTGGGAAGCTGGAGTCTGCATTTCTAGATAGAGAAAATGCCCTACCTTAAACCAATGACATAAGACTATGTTTGCTGACACATCAAGCAATTATTCAGATCATTGTTATTTGATAGCACATGCAGTCTCATGGCACTCTGTTTGTAAATTGGCTTGAGACAACTTTAGAGCACACTTGAGAGTGTATTTTGCATTTACTTACTGTGTCTCGTAATAATTTGATAAAATGGCAATATTGTGTTTTTTCACAGAAAATCACAACCATACAATGTAATTAGCAAATTTACTTTTCATCATTATAGCTTTCTTCATTTTTCATATCCATATAATGATGATGAATTAGTTTCATTGTTAGAGCAAATGAAAGGTTATTATATAATGAAGAGAATATTTATCGTTGGGAGACACTTCTGTATAATGTCATAGTTCATCATGTCCAGACAGCTATCCAGACTCAGCCCAGAATGGAGGACTCCCTTTCTTGGGAGGGGGCTTCTATCTCTCTGCGTGACTTCACCTGAAGAGTGTCCCTAAGCATGACCCCTAACCCTGAGGGAGTGATGGCAAAAATGCAGGTTCAATTTCCTTTCTCCTGATAAGAACCTGCCCAACTAGTACTTGGAATTCCTGGAATGTAAAACATTCCCAGCTCATCAAGTCCCAGCCAATAGTATGCACCTACCCAGGGAACCCCTCACCTCACCCCCCAAAAACTACACAACCATTGTTTTTTCCCAGTAAAGTTGAGCTGTCTCACTGAAGCTGCTCCTGGAAGTCAGTCATTCCATCATACTTGCAGCCTGTCTGAACTCCCCTGCTGTTGACTCAGTTCTCTTTACCTTAGTGGATGTGTAATGAATGCCCAACAATCCCAGGGAGGGTCACATGTTACCACCATCAAAAAACTTTCCTTGTTACACTCCGTTCTACTCATTTGTCAGCTTTTAAAGAAGTATAACAAGTGCAGCGTATA
The DNA here is from genome assembly GCA_907169655.1 of Acomys percivali. Taxonomy (NCBI): domain Eukaryota; kingdom Metazoa; phylum Chordata; class Mammalia; order Rodentia; family Muridae; genus Acomys; species Acomys percivali. Next base: position 20,351,662 of record OU015747.1, on the reverse strand, counting down.
CTATGGTTCTTCACATATTTAGTCATAGACGATTTCTCCTTGTTTTTGACTCTTAGACATACTGGATGAGTTGCCAAAAGAGATACTATTTATTCATGAGGGAACAATTAGACAAAAAATTGGAAAATCTAGACCATTTGCATATTCTTCCCTTAGCTCCCTACCTCTTTCATAGTCTTGGGTAGTCTCCAAACTATCATAGTGTTTTTGTAAGTGTGGGCCTCATGGAAAATCCTTCATCTAGCACATAGGATGATCACAAGAAAGCATAAAAGTACACTTTTATGAAAGATGCCTTTGATCTACACATTTTAAAGAACATATTGTTACTGTTTCAATGGTCCTTGTCCAGATTCCCAAAATTGGTCTGAAGGGCCTTTTGAAATATTGGCATATAGATGGCAGCTGATACAGCTAAATTGGAAATGACCAAACTGTAATACTCCTTCATTTCTGTCTTCACATTACATCCTGACAGGCAGTTTTCACATTTCATAGTAATAAACCAATTTATATTTGAAAAAATTTTTTTACATACTCCCATATCTTCTAACCAATTTGCTGCTAACAGTTTATTTTTTAGACAGCTTTATTTGGATGAAAATGGTCTACTTGCACATTTTGGTGTTGCTTCTGATAATGCCACGTAAGAGTATTGAATGCTGTGCTATATTTCTGATGGCCTTGTAAAGATTTTCTTTTCTGCATGCAATTTAATTTTCCTTTTAGAGTTTCCCTCCTGCTATTTTTATATTGACTTTATTATGTAGCATGATTAAAGTAGTTCTCAATAAAAAGCTACTCTAGTGTTAGACACGATAAGCACTTAACTGTATATAAAGGGCTATTTCTAAGTACATTAACTTTAAGTGCAAAGCTATTTTATAATGATTAATTCACAATCTTCTTTCTATTTCCTGTTGAATCAAAAATAGTCATTTACAATTTAAGACATTTTATTGATACAATAATACAATTTATTGATTATTGACCCCACAAGTTATGCTATTAGTAATTAGAGGAATGTAATCCATAAATTTCATACTTACAACACTACAATTAAATTATTTACATTTGTTACTAATATAATTTATTTTTAATTGGAATTCTCATATGGAATATTTTTTACTTAAAAAGAAACAAATTTTCATAATATAATTGTCTACCTACTCATATATATATTTATAAGTTGCAAGGTCTAGCTATTTGGTGATACATAAAAGCAGTTTATTCTAAAAACTGAGTATCTTCTCCCATGTTTAAAAGGATGTTAAAGAGATGTTATTGTATAAATTTTTCCTGAAGTATTTTACTTTTCCCTAAAATTCTTTTCAGCTCATACTGCAATTACTCATTTCTTTGCATATATATGACTCATTGGATTTTAAATTCTGTGTTGGACAGAAGATTTTTGTGTATCCCATTCACTGCTAGATTCCTGTATTGAGCATAGGACCTAAGAAGTAAAAGTCTGGTAAATATTTGTTATTAGTTAACAAAGAAGTTATAAATGGTGTAAGACCAAGTTGTTTATATGCATATTAAGTGAGAAGGGTGTGATTCATGTAACTCTGAACACATATTTTGACTAAAACCCTAATGCTTCTGAAAATCATCAAAGATGCTTTCCACGATTATTAGTTTTGTTTTGTTTTTTTCTCAATGGTGAATACTTTGGATATTAATCCACAACCATTTCTCCTACCAAATGAGCATAACTCTAGGTAACTTTATCATTGCTATAATCTGTAGAAGAATAGAGAAGACATACAGCCAAGTAGTAGAGGTAGATACAGTTCTGAAAATATATCACAGCGCTGGCCCAACAGAGCATGAGGAATCCAACATCTCATAGCAGGCATCAAGGGAGAGCAGACCCCAAGCAAGAGAGTTATGTGCAACTCAAGCTCACAAAGAAGGCCAAATGATCGCACGAGCAATGGCTACAAATAACCTGCCCAATATCTTCAAGGAGAGGAGAAAGACATTTCAAAAGATGATTAATTAAGTAGCTAAATTCAGGCAGAAAAAAAAATTTTCTTCAGAATATAAAATGAGAACTCTGAAGATTTAGACTAAGAGTTCTGTAGTGAAGAAGTAATTAGGAAAATTTGCTAGTCACATGGCAAAATATTAGCCTTCTATAAAAAGTTAAAGACAAATAAGCCATGACTGAAGCCCTCTGTGCATAGTATCTCTTTGTATAGCATATCTTCAAACCTTCCCCAAGTAATCTGAACATTTTCATACTAAGTTCATAAACTGAACAAGAGGAAAGAAACCTCCTTTCTCTAAATTCCTATCTTCCCATTAAATTTAGGAATTGGCTATTGTTTATGTGAAAATTCTTTTGTTATGATATTATTCTTCTAGATTGAGCCATCATATTTACCAGTAATATTTTGTTAAATCACCGAGATTTTTATATAATTTAAAAAATAATTTCTGAGAGATCCAGAATTTTTATCTGAATTTGTCATAGAGGACAAATGCTAAAACATATAATTAAAATGAATCAAACATAGAAGATATGTGGATAAATGTGAAGCAATAAAACACTTCAAAGCAATGTAAGAGAACATATTCATGACTTAAAATGGAGCTATTTATAAGAAATACACTGCAAACACTATACAAAAATTTTTTTTCCTAGATTCATATCCATAGTCAGTTTTTTTTTCCCCATAGCTTTACTAGGCTTAGGCAAATGATTTGCTTTGAGCAACCATAAAACTGCTCCAATCAACTACAACACACCCATAATCCCAATGCCAGGGAAGCAGTGTCTAGAGGAAACAGGAATTTTAGATTAGTACAGATCTCATTCAACTCTGTCTCAGGAAGCCTGCTACGACAATGCTACTAGTAAATTGTTAGGACCTTCTGCTGTTCTTCTCCTGCCATGTGAGGACAGACAGGCTGGCTGATCAGTTGCCAACCACAGGCCATTTCTAAGACTCAAGTCAAGATCATCCAGGATCCACCTTACAGAGGCACATGGGTGAGCTGTGAGAGAGCAAGTGAGACTTAAGGAGAAGAGCTGTTGGGGTGTCTCACAAAGCAGTGAGGTTAAACAGAGAAATAGTTCTAACTATCTCCTAATTATCGGCATGGTTTGCTGCAGAGAAAAGGCTAATTGTTGCTGAAATCTAAACCCAGAAGTTCTAGAAGTTAAGTGCTGCCAGGAAAAATATGTGACTTTTTGCTTTTGAACTAGGAAGTAGGTGGAAGCTATAAATAAGCAGCAGTGAAATAATAAAGTTTAGAAAAATTGCCAGTTGACTGCTAATGGAACCTGAAAAAACAAAGCAGAAGTGCTTTATATGACTAGAAAAATGTGAGTACTGTCATCTTCAGCACCTTCAGTGCCCAGTTACTATGGATCATGACAAGGAAGTATAGAGATGAGCATTGTAATGCTATTTAGATTATAGTGATTGCATAAGATAAGAGACATGGGGAGAGAGAGAGAGAGAGAGAGAGAGAGAGAGAGAGAGAGAGAGAGAGAGATCCTTAAGACTTTTTTCCCCACTTATTTCAGTATGCTTTTCTTTCCATTTCATTTTTGTGTGCTCATTTCTTAACTTCATTCTCAAAAATATGATCAATCTCTGAATCATAGCTTTAGTACTTTTGACCTACTGATTCAAGCTAGTATGTCATTGAGCCTCTTTCTCCGTGGTCTTTTGAAGCACAGTGACAGCTCATGTTGGTGAGAATGTGTGGTATGAGAAACAATCACCCTTTGCTGGTGGGAGTGCAAACTCTTATAGCCACTGCAGAAATCAGTGTGGCAGTTCCTCAGGAAGATGAGAATCAATCTACCTCAAGATCTGGCTATCCCACTCTTGGGCGTGTACCCAAAGGATATTCCATCTTTCCACAGAGCCACTTGCTCAACTATATTCATAGCTGCTCTATTCAGAATAGCCAGACATTGAAAATAACCTAGATGTCACTCAACAGAAGAATGGATAAAGAAAATATGGTACATGTATACAATGAAGTTATTATTCAGATGTTAAAAAACTGATATCATGACAATTTTTTAGGCAATTGGATGTCCATTTAAATGCTGATTTCTCTACCCAACTATCTATTTCAATCAGGACATGGCATTGTAACATTTATTCTAAGTATCTCCCGTCTGAAGTTTGTGGAAACATGCTCACCATTTGTTCTCTGTTGTGCCAATCAAATGCTGACCAGCCAATGCTGAGTGATAGGACAGGTAGGGTGAGACATCTGGGTCCAGTGAGGGGAGGAGAGAAAGAGGAAAAGTGGGATATTAAGCCAGGAAGAGAGAACCAAGACACATCAGAAGAAAGGAACTAGGGCTAGAAGATGATTAAAAAATGCAAGAATAATGTAGGAAATTTGGATGGCAGGAAGCTAGACGTGCGTGGAGGTCACTATGGAGTAATTATTGCTCAGTATTGTTCTCTAGGCAAATTAAATAAATCATAGTCTCCATGTGTCATTACTTGGGTAAACAGCTGCCTAAAGATAAATTGCTGCCGTACTAAATTTATGATTTATACCGCATTACTAATCCGACACTCCTGCAACGGATGGGAACAAATGTAGAAATTTACAGCCCGACATTTTTTACAGGGTAAGAATCTTTGGAATATTCAGCCTTAAATGGAATATTTCCATCAAATATCTCACCTCAGAGCTCAGAGAACCCTGTGGAAGAGGAGATGGAAAAGTGTAAGGTCAGAGGGGATGAAGTACATCACAAAAACAAAATTATCTTAATCATCATGAGCACAGCCCACATGAGCTCACAGAGAGAGAAGCAGCATGCTCATGGCTTGCCTGGGCCTATCCCAGGTCTTCTGCTTATATGTTATGTCTTCCAGTTAATTGTTTTTATGGGATTCCTGAGTGTGTGAACAAGTTAATCTCTGATTCTTGTGCCTTCTCTTGGTCTCTTTTTCCTTCTGTCAGTTTGTCTTGTCTAATGTTAATGTAATGGGTTTTGTTTTACTTTATTGTATTTTGTTTTGTTGTATTTTAAAGAAATGTATGGATGCGTGAATAAATTAGTGAAAACCCATTTAGCCTCTATGGTAAAGGGTAGCAACTAAACTGTAGCAAGCTGCTAGGAGAGGGAAAGCCAGTTTTCTCCAAAAGAGTGACACTGGGTATATTTACACCTCTAGGTCAGTCTAGAGTAGTTGACCAAAATATAATGGTCTCCTAATTTTTAATGTGTTTATATTTGTGATAGTTTGGTGGGTTGTTTGTCCCTCTCTTTGGGGTGTGGTTTTATTTTATTTTTTCCTGTTCATTTATTGGTTTCTGGTGGGGGGAGCTATTATTGTGCTGTTTTGAGAAAGAATTTCAGGTGTGTGTGTAGGTAGGAGAAGATACACAAGGACTTGAGGAAGAGAAGAATATGATTAAAATTTGTTTAAATTTAAAAGTTGTTTTAAATGACAAAAAAGTATATAAGAACCACACTGATTTTGTATCTGTTAATTGTTATGATATTTACTAGTTTATCTCAAATCTTCTGATTTTTAGTTAAAAACACACTACTATTAAATATAAATGGCCAGCATTAAGTAACCATTTATCATAGTCCCTTTCTGTTATGTACTCAATAATTTTAGCTTCTACTCATAATTTATTGTTTACACTGTTGAACTTTTTCTGTTCCTCTTGTATTTTTCACAAGACACTTTTCAAATGAATATGAAGTCTAATATCACAGAAGAAAGCCAAATCTACCTTTAACTATTATATTTCAAATGAAAATAACATATGTAAATGTGCATATGTGCCTATGAATGAGTGATGTCTTGAGCTACCCTCATATGCATGTATTATTAAAATTTACAATGTTAGTTAAATACTGAATTATTTATCAGTCACTGAAATGTATCTTCTCTCATTTTGTGAAAATGAACAAATGCATACACAGTGCTTAAAGACTAGGGAAATGCGTGAGGCATTTTTTCCCCGCTTTGAGTTTAAGTATTTCTTCTCTGCAGACAAAATTTACCAATTTAGTATTCATAACATACTACCCTGTTCAAAATAATGAAAATCCAATTTTGGTATATTTGTTAATTTAATACTCATTCCAACTCAGAAGTTTCACAGCTTGAAGTAACTGTTTGCTTGTATGTGTCCCTGGCGATTTTAGGGTCAAACTACTTCACAGGGATTGTGGGTGAGTAAATTAAGTGTGCAACATTTTGGTCTTTGTGCTGAGTACTGAACACTGGAGTACAAAGACAGAAAATACATTTTTTTATTTCTTTTTTGCTACTACCGTTAATTAAAACAACCTGTATATGGAAGATTTTAGGTAGCAGAGTAAACAAGAAATACATTCTCAAATATTTTAGGATCCCCAATAGAAATAATTTTAACTGAATATAAACTACACAGAGCATGTACAATGAATACTGATGTATGACCTCAACCTATATTGTATCATCAGTTGGCTATGTGAATATTGAATTTCTCAATAAATACTTTTAATAACATCTGTACTCCACGAACCTCGCACATTGTGTAAATGCTACATTTTCAAATAAACAGCAGCCTCATATTTTCCATTTCTCTTAAGTCATGAGATGACCTCTGTTGCTCTGATGCTGAAGACCTGAGGACAAGCCCTCTAGTCCGAGCTGACCTTTGGTTGTGTAATAATATTTCCCGTTTCCAACTTTCACAATAAATATAAAAATTCAATTTCTGTGCTACAAGCTGGAAAGGGCTCAAGTGTCACTGAGTTTTTATCAAAGGCTATTTTCTGATTTTGTCTACATTTGTATTCTGCACATGCAATGGAGGGAAGCAATAACATTTTCTGTCTGTTAGAGAGGCTATTGCAGGGGTACATAGAAGAAAAATCGTAAAATATATTTCACAAACCACGAAGAGAAAACAAAATGATTTATTGGTTTTGAACCGCTGGGTCTTCTCTCATGGTCACCAAATGTGCCTAGGTATAGCAAATGGTGACTTCAGAAAGATCAATCTATGGTAAGAGAGTCCAGCGTGAGAATTCTTTCTTCCATGGCATGGTAGAATGAATTCATTAGCCAATTGACTTTGTAGTCACATTAAGTCTGGTCTCTCTCTACTACATGCAAAGAATGGCAAATGTATTCTTTCTGAATACAATTGTAAGCAACCAATAGAATTATTTTACTGTAATTGCTTATTAGTATTGCTTTTTTTCTATTCTGAACTTTCATTTGATCTGATCCATATCTTCTTTTTTAAAATTTACTCAGATTACAACTTGATTGTTATCCCATCACTTTTATCCTCCCCTCCCTCCCTCCCTCCCTCCCTCCCTCCCTCCCTACCTCCCACCCCCACTATATTCCCCCCTCCTAGGTCCATGACCAAGGGAATCTCCTCCCCCACTTTATGGTCAAAGGCTATCAAGTTTCATCTTCGTAGCCTGCCTATTCTTTCTTTGAGTGCCACCCCAGGCCTCCCAACCAAGGGGAGGTCATCAAATATGGGGCACCAGAGTTCATGTCAGAGTTAGTCCCTGCTCTCCACATAGCTGTAGAGAATGTCCTGCCCATTAGCGAGATCAGAGTAGGGGTTCGATGTTTACTACCTGTATTGTCCTTGGTTAGTGCAATAGTTTGAGCAGACACCCCTGGGCCCTGATCTACCCATTACGATGTTCTTCACGTAGGTTTCTAAGGTCTATTTTCCCATCTCTTATATTTCTCTTACCTAGAGTCCCAGTAGGATGTCCTCACATCTGTCCAATCTCCTTGTAAATGAAGATTTTCATGGGATATGCCTCTTGGGCTAGTGCCCAATTATAAGTGAGTATATGCCATGTGAGTCTTTCTGCTTCTGGGCTAACTCATTCAGTATGATCTTTTCTAGTTCCAACCATTTATCCACAAATTTGAGGATGTCCCTGTTTTTAATAGCTGAGTAGTATTCCCTAGTGTAAATGTACCACACTTTCTTTATCCATTCTTCAACTGAGGGACATTTAGTCTTATCAAAATCATTTTAGATAAGCAGTGACATGTAGGTTAACAATAGTTTGTAGTCCATTGTGAGTCAGATCACCAATAGGATAGAAATTTTATAGGTAATAAGATATGGATCACATTGGACTCCTTCACCTACCCCACGCCAATTTGATCCATGTCACAAGAAGAAACATCCAGACACTTCTGTCAATTTCTCAGAGTCCTCCAACAAGTGCTCAGAGAGGTTCAAGACCATGTCTGCTAAAGAAAGGGGAAATCTGAGGACATGGCAAAGGCTGACAAGGCTCGCTATGAAAGAGAAATGAAAACTTACATCCCCCCTCAAAGAGGAGGCCAAAAAGAAGTTCAAGGATCTCATTGCACCCAAGAGGCCTCCTTTGTCCTTCTTCTTGTTCTGTTCTGAGTACCGCCCCTAAATCAAGGGAGAGCACCAAGGCTTATCCAATGGCTATGCTGCAAAGAAGCTAGGAGAGGTGTGGAACAACACCGCTGCGGATGACAAGCTGTCCTGTGAGAAGGAGGCTGCCAAGCTGAAGAAGTACAAAATGGGTATCCCTGCCTACAGAGCTAAAGGAAAGCCTGGTGCATAGAAAAAGGGGATGGTCAAGGCTAAAAGGAGCAAGAAAAAGAAGGAAGAGGAAGATGATGAGGAGAATGAAGAAGATGAGGAAGAGGATGAAGAAGAGGAAGAAGATGATTATGATAAAAATGTTGGTTCTTGCAGAGTTTTTTTACTTGTCTATAAAGCATTTAACCCCCCTGTACACAACTTACTCCTTTTAAAGAAAAAAATTGAAATGTGTAGTAAGACTTGTTTTAAAACTGTACAGTGTCTTTTTTTTTTTTTTTTTTTGGTATAGTTAACACACTACCAAATGTGTCTTTAGCTAGCCCTTTCCTGGTGGTATTTTCAATGACCAGTGACCTTGCCTGGTACAGTCTGGGGGTTATAAGTTGGCATGGAAATTTAAAGCAGGTTCTTGTTGGTGCACAACACAAATTAGTTATATATGGGGATGGTAGGCTTTGTTTATTCCTTTTTTCTTTTTCTTTCTTTTTTTTTCTATTTTTTGTTTTTGTTTTTGTTTTTTTCCATCTTCAGTTGTCCTTGATGCTGCTTATATGAAGATAATTGTTGTTCTGTTAACTGAATACCATTCTGTAATTTAAAAAAAATGCGGCTCTTTTATTGACATTCTGAATGCTTCTGAAAAAATACAAATTTTTATTAGAAAAAAAAAACCCAAAACTGATTGGTATCAAACTTGTGCATATATTCAACATGATGAAAGATTCTGCTTTTCTGCAATGAAGTTGCCTTTCACAGTATGAACATAAACAGAGTTCCACTCCAGGAAGAAGAGATCCACATGCCTGTGAATTTGCATGTGGGCCTGTGGCCTTAGTTAATTTCTTACCATATATATATTTTAAAACACTGTGAGACCTTGACTTGCATAATGTCCTTCAGAGCATTTCAAGTTCATTCAGAGCATACATGTCATTCGCAATTAATGTTAGTCGTTGTTTCTTCTTTAGCTCATGTCAATCTAAAGAGAATTGGGGGGGCAATAATTCAAATATTAACACAACAATGATGTTCCCATGAATACACAACAGTTTTCAGTACTGTTGGCAAGTAATAGCAAGCTAAAGCAAGCCTACAGTTAATTATAAAACCCATGAGTCAAGAGTGGTTTTTATACTCTTGAATCTTGAAATTTGATAAAATAGAGATGGGGCAACAGCAACACATGTAGCCCATGCAGTCTAAGACATTTACTCTGAAGTGCTTTTACTGATCTCTGTCCTGGAATATCGCTACATATGTTTTATATGAAAATACAAGTTTGAAAATATAATTTAGAAGGTTTTAGGACACATAAGACCACATTTTTAGAAGCTGGAGAAAGAAAACACATTTTTATCTGCTAGAAAATATGGTCAACCAGTCAATGCTCAATATCTGTGATATAAAACACTGTCATTACTCAAGAGAGGCTCAACCATTCCTGGTAATAAAGCCTGATGAAATCACTCCCAACATCACTAAAAATAGGACCGCGAAGAAAGGAGTGAATTTCCAATTGGAATACATGCCACAGGTGTAACAGCAGGTTTCTTAGGGACAGGCTATGTAACAATCCCAAATGGGTCCCGATGATGTCATATTATATACAATTCCAACTGTGACATTTCTAGGAACCTGGAGTACAGATCAGCTATTCAGCTTTCTGTGGATATGGCTTGAGGCAAAGCTACCGTGTAGACTCTGCATGGAGAGATGGGTGCCCTTTTCCATTCTTTTAAGGATGATGTTTAGCTGTGTACCTGAAAGTCCTCTGTTGCCAGCTGAGTTCACACCCATCTTATGCTCTCAGTGGTCAGGACAGCGTGTAATAAGGCATGTGACAATGAAAAGTCTTGCAGGCAAGACCAAACATGTGAAGGAAAACACTTAATGCAATGAAGGTTGTGCCTCTACCACTGGAGGCCATGCTTCTGCTTACACAATTTTAATACAAAACAGTAGACACACCAGGGATGGCAATCCGGCAATGAAATTACATCAGTAGCCAATAAGGTAACATTTCCAGTATAATATAGTTAGCAACTAGATGCAGTTATTTTTTTTTCAAAAGGATGGTTTATAAATTCATTAATCCTCCTCTTGTAAAGGAAGGTAGTTATTTTTGCTTATGTAATTATACTCACAAACATATACAAATAAATTAATTAAAGTGAAATAGCTAAAGAGGGTCACCATCTCAAAGTACACCTCCAACTCTGCCTGTAAAAGATTCTTCCAGAAGTTCTATTCAGGTTAGATTTCTAAATCAACTGTCAATTATTTATTTACCACACCTGGTTTCTGACATGTCACCTCTCAGCCACAGCAGAAGTGGTGAGTGTTTTAGGGCAAGGAACTGACATTCTTCCTTTGTGATTTTTTTTCTCTCTAGTGCCTCCTCTGACCCAACACAAAACTTTCCTTGAATTTTTCAAAGTCATGGTCTCTTTGTTTTCTATTTGTGTTTACATTTATATATGCATATGTATGTATATATATATATATTCACACTCTTAAATATAGCCATCTAAGTCTATATAATGCTACTGTGTGTTTGTTTTCTTACTTACAGCACCTAGTTTGTGGATGGGATGAAGACACATCCGTTAAACCAGACCTTGTATGCTGTGTGCAATGGTAGACCTACAACAGCTTGTGTGTGATATTGTTATTGACACTGTTTATGTTGGAAAAGATACTGATTTACTTGCCTGACAACTCCAATGCCAGCATTCATCCATACTCTGCAATTATTGGGCACCGAGAGCCTGAGTTAGCTTTCTCTCTCTAACACAATGCCTGCCACAAACATCTTGAAATGAGGCCAGCTTTGCTTTGGGTGAAGAGTTCAGTCTGAAGTGCTGAGGAGGAGCAGAGCAGCCTCATCCGAGGCAGCTTAGAAGCAGAAGGAGACAATGCTCATCTCTTCTGAGTGTAAGTGTGTGTGTATGTGGTGGGGGGGCAATTTTACTGCTTTCATTCATTCTAGAATCAGCCTGTGGGTTGTGTTGCCCACATTCAGAAGTGATCTTTCTACCCTCCTTAATTCTCTCCGGAAACATCCTCACAAATAGACTCAGAGAAGTGCCTCTGAATCCATGCAAGGTGATAATAGAGTATTAGTTATCAAGGGTCTACTGTTATAGTTATAACTGAGAAATTTTATTAGTATGAGGAAATTCAAGAGGTAGAGCCTGGATTCCCTCTCCTGTCTTCTCCTCTCCTCACCTCTCCTCATCATCTCCCCTCCCCTTCCCTTCTCTCTCCTCCTCTGCTCTCCCTTGTAGTCCCCTCCCCATCACCCTTTCCAGCTCTTCCTAAATCCTCACATTCATCCACTCTTGCCTTCCGTTCCCTCCCTTCCCTTCCTGTCTCCTCCCATTCCCTCCCCTCCTCTCCTCTCCCCTCTCCTCCTCTCTTCTCTCCTGTCCCCTGCCCTTGCTTCATTTACTCTTTTGCCTTGCTTTCTGTCACAAATGAAGTGAATCCCCTCTGATCTCGATGTATATATTCTGTCTTCTCTAGGTGCCAATTGCATATCAGGATGAGCTTCAGTCATAGTGACTGACAGTAAGAGGAGGCAATATCCTGCTTTCTTGTTATCAGGCATAGGTGATAAGTGTGCTCTCTTGCAATTTTGTATGGCGCTTATTTCATCAGACATTTGAAAGCATGAAGGCATGCCAAGTTGGGCTTGCTCCACAGGGCTGGGGGTGGGGGGCAAACAGTGGTGGATCATCTCAGGAGTTGTTCCACGTTTACACTGTTTTTAACCCTCCTACTCTGCAGCATGGTGGAGTGCAGCCTTTCCCTCTTAAATCAGACCTGGAGAAGCTCTGGCTGCTGTGGTGCTGACAGGTGTTCTGCATAGGCCAGCCATGCAGAAGCAATCAGAGAACACCACTTTTCCCAGCAGTGTGGGTTGGTACATGAACTTGTGTGCACTCAACATGACTCACTTGGACCACAGTGAGTCCATAGAGGAGCATAGCAAATGCAGCAACTTGGCAACTGGGGCCACTTAGCTTCACTCTAGCTCCTGGCAGAGGCAGTTCATCACCTGTGTTTCATTTTCCTCATGGTTTCTGTCACTGGGGGAGAAAGACCACAAAAGCAAAACACTGTTGAAACTGAAAGTCATTTTGTGGATAAAATGAGATTTCTCTCTTCTTTTTTGTTTTATTGCACCCTTTGGCATCTCTTTATAGATCTGATTTGATTTCTGTTTTCATTTTAAGTCTTCTCTGTGACCTCAGGTCAGAGACAATCTCAATGTCATTGTGAATTGATGGGCTTATTTATCTGTGTCCATGAGCAAAACCTCAAGGAAGAGATAGGGCAGTGGAAGTGTAGGGCAAGGGGTTGGGAAGAGAACAGCATAAGGAAGAATGAAAGAAAAAGAGATGGGGCAAGAGAGGTACCAAGAGAGAAGTGGAAACAAAGAGATAAAGATGTAGACCAACAGAGACAAAAATTAGTTCCTATACACCAGAAAAGATACTCCAATCTGTGATTCTGACCATCTTCCCAACTCCTCCAGGGGCTGCGGATATTCTGATTCACTATTCCATGTGATCACAGATGTTGTGTGGATCCAATCATGTTTATTTTACACCTGTGGGCTCTACGTGCATGAATGCATTTGAACTTGAAGAGGAGAATGAACAAGAATGAATCAATTTTCTTTTGCCATAGAGATGGTAATTTTTAAAATAAAAATTCAGTCAGTAAATATCTCTTATCTTTTACGAAGCACTTAACTCTTCTGAACGAAATATTACGTCCACCTCTGGAATGGTCTCATGAAATGCACCTGTGTGATTGTCAAGTTTCAAAGCACTGAAAAGCACTGATTCTTCTAAGAAATGGGACATTGCATGTCACTGCAGATAACTGATGGATGTAGGTATGTGAATAAAATGAACTCATGACAACTGCAGAGTATGTCAGGTATCCACCTGGAACGTACACTGATGATAATGCCATCTGGAAAATTCATGATCATCAAGGGAATGACAGGGCAGTGCTCCTCCTCCAGGTGAGCTAAGGAGCTAATAGAACCCCACTTTACTTATGCTGAGTTCAGTTCTTGATTAATACCTGATTATATAGCCTCCCTGTCCTATGTCAATGAATGAAAATAAACAATTGTTAGATAGATATGAGTGCTTTTAATTAAAGGAGTAGAACTCATATTTATTTGTTTTTATTAATTTATTCATATTACATCTAAATTGTTATCACATCCCTTGTATCTTCCTGCTCCTCCCTCCCTTCCACTTTCATCCTAATCCCCTCCCCTATGTCTGTGACTGAGGGGGACTTCCTCCCCGTCTATATGATTATAGGGTATCAAGTCTCTTCTTGATAGCCTGTTATCCTTCCTCTGAGTGCCACTGGGCCTCCCCATCAAGGGGAAGTGGTCATATTTATTTGAATTAGCTTTTATTTTGTAAGAATGATATAGATTCATGGCTTTGCCAGTCAGTGTATATTCTAGAAGCATGCTAAGAATATACATAACCAGCTCAGGCTAATTTTAGTGGCTCTGGTTAAGTTGATATTACATGAAACCTAGGAATTTCAGTTTAAGCTTGAGTGTCGATGCAGTTGGTCTGATTGTGTTCATGTGGGCATCTATCTATATGTGTTGAGGGGAGATACATTACAAAATTGTTTCAAGTCATTATGTGAGGAACCTTCAACAGAATATCAAGGAACTTATGTTTTTAAATGAGGAACCAATGCTGTCAAACTTTACTTGTAGAAAGCTGACTGGTCACAAGGTACTTCAGGGACTAAAGAGAAAGGAGACATGGAGGTCAAGTTGAGTTTTGAAATAGGTGAAGGCTTAAAATGCAATTCCATACCTTATGGTGGGTAGGAAAAAGTAATGATACACATATGGCTTGTCTCCCAAAATAACTCACAATGTAGTAAAAGAATATCCATATACATGATCTAAAGATAGAGAATGAAGAGAAGTGGCCAATATGAGGTGAGGGGATGAATAGATGTGAATTTGCAGAGGAATAGGGGCCCAAGATCAAGAATAATTACAGGAAAAGACAGAACTTGGAAGAAAAACCACTAATCTAAAAAAAATAATAATATGTTGCTTTCACTTCATTGGTTGGCACCTGAATCCAAACTGGAGACTTGTGGGATTGGGTCATGAAAACCTGAAATGACATTAGGAAAAAAAAAAAAAAGACAGAACTCAGATAACAGTTTGAATGTTTCATAAGGGCAAGGAAAGTCCTGTCTCTGTTTGGATTTGCTTTTCTTGTGGTGAATTTTTTTTTTGTGTGTAGGAAAGAGTTTAATCCATTTGAAAGACATGGTAAAAGAGAATCTGGTCTCTGAGGGGGCAGAGAAAAAGACAGTACAAGTGGCACAAAGAGTGCTGGTGAGGTAGACACTAGCCTGGAAAAGGAGGAGGCCGGAGCATTGAACAATACTAAACATGACATTTTAGAGGCAGGGAATTAGGAACAGGAAGATAAAAAAAATGATAGAAACGAATGAAACAAATAGTCTTTTCACCCAGTAGCCATTCCATATCCCCTTGCTTAGGGTATAGGAGCCAAGCTTACACATTCTGCTTATGAAGAAGGATGCCCAAAGGGGAAAACACTTCCTTCCCAAGTTACAGAGGATAAACCAAGATTGACTGAATCAGCATGTCTGTTCCTTTCACTATGAGAGATTAATTTGTGGGTGGAAAGTAGACAAAGTTTGGGTCAAATGTTCACTTAGTAAATCTCTGCTGATGGCTCATCTGGGATTATCTTGTTCCATGTTAAACAAATGTACTCTTAAACTTGGTACTTTAAATAAATGCAGGATGTTTGGCATTAGGACAACATCTGGTAACCATGAGCTGCAAGTTTCATAATGGTTGGTTGGAGGGTAATAGGAAATATGAGGATAATATCTAATGTTGAGTGTCACACCTCTGCAATGGCTTCTCTCCAATTTCTTTCCTGTTTGAAGATAGAGATTTTTTTTTTTTTTACTGTTTTTAACCACTTCCATTTGTATTTTCTGATATTTCATTCGTAGGCATTTCATTCATAAGTATGTACATGCAAGGGATGTATGGAAAAAACAGCTTTTCATTAATGTATAGAGGAAGTAATCTGCTAGGGAGAAATCAAAGCACATCTGGGATCCTTGTGGGACTGGGCTGTGTAGAAATATTAGGGGGTACTCTTGAGACATTGAAAGCATTTATAAGCTAACAGACTAAAACAAAGGAAGGCAACAATAAAAACATAATCAAAATATAGAGGAAGCGAATGTGACCAGAGGGCCTTGTAACATTTCTTCCCTTCTGTAAAAGGTAAAAGAAGAGAAAAATCTGTCCTGAGAATTGTTTCACTTTTTTTTTGGTGGACAATGAAATACAGAGCCAAGCGCAAGAGAAAGGGTCACGTCAATCAATGCAAGTGGCAAGGTGAATGCTTGGTAAAGGGCTTGAGTTAATATTAGGCGTGAATGGGGTCAAGGAGATTGCTCATTGGGTAGGGGCTTTTGCTGTGGGAGCATGAATATAAGCTTGGATTCCCTGTATCCATGTAAAAAGATTCAGTGTGGCCATGCCTTCATATGTAACACTGGCATTGTGGAAGGCTGGTAACTGATAATAGGGTGATATCTGATATATCTACAACATAACCCCTACATCTAAGGCTCAGGGGAATATTGTGGAAGAGGGGTCATAAAGATTTTAAGAGCCAGAGGACCAGAACATCTCCTATAATATTGTGTCTTCTATATAAGACAAGGAAGCCACACTCATGAAAACTCATTAACTTTTTTAGTTATTAGTGTCACATATATGCATATATATACATTTTAAAAAGAAATAAGGTTGTGAATTTGAAAAGAAATTGGAAGGACATGGGAAGTGCTTCAGGAAAAATGGGGAAAGAATGATATAAATACAGCACTCAAATGTAAAATTATAAAAAGAAATTAAAATTCAAATTATATCATTTCCATGAAAATAAAATAAAATTAAAATAAAGGCAAGCATTGGTGCACTTAGGAAGGCTCTTGAATGTCAAACATGTATTCAAGTGTTCCTTGACTTACAATGATTTTCCAACACAATAAACAAACTGTAAATTGGACAAAGAATATGAAGAAGAGATTACTTTGGCACATGCTTGGAGAGGGCTATGTTCATCTTTGCCTATTGTCTCATTGCTTGTGGTGATCCAGAGGATCATGGGAAAGGGATGGCATAGCAAACTTATCCCTTCATGGTAGTCAGGAAGCCTAGAGCATATAACTGGGATAAAGGCTTCTTTCTGCTGTCTGTTTAATCCCTCTTAGGTCCCCACCCTATTGGACGGTGCTGTAAACATTCACAGTAGTCCCATGCACTTAAACCAACTCTGATAACGTCCTCTAGGTCACATTAGAAGTGTGTTTTATTGGTCTCCGAGGAACTTCTCAATCTCGTTGAGCTGATGATCCAGATGACCCATCATAGCTGTGATACACGCACTAATGCTTTGACATTCAAAGAATTACCATAAAAATGATTACAGGCATCAGTCAGCTATGTTTTGCTTACATAATATAAGCCACTCTTGATACCATAAAAGAAATGAATTGTAGGAGCCTTTGGGTCTGTAGAGCTCCACACGAGATCCAGCAGAAGTCTGGCACAGAAATTCAGTGGCCTAAGTCACAAAAGAACCCTTGCACCCACTGGCTGCCATGAACTACATAGAGAAATTCCATTCCAAAGCCAGGAGGTCTTTAACTCAGCTGCTACTCAGTCCTGCAAACATCCTTACTGCCACAAGACAGGATCTTTCACTGATCTAAAAGCTCACCTACTTGGCTAGGTTGGCTGGCCAGTGAGTTATTGGAAATTCATGTATCTCTGGCTCGCAGAGGTGGGGTTATAGGCTTATGCAGCCAAGCTTAGCTTGGCTACTTGGATGCTGGGCATTGGGATCTTAGTTCTCAAGCTTGCTGAGCATGTGCTCTTATCCACTTTGTCAACTCCTCAAATTTGAAAACTTCAGGGTCTAATCAACAAAATATTGATCAGCTGATATATGAAGTAGTGGCAGTGCTCATTGGAACACACTTGTCCTTATTGAATAGAGGATTAAAAAAAGATTAACTTTGGGATATAGAGACATTCTCTTCTCAAAAGCACAGCAGTATCTTAAGTTACTTGTTACTTTCTACATTTTAGTAGTTAGACACAGGATGATTTGAAAGTCAAATAACTTTCCAGCTCATGTCTCCAAACCCACATTGTTCTGACAGCTGTGGAAAGCTCGGTTCTGGGAACAGCCTTAGAACCACTGTCAGGAGACAGGAGAAGCTGGAACCTTTCCCAAGGTACCTTGAAATTGAAATTTCACTGTCTCCTTTCCAGGAAGGTAGAAAGAATGCTTCGGGAGTAACTGCCTTACCTTCAGAACTGTGGCTGACAAGAAGACAGCTTGTCGCCAGGGACAGTTACACACACACACACACACACACACACACACACACACACACACACACA
>OU015747.1:20306131-20333546 GCA_907169655.1 Acomys percivali | reverse complement strand
ATGACTTAAAAAAAGAGACCATGAATTTTAAAGAGAGCACTGAGGGGTACATGGGAGAGTTTGAATGGAGGAAAAGGAAAGGGAAAATAATGTAACTATATTATAATTTCAAAAAATTTAAAAGTAAAAGCATTATAGAGTTTATATGTCTATTTTAGCTATAGAAATTTTGTTTATATTTTTATTCTCTGAGAATTTCATGTCTATATAAGGAGATAGACAGTGAAGCATTAGCCACTCTACATATGTCCTGCCTTCCACTCGCCACACTTCTAAACTTCAAGGCTTCCATTTAAAAAGAAAAGATAGACTAAATCCATTTAGTGTTGCCCATAAAAGGATGGGAGTGGGGCCATCTCCTGAAGCATGGAGCACCTACCAGTGTCCTGATCCCCATGCATGTTCCCCCAAGCAGGAGTCTACTGATAAAAAGTATAATTTTTGGTAATTTCATTATATCTGCAGGATTTTTACAAGGTTCACTTCTTTAAGCATCTTTAATCTTTTTTTTCCTTCAAGAGCGGTATGTTTTTCCATTGGATGTGGGTGATCACAGTGGCTATAATATGCCCTGCCTACTGAGGTCCAATTCAATAATCACTCCCCTAGATTCTGTTTCATGCCCTTCGCCCTGCCCAGAAAACTTAATTCTCTTTTCCCTGAATAGTGCCTTTACTCTCATCTTGCAGTTATCTATGACAGTAGGCCATTTTATCATTTTTTCCCCTGACCTTCTTAATTAAAACTACTTAAGGGCTTCTTTATAGCCATCAGCCTAATGGCAAATATTTTCTGAAATTCTAAGTATGAACGAAGATTATAATTATCATTGGCTTTAAAGTTCAAACAAAATGTATTTTCCATGTAATCAGATACTTTCTGTTACATTTTTGTCCATTTAATGACTCCTTCAAGGGTTCATGACAGGAGATGGTGCCATAGGTGATAACTATAGGAGCAACTGAATCTGCCAGAACAGTCACAAAACCAACCACCTGAATTGAAGGAACATTATTATTTTTTAGATGTAGCCTTACAGTGGGCTGGTGTTCCCAGGGTTCACCGAGTACATAGGGTACCCCTGATTCGGTACAGCATAGCTTGGTAGCACATTGCATGGTGTCCATTGTACGGAGCCTGAGCACTAAGGGACATGTGTAGGGAAGGAGACCTTCAGATGGACCAACCCTCCTGATTAGTGAGTCAGGAGGTACAGCATAGACACCAAGAAAGCAGAGGTGGTTCTGCAAGGGGAGGATACCTATTCTACGTGGCAAAATGCCCAATTAGATAGATACTAAAATCTATAATATAAATACCAACTTGATAACTACTAAAAGCTTACACTATCATAAAACAAGAAGAAAAATTTCAATTTTCAGGTGAACATTACTTTCAATGCCTTGATAATTCATACATGTATGTTGACTTTAGGGCATTTTTTTTTTAGTCCATTGCCCTCTCTTACCCTTCTTCCCATCTAAATCATTCTGCTCAACCATCTTCTCCTACTTAGCTAAAAAAATATGTATATAACTTATTAATAATAGTTCTAGTGGAGTGTTAGGGATGAAAGGCAATTTGTGTAGAGGGAAAATCTGAGTCCTAGGAAAGGATGTAAATAAGAGAATAAGTCTTACTTCCATAAACATTTTGATAAGAAAACTGAGATTATGTTAAGAGAATTGGGGACGGGGGAAACTGGGCCAAGATTGGGATATACTCAGGTCTAAGATAAAAAGACATTTACCTCTTTATATGCCGAGATAGAACTTAAAGAATGGAGAGGAGAAAAGAAAAGAGAGGAGAGAACCGAGAAGAGAGGGGAGGCGAGGGGAGGGAAGGGAGGGAGGGGAGGGGAGGGGAGCGAACAGGAGCTATGAGGATGAAAAAAAAGGAAGTAGATTCTTGCACTGATAGAATTTGTAGTTGAAAAAATGGTTTATGACATTAGTGTCTCAATGAAGTAGAAAACAAAGTCTAGCAGTGAATGGAACTGATTGAAGACTCTTTTAAACCTGGGATTGTTTTTATTGTCAACAAAAATTAAAATGGAAATAATTTGATATAATGCAGAAAATAACCAAAAGATCAATTAGACAAGCTGAAGGCTATATAAAGTAGTCTCAGTAGAAATATACTGTAAGTTTAAAGAAGAGAGCCATATAAAATTAATTAAGTTCTAAAAGTGAGCTCCATCCAGTGCAAAGAACTTAAGCGGATTATAATCTAGACATATCGCTTCCTTTAGTACCATCTACTACACTAAAATATATCAGAAACCCGCACAAATAAAATTCAGAATACACACAAAAGATCAAAATTGTCTTAAAGGCAATGCCACTAATTAATTTTAAAAAATTCAACCGATTTTGAAGCATCCACTGACAGGCATATCCTTATACTTCCTGTGCTGAGAAGGCAGAGATAGGATGATCATCACTAATGTGAAGACAGACTGATATTCATAGCAATGCCCAATGCTAGGAGCTGGAGAGAGGTGTGTGTCCCTTGGCTAGTGTTTGCACTAGAGATACTCTCTAACAATGGCAGCTTTTGCCAAGTGTGACAGGGCATGCCTTTATTTCCAGTGCTCAGGAGATAGAGGGAGGCAGATCTCTGAGGTCAAGACTATCCTAACCTACATAGTGAGTTCCAGTGCAGGTGGGGTTAAATAGTGAGACTCTATCTTTTTTTTAAAACACATTTTTATTAAAAAGTAAAATAATTCATATTACATCTCATTTGCTATCCCATCCCATGCATCCTCCCATTCTTCCCTCCTTCCCGCTTTCATCCCATTCCCCTTCCCTATGACTGTGACTGAGGGGGACCTCCTCCCCCTGAATATGGTGCTAGGGTATCAAGGTGAGACTCTATCTTAAAAGAACAAAACCAAAAAAACAAAACAAACAAACAAACAAAACCCCAATATGTTGTTTGCCAATTTCTTCCCTCCCTACAGGAGGAGACTGAATAAAAAAACCCCTTCTGTGCCTCACTTGGGAAACACAGTGGAGACGGCCCTGATGGGGAAGGTGCGAGTGAGCTCTCCGCAGTTCTGAGAACAGCAGAGATTGGCCCAGCTTCTCGCCCAAGGCAGAACTCTTGACTGGGCAGATGCCTTTGACTGGGCATCACAGGGAGTTGGTTCTGGAGGTATAGCTGAGGGTGAGCCGGCCCAGAGACAAGAGAGTGGAAGAGCTGACCCTGCTTCCAGCAGATGGCAGCAGTGAGCGGCCTACCTGGAGCACTGCCTCAGAGCAGGAACTGATAGTGCGGATAAGCAAGATCCAGGACAGCTACCACCGTGGTCCAGATCCAGGGCTTTGATTTCACCCACTTCAAACCTACATCGTGTGTGAACAGTTGGGGTGCTTGAAAGGGCAGGTCCTGTGGATCTAGGATCCCCAAACCGCAGGATTTCCATGACACAGGGCAACAACAAGCTAATAACCAAGAGTAGTCCTAGAGAAGATCCAACGTTGATGGTGTCATAGAAGCCAGAGATCTCGAATCAAACCAATGAATCTTTGCAATAAGCACTTCAAAGTAAAGATATGTGGACAAAGGGGGTACACACTGTGACACACTGTTACACACTACAGCTTCTACAACGAGAGGTTTTCTGTTTTGTTTGATTCATTGTTTTGACTGTTTGTTTTTGTTTTCTTGTCTGTTTGTGTGCTTTTTATTTTGAGGGCAGAAGGGGGATTGCAAGGCCAGGTACAAGGGGGCCAGAAGATGAGTGGGCCTGGGTTACGTGATGTGAAACTGACAAAGAATCAATACAAAGCTAAAAAAAAAAAAAATCCCAACAAGATTTATTTATCTTCATGCCTCCCTTGTAACACTGATCAATAAACGTTTGTTGGCACTCCTGTGATCTCAGCACTCAGGGAGGCAGAAGGAGGATCTCTGTGAGTTTGAAGCCAGCCTGGTTTACAAAGCAAGTTGGGGACAGATAGCCAAGGCTTCAAAGAAAAATCCTGTCTCAAAAAGCAATAACAACAACAACAAACAACAACAAAAAACCTTCTTTGGTCAACAGAACACAGAAGAAATAGTTCCTCCAGCTTCTGCTTTTTATAAACACTGGTATATTTTCATTTATTTTCACACAGAACCCATCTATCATGTAAGAAATATAACTATGTTGAATTCCCCATGCTGTGAGCAATTTCAACCTAGCTGTATTAATTTTCTAAAACACAGCATAGTGTGTGGCTTAAACGACAGAAATTTACTCCTTCAAAATTCTAAAGCCCAGAATTCTGAGCTCAAGGTCCCAGCAGGATTGGTTTACTCTGAGGCCTCTCACGTTGATTTGCCAATTTCCTCTGCTTGCCCTCTCTTCACAAGTCTGCATCTCTGTACATGAACACACCTAGTGGCTCTCTCCTATGAAGAAGTTATGAGTTAAACTTATCTCATCCTAAAGTGTTCTTTTTAACTTGATTCTGTGAAGTCTTTTCTCCAAACATGGCTGTGTTCTAAGGCACTGGGCTGTGACATTGTTGTGTGAATGGGAAAGCACAGGTCAGCATCAAGTACTAACTATTGGTAGAGATCATGAGAGAAACTCAACTAGCTATTAGCTATTCCAACTATTTCAGCTGAACAGTCAGCTTGTGAGTAAACAAGACATTTTGGAAATTGGCCATCCACAGGCAGAATGTGCCAGTAGAATCCTGATACTTTATAATCTGAAGGCAAGCCTCTAGATACCAATCTTTCTGCATCCCTCATGTGTGAAGCCATCAAACTGTAAAGGAGGCTGATTGATGCACAGCAACAGTCAATTGAAACAAGAGCTGAGGCTAATAGCGAGAAGACAACAGGACGGACAAAATGTATTTACTTCTTTTCTTGGATATTCTCATGTTTGAAACACAGTGTGCTTCAATTTCTTCTATTGAATTCTATAGTTTATTATGTACCTTATTTGTTGATTCTCTCTCTTTTTAATCCTACCCTCCATACATAAAGGATTTTTGATGTTATGAATGTTGCTCACAAATTAGAAATTACAATTATAAACTTGAACAACAGGAGTGATGAAAAATGGAGAATCATATTTTCATATATCTAAATTTAATTAAAAAGAGAAAATTCCTCAAAAGAGACACCTTGCATATAGCTTCTTTTGTTACCCCCACAAGATTTTCAGTACAGAGGTAGGGTATGCTGGCAATAGCAGGGGCAGAGTGAAGGCTAAACTAATATGGAGTTGGAGATGATAGTCTACAACACCAAAATATATTTTTTCTTTGAAACACTAAAGTTTCTAAACTCTGCTTTAAGATAGGGGCTGAGTTTTTCCTTATGATGTCATGTGGTAATTTGAATGAAAATGATTCCTATAGGCTTATGTACTTGAGTGCTTGGTCTCAAGTTAATGGAAATGTTTGGGAAGGATTAGGAGGTGTGGCATTGTTGGAAGAAGAGTGTCACTGGGTGATAGGCTTTGCCAAGCCCACATCAGGCCCACTGTCATATTCTCTCTCTCTCTCTCTCTCTCTCTCTCTCTCTCTCTCTCTCTCTCTCTCTCTCTCTCTCTCTCTCTCTCTCTCTCTCTCTCCTCTCTCTCTCTCTCTGACTGTAACTTGCAGATCAGATGAGAGCTCTGAGCTGCTCTTCCAGCACCATGCCTGCTGCCATGCTTCCCTCAATGATGATCATGAATTAAACCTCTGAACTTGTAAGCAAGCCTCTAATTAAATGCTGTCTTTTATGCATTACCTTGATCACAGTGTTTCATGACAGCAATAGATCCATAGGAAATACAGACAAGTAGCATAATTTCCAAAGACCTTCCAGCAGCTGAGCTTTCAGATCACAGAGTCAAAGACAGGGTCTGGCCTTGTAGAGTTTTGCTATATTTGTATTTTAGCTGCGATCACATTCCTATGTATGATTCACACTTTGGTATTGCCAGGGCTACATCTGTTTTCCTAAAAAATCTGAAGCCTGAACTATAGCGATATAGTTCCAGCTGGTCTAACAGCTTCCACTCTCATTTCTCTTACTCTGATGGAATGATATTTCTAAAGTGTCAGGGTGACCTTATCTGAGCCTGCTTTCTTGATGATCTCACCCAAGCTCATGGATATCAATTCAGTCTAGATATTGATGTCACAATATTTATTTGACAGCAAAAACTCTTCCATGAACCCTAGACCTATGTATTTGTGCTATTACCCACTCCGTGTCTCTTCTTGGAGGCTAAAAGATGCCTTAAACCCCCATAAAAGATGGGGTTCTTTATCTATTTGCTTTTTTTCTTCACTTTTTTTTCTATTTCAGAATATCAACTAGTCCATCTGATATCTTAAACAGAAAGGCAACACTACATTTTAATTGGAACTGAGGTATGAAGAGGCTAAAGAGTGTCCTCAGAAATCAAGATATAAACCCAGGCAGCCATGTCCAGATACTACAGACTCTAATGTTTTACCCTCTGGTGATCTGCTCTGTTGTCTTATAGATCATGTGAAAAGTCCAGATAGCAGGTGTGTTGCAGGTACGGCTGAAGAAACCAGACTAAGCAGGCCAAAGTCTGTAAAATTCCACTGCTGCATGTCATCACAGCTGCCCCTCCCTACCAAGAAAATAGTTACAAGAAAAACCACAAACCAGCTTCTGGCCACCTACCAAGGTGGAAAGTCCCAAATCCAAAATACACAGAGGCATCACCTGTTTTGAGTTAGCCAATCAGTTTAAAGGTAGGCATAGCCTGATTTAAGATAGCCAATAGGTTTAAAGGTCAGCTAGCTCCACCAATGACAAATCATTTGATTGCTGTTCCTTAAGTCGGCCTGTTTCTAAAGGTATGTAAACTCTGTAAAACTCTTGCTGGGGGCCGCCTTTCCCTAGGATGAAGGTAGACCCCAGCGCACTGGATCAATAAACCTCTTGCTTTTGCATAGAGCTAGTCTCTCATTTGGGGTCTCCCTGAAAGCGAGATTCCATCTCAGAGTCTTACATTGCCTGCTAATATAAGGTCGAACGCGCTTGTGAGAACAATGAATTATGGTTCTACACACTTCACCTATAGAATAACTTAATATCTCTTCTCTTTTGGATCAAGACCTTGTTGATTATTTACTCTGCATTTTGTTATACCTTCCCTGTGTACTTGTTGAAATTCTAGGCTTGGATTTAAGCCTGGAACACTAGACTGTTTGCTCTACTTTGTCTCAGGTACTAATAAACTGTATGCCCTTGGGAAGTTTCTTTGCTATTAAATACGTGGTCTCTACATAAAGAAGGTAGTCCATACTCTACACTGGAGGTAGTCCATACTCTATAGCAATGATATAAAAAATACAGACAAACATGTACAATATTGGATCTTTAGTTCTGGATTGCAAACAGCCTATCTACTGCCTGACTGTCTACTTCTCAAGTGTTTAATGGAGTTGTAACTTCAGAAGAAACTCTGAAAATATGTGTGAGTTGCCAGTTTAATGTTACATGATTTGGTATGTGGCCTTGGAATTTTAAATAAATTAATTTTACATCCCGATCATAGCCCCTCCCTCCCTCCTCCCCCATGCCCCTCCCCCGATTCCTCAGAAAAGGGGAGCCCCGCCAAGTTCATCAAGTCCTTCAGGACTGAGTACCTCCTCTTTCCCTGTGGCCTGGAGAGGCAGTTCTGTGGGTGGCAGAGGGTGATAAAAAAGCAGGCAATGGAGTCCTTGTCAGAGACAGCTCCTGCTTCACTTACTAGGGGATCCACATGAAGTCTGAGCTGGCCATCTGCTACATGTGTGTAGAGGCCTAGGTCCAGTCTATGCATGGTCCTTGGTTGGTGTTTCAGTCTCCACAAGACACTCTGATCCCTGTTAGTTGACGCTGTCGGTCTTTTGTGGACCCCCTGTCACCTCCAGGTCCTTCTATCCATCCCCCTGCTCTTCTACAAGACTATCTATGCTTTGCCCAGAGTTTGGCTGTGAGTCTTTGCATCTGTTTGGATCAGCTTCCACCTGTAACCTCTTAGAGGACAGCTATGAGAGGCGGGTTGGTGTAGCAGAAGGGATTCTGAGTTGTGATACAGAAGAGAGATGAAGCTACTTGGCATCAATCTCAAAGGTCCTAATATAAGTCTGGCTTCTTCATTTGCCTCTAACATAATTACAGGGTAGGTTTTAATTGATGTTGATGGTACCTTGAAAGAACACTGACTGTCAATTTACCTTCATTAGGCAACATAAAGGCTATCTGTACAGTTTAGGTTGTGTTGGATGTTTTCCATTTAAGGGCTTAGGCACACAACATCCTCGCAGAGACATCTATCTCTACCTCACATCTTACTTCCCATATCCCTTCATGAATAGTGTGAGGTGGTTAATAAAAATGCCATCCACAAATAAGTAGAGTGCAAGGGAAGATCTTCAGGATAAAATGTCTAGTGTTGAAGCTGAGCTGAGAATCCAGGACTGAGTATCTGGCCATCTTAATTTTCTCTGTGTTGGACCATGCCCCTTCTAAGCCTCTAGGCCTGGGGATGCCATAAAAAAAGCAGTGCTCAAGGCCGGCAGGAAACAGTCTCATTCCTTAAACATCGTGTTCTTCCACCTCCAGGAGAGAGTGCTATGATCAGTTAGAGAATAGTCTAGTCACATTAAAATATTAATTTTAAAGGGTAATTAACTTCATGCTCCTATTGTGTTTTCAATAAACATAATCTGCCCAATCAATCAGTAGCACTTACTAATATCATACAAAATATTCTCACTAATAGTCTTGCTTTCCATTAAGGAATTAACATGTGGTTTTATATAAAGTTTTAGAAAAATAATCAAAACCAAGTAATCATTATTCACATTTGCTTCATTGAAAAGATTTACATGGTGCCCTGCTTTTGACTCTGACAAGCAGCAAATTGCTCTTGTCATACATTTGCTTGAGATGTATCTAATCTGCTATTAATTTCTTGAAGAATATTACTGCCTACCTTCATCCCACATGCAACCATGGTGACGGTGGTGGACAATTTGACTGTAAAATAATTACGGATGACATTCTGTAACAGTAAGCCACAAAGGGAACAATCATGACCCATTCTGGAATTTACTCATTGCAAACAACGTCTGATTGTTTTTCACATAGACCTTTGTGTTGGTCTGTGTTTTCCAGCTTGGAATTTATGTGCACAGTTTACACTATGTGCTTTCTTGGGATAGGCACTTAATTAGTGTTTGATTTCTGTTGCTCTTCCTTTCTCTAGATGCCTTGACAAACAATAGCCTCTCTCTATGGTGCAAAACAGGATGTAGTGACTTAGAAAGCTGGGCGGACTGAAAACAATATAACAGCCTAGAGTTGCTATGTGTGTGTGTGGGGGGGGTAAAAATTAATAAAATGGGAAAAATATCCTTGGTAAATTAATATAACAACATGAGAAAAGAAGACCTAATATTTATTTGACTTTTAACCCGGCAAACACCAAGTTGGATACTAAATTGCTGTAAATTCTCTTTAACCAAATTTTGGGTAAATTCAGTTTTCTTCTTTCTTAATGTCACAAAATTTACATGCATTTTATCAGCTATTTTATGCAGGTTTCATTCAGTTATATTTGAAAATAAAAATATGTTTAAAATAGAAAAATTTGGTGACATATAGATTATATTTTAATGACAATATTTTCCTTTTCTTTTTCTCCCTCCAAACCCTCACATTTACCTTATCTCTACTCTCCATCCATCCTCTTTTTTTTCATCAATTCTTCCTGCATGCATGTATATTTTTGTATATACACATATATCCTTAAATATAACTCAATTTGCTACAGATGCTAATTACACATACAAACAAAACAAAACAAAACGAAACTCTCACAGTAACAAATGGACTAGCCTTTGACCAAAAAATTAGTACCATAGCCTAGTCAAGTCAACATAACTGACCTTTGAATATTTCTAGGTTTCATTGATAGGGTTTTGCCTGTATTTTTATGCTAATTTTCATTTCTTCCACTGGACTCCTTATCTGTGGGTCAATCCTTTTTCTCGTTAATATATACCCAAGAGTAGCGAAGTCACTGAAGCATGTTAACTACTCAGCAAAGCCTTAGTGCATATAGCATGCTTGTGGGAAGTGTTAAAAAAATGGAAGGAAGCTTGAGGTGAGAAATGTTGACTCAATCTAAAATTCTACTAGATTAGAAGTACTGTGTGTTAAATATAATTAATTATAAAGTGCGTAGGTAAGAGAATGACTCATTCTTTTTCATTTTCTTTTGACACACTTTCTTCTCCAGTATTTTTGTCAGATTAAATCAGTCAATTCAGAGTTATGATGATTTACAGTCTTAAGCACTCAAACCAAATGTAACATTATGCAGACTCATGAAGTTTTGGCAACTTATTTTAATGGAAATTTGATTGCCTGTCAGGATCATTGGAATAATTGCCAGTTAGACTTATATTAATGACACATTTGGGTGGAGATTATAAAAAACGGGAAATTATTATTTTTTTCTGTAGAAGTTCTTTGCCAGAAACTTGCAGTGATAAATAGTGCCCTAAATTTGTTTTTGGTTTTAACCACAAAATATGTACTTGCACAGCATGTTCTTTAAGGCATGTTGCTGAATTTGAAAAATAACTCATTAGATTCCCAGCAATGCATTCTTTGTGAACCAATTATTTTTTTAATTTTTAAAAATGTATTCACTTTACATCACAGTTGTAGCCCCCCTCCTTGTCCCCTCTCCGTCTGACCCTCCTTCCCCCTTCACCCCATTCCCCTCTCCTTGTCCTCAGAGAGAGGGAGCCCTCCTCCCCTATCAACTGACCCCAGCCTATCAAGTCTCATGAGGACTGCCTGCATCCTCTTCCTCTGTAGCATGGTAAAGCACCCTGGCAGGGGGACGTGATCAAAGTGCAGGCAACAGATTCCATGGCAGGGCCAGCCCCTGCTCCCCTTACTAGGGGACCCCTATGGAGACTGAGCTGCTTAGAGCTGGCTCAGTGGTTAAGAACCAATTACTTTATAAAAAAAAAAAACAGAATGAGAAAGAAAAATCCTGTTGTAGCTGATCCTCACAGCAGTCTACCTGCTGTTTCCTGTTTGAGATCTGCGTTGTGCATGTTGGGCTCCTTGGATGACTACTTGTGTTAACAATCTCCTTAAATGAAGTTGGTTCACACAACAGTCTACCTGCTGCTCTGTGGTTGAGATCTGTGATAAATGTGTTGAGCTCCACGAACTACAGCTTATATTACCAGTCTCCTTGGATGAAGTTGATCACAGGGCAGCCTAACTGACAGCACCATCATTGAGATCTGTGCTCTGTGTGTTGGGCTCCATGGATGACAACTTGTGTTACCAGCCTCCTGGGAAGAAGTTCCTTTTGAACTTACTGTGTCGTCAGTTCTAGAATCCAGTGCTAAGGACAACAGCAGACCTCAAAGCATCCATTAGACAGCAATTTATTGTTTCAATGTTTGTCTTTCTTTTTTGTTTTTAATTATAATTTATTCACATTACATACAGATTGTAATCTCCTTGTTCTTATCTTCCCGTGTCCCACCACCACCACCCTTGCGACCCGCATCTATTCCCCTCCCCTAGACCTCTGACAGGTAGGGTCCTCCTCCCCCACTGTCTGACCACACCCTATCTGGTCTCATCCAGACCTTCTGCATCCTTCTCCTTTGTGTTCCCACAGGATCTCTCCGCCAAAGGGACAGGGGGAAGTGATCAAATCCAGGGCACTAGAAATCTTGTCAGAGGCAGTCCTCCTCTTCACCCTCCCCTTCCTCTTTAGGAGAATGGGCTGTCCATTGGCTACACCAGAACAGGGGGCCCAGGCCCTCTGTTTTCACTGTCCTTGTAGGTCCCCCTGGGTCCAGATTCGTCATCCTTGATAGTCTCTTTGTGGTGCTCCTGACAACCGCCATCCCATCCCCCGCCCCCAGCTGTCCTTCCATCTACATCTCTTCCATGGAACACACAGATCTCAAGCAGCTCTTCCTCCAGCGTCCGTCTGTAAGTCCCAGTATCTATCCGTATGTCCTGCTAAGTGGGGTCTCTCAGAGGACGTCTATGTTGGGCTAATATCCACTTATAAGTCAGTATTGTCTTTCAAGTGATATCAGTTGGGATGTTTCTCTCAGATTGAAGCTATTTTGTTTTGAGAAGTTTAGGTGAAACTTGGGGAATCTTTTGAAGTACTCACCCAACCCAAAACCTATAGAAGCAGATTTTATTGACTTCATTATAGTGGTAGTGATCTCTGAAAATTTAATTTGTCATATATACATGTACTATTTTTCAGTTAGACTGCAAACTCCATATGACTAAATTCAAGCCATTAATGCAAATAAAAGTGATGCATCAAATCTTTGCATTATCTTGATAAGAAAATGTCATTTTAATTTCTCCAGATGGTGACTCTTACCTTTCTGCTGGTTTGAAACCTGAGAGTAAATTAGTTTTTCTAGTACAATGGTGAACTGTAGTGTGCACTGGATAGCAGAAACTTGTGTTTCTGAATGAAGTCTTGGTAGAGCAAAACTAACTTATCAGTCTGACCGAAAGCAACTGTGACTTATAAGAAAACTAAAATATTATCTAACTTACAGGACTGTTTTAGAAAAATGACTAAGTTTTTCTCTGAAAGACTCCATCCAGCAGGGGATCAAATAAGAAGCAGAGTGTCACAGTCAGACTTTGGGCAGAGCACAGTGGGTGCTGTGGATAAGTGGGAGGATAGAAGGACTCACAGTGGACAGGAGCTCCCTAAGAAGACCAATAGAGCCAATGAATCTGCCCCCAGGGGGCCAGCAGAGAACAGTGCATCAAACAAGGACTGACCATGCATGTAGATGGCCTGGGCACCCTGCTCAGATGTAGCTGTTGGGCAGCTCAGTCTCCATAGGGGGTCCCTTAGAAAAGGGAGCAGAGGCTGTCCCTGCCATGGACTCTGTTGCCTGCACTTTGATCATGTCCCCCTGGCAGGGTACCTTACCATGCCACAGAGGAAGAGGATGCAGACAGTCCTGATGAGACTTGGTAGGCTGGGGTCAGTTGGTAAGGAAGAAGGCCTCCCCCTCTTTAAGGACTAGGAGAAGAGAATACGGAGGGAGGGAGAAGAAGGAGGGAAGAGGACCAGGATGAGACCAGGGAGGAGCAGAGTGGTCTATGTTGTATATACATTTTCTTTGAAAAAAAAAAGTGTGCGTTGCCATTCCTAAAATTTTATACAGTAGAGTAAGTGAAGCTCAGAGACATGATACTTCTTCCAAGAAAGTATCCAGAACAAGAATCTAGGTGCCTTAAAATTTTTATTTTGCTTCATTCGCAGTTGTGTATTAAGCAAAATAAAAATAACAGGTATATTGAATCAAAATTCTGATGTGAACCAAAATGTGACCTAATTGCAAGAGTGAGCTTACTTCAGATTATTCATCAC
Source organism: Acomys percivali (assembly GCA_907169655.1). Classification (NCBI taxonomy): domain Eukaryota; kingdom Metazoa; phylum Chordata; class Mammalia; order Rodentia; family Muridae; genus Acomys; species Acomys percivali. Next base: position 20,320,120 of record OU015747.1, on the reverse strand, counting down.
AACTGGCTATTGTTATTCGTTTATGTTCCTCTATGGAAAACATGTCTTTGTGATTGTATACAGCTTGAATCATGAGAACTTTATTCAGGTGACCACTCTTAACTCTCAGGTTATAAATTGATGTTTGTATAAAGTTGGCTACTGCATGAAAAAAAAATTTTTTTTTATTTTGCAATAGGCAGACTTTTGTGCAGAAAAAAAAGATCTCATAGCGGACCTGACACTGCTGTCACCAGGAAGGCCTGCTTGTAAACTTCACCCTTGGTTATTATTTGAAAAGTTGAATTTTGAGAGTTTCTAACATTTCTTATGAGTAGTTCTTCCTGGAAAAAACTGTTTGTGAAAACGATAAAGTTTATGTTGAACACCTGCTTTGCTTCCTAAATTCCAAAGTTTGGGTAGGCTAGGTGCTGAATTCCTAATGAGCATTCTTGCTAGACGACATTTCACAAGTGTTATCGTGACTCGCGGCTGCAAGAATTAAGCATACTTCATGTGACTAGGAAAGGCTTCTCGGAGGCTTGCATTGGGTTTCCTCCTAATATTGCCCGGCAGGCTCTTTGCCTTTGTGAATTTCTTTGATATAAGAAGAGTATAACTGTAAATGAGACCTTGCTAAGCCCATAATTTCTTGTAAGAAATCATCAAAATTACCAAAAACTGTGGATACACTTGGAATTCTTGACGTATTTTTCACAAATGTCATTTTCTACTTTGGAGAAAAGAGACCTTCATTTTCTTCATGTGCACAGAGAGAGGCTAACTTTAGCTTTCCTTGACATCAGGGGTCTGAGTGGAATAAGCATCCTAAATGCCAGCCAGCACACTGGAAGTAGAAGGTATGCATCCTTGTCAAACACCCACAGGGTCTGCCTTGATTTCTTTTCTCTCGATTGTGAGTCACTTGCGGATGACCCGACAGCAAATGATGACATCACAGGCAAAAATGAAACTACTGAAGGACATAAATGCCTTCAGTAAACTTGCAGAGCAGAACACTTACTCAGTTCCCCCAATGACCTACAGGGGACTAGTAGATAAAACACGAATACATATCATTGCCTTATGCTATTGAAATTCACGGACAGTTGTAATAATTAATTTGCTATGAAACAAATGACAAATGGGAGCTATAACTTGAGGACGGCTACTCTGCCCATCTCTTTCTTGAAACTATTGAAATGTGTTGTACAGGTAAACGAAATTCTGGAGCCACAGCAGTTTCAGAGTAACAGATGGATAGGTAGACAGGTTATTGATGATAGATGTATAGATAGAACAAATATGAGTATGTGTGTATATGTGTGTGTTCCCATGTGGGTGCACATGCATTTGTGCACATGTGCATGTGGTTGTGGAGGCCAGGGAACAGCTTTCCTTAGAAGGAAACTGTGTAGGAGGCACAGAGCATACGTTTTCTTGAAAAAGGAAAAGTGTAAGTTATAGCCCATAAGGGAGAATCCCCTGGGTTTCAAACAATACTTTATGGCTGCAGCAATGCTAACAGGGCACAGCATAAGTGGCTGGGGGAAAAAATCAGGAAGAGCAGGCTAAGGGATCATGGTCACTAATGCACAGAGACTATCTAGCTCCAGGTTTGTTTGCTTACTTTTTACTAGCAATAGGTTCTAAGCAAATAAATTTTGGATGAGTATGTGCCTCATTCCATGGGTACAACTGAACACAACAGGCAAAGAAATAAGACTGCACATATCTCTAATTTTATGTTTTTTTTCCTTCCCCTCAATACCCCTTGTCTCTTTTTATTTTACTTTGTCTTATTCTGTTTTGTATGGCTTTGTTTTACCTAACGTTATTTTAGTAAAATTTCTTAGATGTCTGTTTGTTTTCTTATGAGAGATAGAAAGGGTGTGGATTCAGATGGGAGGGGAGGTAAGAAGAATCTCAGAGAAATCGGGGGGTGGAGAAAATATAACCAGGATATATTGTACAAAAATTCTATCATCAAAAAAAAGAACAATAAATTAGAAAAAAAAGAATAAATGTTTATTGGCTCATGATTCTGAAAGATGGGTATCCTTTCTGAGTGAGGTCCATCTTCCTGAAGTGGATAATGTATGTTTCCAATGCTATGAAAGGCATCCACATGGAAAGAACATCTCGGCTCAGACTTTTTCTATTCTTGTAAGTCTACTTTCATTTGATTATGACTGCAACTCAAGAGATTCCCAAGGCACTCTATTAGTAATGGATAAAGGGATAGCATTTTCACAAGTGTTTTAGTGAGGCCATTCAAGTGATAGAAAGGTACAAGAGTATTGGGTCTGTCGTCTAATGGCAATAAAATTTAATTGGTTTTAAGTAGAAACAAACAGGATCCTTTTTTCTCCTTCATGTTTACTAGGGAGAACTGTCCAGAGAGAGACAAGACCAGAACCAGAAATACAAGAGCAGTGTAACAACTAAGCATATGGGAGGCAGGGGAGCGGACACAAAACAAAAGGCAATGAGAGAATGGAACCATGAATTACTGACCTCGCTTGTAATTAGCCAGATTTGGGAGGAGTCTAGGAGTCTAGAGAGAGGACCTTGTTTCAGAGTTATTATGGACTCTATAATATAGCATACACAATGTAGTGGAATATTTATTGAAGTCAGATAGAGATTGGAGGCAAAGATGATTAGAAAAATGTAATAAAAATAAAACCTTTTTAAAAGACAGGCACTGCATGAGTGAACCTAGTCCAAACAGATGAAGCATAGCAAGTGCCCTAAGCCAATTTCTATTTTCAGTTTTAGAGGTAGATGGGGAGGAGTGAGGAGTTATATGGAGAAAGATTAGTACTACAACACAACACACATACACACACACACACACACACACAAGCATACACATGCCCACTCATATGTATATAGCAGTATTAAGAATCAAACTCAGGGTGTTGCACAGGCTGGGCCAGTATTTAATAAGCAGACTACATCTTCAACCCTACATATTCTTTTGGGTATACAAATCTATCCATGTATACAAATTATCCTCAAAGAGGTGTGGAACAGTGGTGGAACAGAACAGCAACATTGTCATCTGCCATTCCCAAAGAAATTTCCAAGTAGGGGAGAGAACTTGGGGAGGTGGAGTATAAACTCATGACACCACCTGGCAGGCCAGACTCAATGTGTCCAAGAGCAGGTCCTTGACCAGTATAAGCATGCTAGTTGTTTAAACATCAGATGAAATGTTTGTGGTTAACTGCTGATGGTTAAGAAAAATAGTTAATGTATGCATTATTAACATCTTTGTCAAAAGAATTCCCCTCCCACACACGTGGGGGGTGCTTGGAGGGTGGATTTGTATATATGAAAGACTATGTAGGATTGAAGATGTCTTTTGCTAATTGACTACTGGCCCAGCATGTGCAATACCCTGATTTGATCCTTAATGATGTTATATAGATGTGCATGTGTGGTGTGTAAACATGTATACATTTACAAAAAATAAAAAGCACAAGCTGACTGGTTAGAAAGGACTGCCACAGTCAAGGTGTGATGATAAATTTATGTTGGGAAGACAGGTAATTTTATTTATATCCCCCGACATGTCCCCACAGACTTAATATGACATTTTATTAGTTTAAAATAAGAAAAATGTAAACCAGGAAGAATATAAATACTGTAGACGATCCAGAACACCAACTCTTGCCCAAGCAAGCAGATTTCAAGATGAGATTACACCATCCTCATAGTGAATTTTGAACAATGTGAAGGAGCAATGGAAGTGTTGTAAACACCACTCGAAATTGGAGACATTAGTTACATGAATTTCCATTCATCATCTCAGACACCTGGACACTGATATCCTGAACCGAGATGCATCAATGTTCTGAAAGACAGTGTGAAAAACCTCCTGTAGTATGATGCAATGTATAGAAGCCTAGCCACACAAGAGCGCCTGACCGTGACTGCTGAAGAGTTTGGATCAGGAAAGCATCTGTGCTGTGCTGATTTTTGGATATCAGAAAGGGGTCAGATGTATAGACTATCCTCTTTCCAGAAATTCTCCTTCTTTGAAAGTCTTGGCAGAAAATTCTGCTGTGGAGTCAGACATACCATTTTAACTGTGCTCTTATACTTAGCTACTAAAATACATGAGGAGCGCTGTGCTTAATTTTTATCCGAGTTTTTCAAGACGTGAACAGAACCAGTTATACCCACCTCCTTTGATGATCGGAAGAGAACACTGTAATCAGTGTTCTGGCAGGAAGACAGAAGCCACCTGGTGAAATGGGTTTCGGAAGGTCACCCAGTCAGCCTGTTAAGGCTTTTCTCAAGAAGTGAGGCGCCACGGCAAAGACCAATTGCCCTCTTCACTCAGCAGTGTGTTTCTCTAGCCTCACTGCTGTGTTTTCCTCTTCGCGCTTCTGCTAACCTCCCATTCTCTCTTCCCTGCCATAAGTGGGACTCAGTGCTATTCATGTAAATGCACTTTGTCAAAAACATAAAGCCCTGTAATTTCACCTTCATCTATTTTAAAAGTGAGTGCGGGAGTCATCAAGTTCTTAGTATAGGGCTGAGCTACATAAAGAACTCTCAGGTCCAATTGGTGTGTTTGGTCACAGCATCAAACAGAACTTTTGTAGTGATCAAGAAAAAAACAAAACTCACAGCTGTCTTTGATGACCTCCCTAAGGAGATATCTGAATTACAGATGCAAAATGGTGAGCCTCAGGACTACATTTGATGTGACTCCAGACCAAATTCAGGGCTTGGCTCAATAGGTACTGCTGCTCCTGCTCACTCACAAATCCCATTGCAATGACATGCCCACTGCTCACCCCAATGAGACAGATCTTTTTGAGTGTCCTCATGCTGAGTGCAGAAGTACATAAAAATGATGGCATGGTATGTTATATACTAGGATTATGCTACATTATATATGATTGCGCATTCAGGGTCATACATCTTTCTTTTCTGGGCCCCAAAGAGTGATCCGACATGGTAGAAATGAATCTATGAAAGAAGCATTTGGCATTGGCATACAGAAGATGTTAGATGCTAAATGTCCTTACATGAGAAACAGCAAGGGACAGCTTTCAAGCTATGACCATGAGAGGTTTAATTCGACCAGCAACCACAGAGCTTGGAAGTATTCCCACGATGCTGAAAGAAATGCAAACCAAACAATGTGGTCCTGTGGCCCTGCAAGATTCTTATCGGGAGCTCTGCCAAGTAGTTGCTGGATTCCTGAGGTTCAAAACTGGCAGGATGAATGATGTGTTTCTAAACCACTAAGTAAGTTGTGATTGTTATGTATCAATTAAAATAGAATGCAAATGTATTACATTTTTTAGTTAAATATGGATATCAGCACAATGATTTTTAAGTAAAAAGTATGAAATAATATTAAAGGGTTGTCTTCAAATGCATTTGAATCTCCTGGATACTTTGACCTGTCAGATTTTAAAGCAGTCAGAGATCCAAGAGAAGAGGGAACTAAGTGACTAAAAGAGAGGCTGAAACTATGTTCAGAACTCATCATGTACTTTTAAAAAGAGGAAACTCAGTGCTTAAAAATGACATCAGGACATCTTCAGGCAAATGGGTGGATCTAGAAAACATCATGCTGAGTGAGGTAGCCCAGATCCCCCAAAACAAACATGGTATATACTCACTTATGAGAGAACATTACCTTGTAAAGTCAATGACAATCATGCTACAATCCACAGACCCAGAAAAGCTAAATAACAAGGAGTGCTCTAAGGGGGTGGAGGGGGATGCATGGATCTCCCTGGGAAGGGGAAATACAGTAGACTTGATGGATGGACTGGGGTTAGGTGAAGATGAGAAGGGGAGAGATTGGGCAGAGGGAGAAGGGAAGGGATGGAGGAAGAGAGTACTGGGAGAAATGACAGGAAGTGTAGGGTATTTGGGGTGGTAATGTGGAAACTTAGTCTAGTAGAAACTTTTAGGATTCTATGATTCCTAATAATAGAGGATTCAGAGCCTGAACTAGCTGGCCATTTTCTGTAACCATGCAAGGCTTGCAGAGGTAGAACTGGGACACCAACTCAGCCACAAAACCTGTGACATACAACATATCCTATCTGCAAGGTGTGCTGGGGAAATGCAGGCACAGAATCTGTGGGAGTGGTCAACTCATGACTGGCCTAATTTGAGGCCCACACCACGAGAGGGAGCTCATGCCTGACACTGTCCTAATGACCAAGAACCTGGAGGCTGGTTAACCCAGAGACCTCTGAGACAAAAGAAAAAAATCAATAAAATGATTCTGAATACTTAAATACTCATAGATCCATGCCAAGCCCAGTTGTTATCAGAGAGGATTCTGCTGGTAGCTGGTGGGAGCAGATACAGAGACCCACAGCCAACCATTAATCATAGAGCCCAAATTGATGATGTTCATTTGGTCCCTTCCATTGGAGCTGGAGAAACCTCAAGGAAGTTGGGGAGGAAGGGTTGTAGGACCTAGAGGGTCAAGGGCACCAGGAAAACATGGCCCCCAGAATCAATTAAGGAGTTCTCATGGGGACTCACAGAGAATGAGATGGCAATCACTGAGCCTGCATAGGCCAGTGATAGGTCTTCTGCATATATTCTATTGTTGTTAGTTTGATGTTTTTTTGTGGGACCCCTAACAATGAGAGTGGCAGTGTTTCTGATTCTTTTGTTTTCTCTTGAGACCCTTTTCCCCTTAATGGCTGCCTAACTGAGCCTCAATATGAGAGTTTGTGCCTAGTATTATCTGATCTTCTTCTACCTTACTTGATGGAGATTATTATCCATTGATAAATTATGAATTAATGAAAGTAAATATCAAGAAGATAGGAGCATATTGAAAACTGGATCTATGACATCTTAAAATCAAATGGCTTTTGGCATACTAAATATGAAAATTTTTTAAATGTAGGAATTTGGACATTTAAAACACACAAAAAGTTTCTTAGCATAACCTAATCCAAGAATGAACAGTATCAAAATCAGCAAAACCTGGTACTTTCTTCAATCCATGTAGACACTAAACACACACACACGCCGCGCGCGCGCGCACACACACCCACACACACACACACACACACACCATGGGATTCCACTGTAACTACTAGAATCATTGATATTAGACATTTTGGGACTCATCACAATTAGCTAAAAATGCTTTTATATGATAGAAGAACATTTTAGACACTTATATTTCATTCCATGGTTCTCAGTTTTGCCTGCACATCATATTTACAGAGAAATGTGCAAATCCTGATGTTCGAGCTCCCCCCACACCTTCCAGAGCAATTCCATCAAAATTGCCAAGCACAGTACCCAACAATTTGTAAGTTTTAAAGTTCCCCAGATGATTACTGTATGCAGTATAATTTGAGGTTGCTGATCAGTAGATAATATTTTGTATTTTTCTGCTGCATCCATCCTCATGAATATTTATGAATTGAATACCCAAGAGACTTCTTAGGAGTTATGGAGACCAGGCCTGGGCACCCCACAGCCCACTGTGTATACAACAGCTGACTATGTGTGAATGCACTATATATTTAATTTTTCCTTTTCATTTTATGATTAGTTCTAAAATAAATTTAATGTTGTAATCATTGTCCCAGTTTATAAAGACAAAGGCATACAGTCACTGAGGAGGAAGGAGCTAACAAAACAACCAACCTACAGCCCTGAATATGAATGACCCCCAAGCCTGTAATGTCTAGATTACAGCAGTGACACCCAAAATGTGCTCCCCAAAGCAGCAGTAGCAGCACCTGTGAAGTTATAAGAAATGAAAATATATGTTCCACCTACCCCTAGAACTACTAAGTTATAATCTTTCAGGCTGGGGCTTGGCAGGTGGTTTCATGATACAGTAATGTCAGTAAAAAGCTCTCTCATGCTCTTTCCATCTCGGTCAGAGGCTCACCTTTTAAGAATCAGCATGTGGCAAGAGACTCAAGAATATGTGGGAGACACAACTAGTCAGTCAGAGAGATAAGACAAGAAAGCCACCCTCTATCCGCCCTTTCTCTAGTTCTTTGTTTGTATTAATAATGCATACTGACAATGAGAAGGAATGCTCATGGGCACTGCACATGAAAAAATATGTTTTCATGGTAAACTTGATTTTAGGAGGTGACTACCAAGTTGAGCCACTTTCCGACAAGTGTGACTATTTTGGATGTGGATGAACGGCTTATCTTTTCCATCAAAATTTGGAGAGTCTTAAAAGTTTCATTAAAGTGTGTCTTCCCACTGTGTTCAGGGAAATGAATTTTTGAGCTTGAGGGCTTAAGATAATTAATATTCAGGAAGCAAAGGAAGTTGGCTTGCTTTCTATGATGGAAACTGGTTCTGAGTGCTGCCATCCAATAACTGTGAGCCTTTCTGACCTTCTTCCATGTCTCCGTGATATGATTCAGGGCACATCTGTTACAGTTGTACATTTCACCAGAGTTACACAAAAATCTAAAGGTTACTGTTGTTTGATTTTCTGTTACTACATTTTGAGCAAACCGATGTTCTTTCTCTGAAAGCAGTGTGTGAAATGTGTGTTGAGTATATACAGATCTGATGAAAGCTTATTTCACGTTACATCAGATGTGAAAGACAAGGAAGAGAGTAGAGAAAAATATAGAATAAGAAAGGAACTAGAAAAGATTATCCTGAGGGAGGTAACCCAGACCCAGAAAAACACGCAGGGTATATATTCACTTATGAGCAGATATTAACCACATAGTACAGGACAACTACACTATAGTATACAGACCTAAAGAAGCTAAACAACAAGGAGGACCCTAGGGAGAATTCTTAATTCTCATTCGGATGGGCAAATAGAAGAGACACCAGAGCAGTTGAAGAGAAGAAACAGGATGGAAGCCTACCATAGATGTCCTCTAAAAGACTCCAACCAGCAGGGGACCAAAACTGATGCTGAACCACACAGCCAAACTATGGGGTGGAACACAGGGAATCTAATGGAAAAGTTGTGGAATAGAAGAACCTAGAGGGGACAGGAGCTTCACAAGGAGACAAATGGAGCCAACAAATCCAGGCAGGGTTGGCATGGGGGAGACATGTTGCAGAGACTGGTGCACCAACTAAGGACCTAGACCCTCTGCTCAGATGTGGTAGCTAACACAGTCTCTTTGTGGGTCCCAGGATATGGGGAGTAGGGGCTCCCTCTAAGATGGACTCTGGTGCCCACTCATTGATTACTTCCCCTGGTGGGGCGGCCTTACCAGGCCACAGAGGAAGAGGATGCAGGCAGTCCAGAAGAGACTAGATAGGCTGAAGTCAGATGATAGTGGAGAGGGGCTCCTCCTTTCTGAAGAGTAGGGGAAGCAGAGAGGAGGGATGAGGAAGGAAGGGTGGGACTGGGAAGCAGTGAGGAATGGGGCTGCAATCAGGATATAAAGTTAACAAATTAAAGAAAAGAGAGAGAACTGGAAAAAAAGAGAGAAAAAATAGTATTTGGTCAATAGAACAAAATTACTTTTGGATGTATAAAACTGTGAAAGTATAAATGTACTTTAATTTTTAAAAACACATTAAAAGTTATTTTCTAAAAAAAAAAGAAGGCCGAGGAAAAGAGCATTGAATGAGGAAGAGAGATAAGATAAAAATTAAGGGAGAGAAATAAATAAAGAAACGGAAATGGGGATAAGGGTATGGTGCTGGGAAGGGAGCAGAGTTAGAGTAGAGTAGAGAAAAGAGTGCATGGAAGAGAGAAAATAAATAAATGCATAAAAGGCAGGCAGGCAATTTATTGTGAAGTGCCACTTGTGAAAGGCATGCAGCAGAGCTGCTGGCTGCAAAGGTTAATGATGGCAGTAATCTTGATTCCAATTTACAACAAATGGGATGAAAGGCATCGAGACCTCATATGGAGAGACCTGCAGTGGTGACAAAAGAATGAAAACATAGCAGCAGCCAAGGCACCCAGGGATGCTAGTGCTTAGATTAAGGCGTCCTTTCTACACAACCATTTAAAAAAAATTTATTAATTTATTCTTGTTACATTTCAATGGTTATCTCATCCCTTGTATACTCCCAGTCTTCCCTCCCTCCCATTTTCCCCTTATTCCCCTCCCCTATGACTGTTCCTGAGGGGGATTTCCTCCCCCTGTATATGCTCATAGGGTATCAAGTCTCTTCTTGCTAACCTGCTGTCCTTCCTCTGAGCGCCACCAGGTCTCCCCCTCCAGGGGACATGGTCAAACATGGCACCAGAGTTCGTACACAACCATTTTAGATATAACGTCCCATCCGCTATTTTTAAAAGGTCTATTGTGAGATCTCTGAGGAAAAATTATGTTGAATCATTTCTATAATTTAGAAGTGAACATATCTAAAGTTTTATTCTATGATTAACCTTCTCTCATATTGACTTCTGGGTAATGCTTGATGTGTTTTACACCCTTCTCATCTGGATGTTGCCATTAGTGTTTTCTACTGTCATTGAAGTCACTTCTCCCAGAGGCATGGATAGATGAAGGCATAACTAGGAAATCTCTTACTTGCTTATCAAAATGCTCATTGATATGTGGTATTTTGGTTTGGATATAAAGTGTCCCCTGAGACTCATGTGTTGAGTGCTTGAACCCAGCTATCTACTCAAAGGTGATTGGATCATGAACATGCTAAACTAATCCATTGATATAATCATGTTAGGAGACACTACTTGGTGGAAGTAGACCACTGGTGAAGGGAAGGCATGTGTATTTGTCCCTACCTCTGCCTACTTCTCACAGTTTTCTACCTGACATGAAGTGAGCAGCTCAGGCCATGAACAATTAGACTCAGAGACCACAGGATGAAATATCAGATACTGTGTGTCCGCAAATCCCTTTCTTTTGGGAGCAAGGCTTATACCGGGCTTTCACCAAGGCTCTGATGTATGAAGAAGGAACACAGCTCCTTCTCTAAACCAGGAACAGGATTGGCAGAGCTAGTAAGAGCCTGGGGCCAGGGTTCTTGTGTGGGACCTTCCTGAAGGTCCTGACTTATGGAAAAAGCACACAATTCCTCCTATGAAAAAGGAATGTGTTTGACAGAGCCATTAATGACCTGGGAAAAGTTGTTGGGCGAGCTGCATCCTTGCATGCTGAAACCCCCTTTTCATACCCCAGAGAGCTATGGTTATGAGTCCAAAAGCTGATGCATACATTGTCTCTGAGGCCTTTGAAATATTCTGTGTTCTCCTTGTGCAAAGTTGGTTCACTTCCTGTTGACTTCGTGCCACTGTATGATTGTTTTCTGCTGATTCAGTCTCCTACCCCCCCCACACACACTGTATATAAGATACTGTACTTCTTAATAAACTTGCTTGACACAAGACATAGCTTACTCAAGAACTCCTGGACCCACCTGTTCTATCCCTTTTATTTCTAGTCTTCTAGGCTCTCCTCCCCAGGACTTTGTTACTAAAGTAACCTGCTGGTCCAGGTCACCTTCCTCTTTTAAATCATTCTTCTCAAATTTATTGACACAGTTGTATAAAATCTAAACAGACGCACGAGTGTTCATTTGTGTATCTTGGTAAAATACATCTCAATACTCTTTTTAATTAGGCTTCTATGAGTGTGACAAGCACCTACCTTCTTGTTCTGCCCTAGGCAATCACAAGGGCCTGAGTGATAATTGATAGCCAAAATTCTGAAGCATAAGGATGCTTTTCTGAAGAAGCACTTAGAAGGCCAACCCATTAACACAGATGATGGGGTGGTGTGTGCAATATTCATGAATAAACAATATTAGACGACTATAATGAATCCAATAGAATTGCAAATGCTCTTAGTAACTCTTCCTTGTTTATACCAAGGAAGATGTAAACATTTTACCTAGTCTTCACAAGGCTATACAGAGGTAGCAGTTAAGGCAGTTGACTCTGAGGATCATAGCTATCGTAGGTGTGCTACGAGGAAATACCATCACCAAAAGCCACTTGAAGAAGAAATGATTTATTTGGCTTCATCCTTGAATAAGTCAGGACAGCAACTGAAGAAGAAGAGCAGGAACCAGAAGGCAGAGACTTATGTAGAAGCCATGGAGGAGTGCTATCTGTTAACTTCTTCTTTCTGGATTGATCAGCATGATTTTTTTAGTACCTAAGACTGACTACCAGTAAAGAGTGGCCCTATCCATAATGAGTCAATTCCCCAATCACTAATTAAGAAAATACCCAACAGATTTCCCAACAGCCTGATATTATGTAAACAGTTTTTCTCAATTGATGCTTCCTCCTCTTATATGACTACAGCTTGTGTGGAGTTGACATAGAACTAGACAGAAGAAAAACCTTCTATAGAATCTAACATTAGAATTGCCAAGGGTAGGCTTGGGAAATGTTTAAAGCAACTTACTTAGAATATTCAAGAATATCTGTACCTACTAGTGTAGACATAGCTTGTATATTAGCAGAATGGAATACAGAATAGGACCCAGAACTCAAACCACACAGCCACAGACACTAATTGTTTTTACAAAGGAACCAAAAATTATATTGAATAGGAAAGAGCTTCTTGGGTCAGATGTGGTGACACACGCCTTTAATCCCAGCACTCGGGGAAGCAGATATACGTGGATCTCTGTGAGTTCCAGACCAGCTTAGTCTACAAAGTGAGTTAGGATAAAAAAAGGCTATACAGGGAAACTGTCTTGAAAAACAAAATTAAACAAAACAAAAGAAAACAAAGAAAAAGCTTTTTCAAAAAATTCCTCCGCTGCTACTGCTGCTGCTAAAACTAGATAACAAAAACCCTACTATGAGGCCAACTGGAGGTTTTTGAGTTATTAGCCTGTAGACTTCCACAGATGTTCAGCTATCACTAGTGCTCTTGGTTACCCTCCAGAACTTGATATCAAGACACTATTGTTAATGACACCACATACTTGAGTCACAGAACTTAGGAAAATCAAATTGATACTCACTCCCCTGTATGATTCATCCCTGTTGACTAGTTTTCATGGTGTTGGAAGGTGATTTGCACACTACTGGAGGTTAAACATATTCACTGATCTCACCTAGGTTTGAAACTTGCAAGCTATAGCACTTGTCCTTCAAGTGCAGTAATCACTTAAATGTCATGGGAGTAACTGACTGCTTTTGGGTTGGATCTAAGGGTGACTCAATGAGATTAAATCCATACATGGCATTGTCATCAGGGCCAAGAAGCTATGTTTAGATAGGTGACAGGCTCTAAGAGAGATCCCACTACTAATATTTTGGTAAATGGGCACAACAGTAAAAACAAACCCTAATCAGTGCATTCATAGACCAGTATCTTATCAGAGAAGCTGAGATCCTCAATTAAACAACATGAAAAGGACAAGAGACTCCACTAAATGGGCACACATATCAACCACCTTTCCCCAAGAGTCAGGGATCTGTGAGGAAGCAGAGGAAAGACTATCAGGTCCAGAAGTAGTGAATGGCCCTAATAAAAACAGAATTGTCCGATCACAACAGGATAGCTGGACATATGAACCCAAATTGATTTTTGGAGCATGCACAAGTCCTGGGAAAGCTCATGTCAAATGGAATCTCATCACGGAAAACAGAGGCAAACAGGAAGCTCCACCCCTAGCTGAAGACCTATTGGCATTTGGTAGTTACAAACAGAAGGATTGTCATTTTTCTTTAATGATGGCAGCTCCTGGAAAGTTGGCCATAATCAAAAGCAGGCTCCACCAGGAAGACTATTTAGGTAAGTACAAATTGGATGCAGTGGGTTAAAAAATCATGAAGAGGAAAAAATCAAGAAGAGGACTTGAAGTTGAATGGGTAGGGATATAAAAGTGGATGTGAGTAGAGCTGGAGGCAGGGTGGACATGGTAAAAAATACATTGTATGAAACTGTCAAAGAATTGTTATTATAAGCAATAAAAACAGCAATACATCTGGAATTTTCAATCACCAAAAAGAACACTTAGACTTACATGTTTAACCCTGAAAAAAATTCAATTCAAATTAGATTAAACATTTTAATAAGTAACTAGGACAGGCATAGGTAATAATGTTCT
>OU015747.1:20276210-20304265 GCA_907169655.1 Acomys percivali | reverse complement strand
ACACACACACACACACACACACACACACACACACACACACACACACAAAAGGAGGGCAGGGTGAAAGGAGACATGACAAAAGAAAACCAAGATTCTTTCTCACATTGTATACCCTGTCCTTGCTGTTATTCTTTCATTTATGTTTTATTTGACCAAAGAAAGGTCAAAGACCTTATATGGATTTCAGGAGGCACTTTGACAATGTTTTGTCATTTCTTTTCTAGCCTTTTCTTACATGGACTCTGAAACTAGATAGCCTGGTACAGAATTCTGCCTCTTACATGTATCTTCAGTCTGCTTCCAAGGGTGTCTGTGGCCCCAAATAACACTTCATAAGCATACACTAGCCTATAGTTAAAAAATAAAGTGCTTATTGAAATTCTCCCACTATACCTGAGGAAGAAAACGAACTCAACAGAAGAATTTAATGAAGAAAACCCTTTTCAGGGCCCATCCTCATCTAACAGTCAATTAAATTCTAGCAGCACCGGCTTGTCAAAGTCAATCCATGTCCCAGTGGGTATTGACTATTGATTGTTTTCAGATCTAGGAGTGATTGGGCTCTTCCAAGACGGTGTGCCCCGCCCCCTGTATCCTCCCTCCCCTGTCCCCCGCCCCCACTTTAGTGCTCCTCTAAGAAGTGGGTGAAGGTGAGGTCAAAAGGGAATTTCTTACATTCTTAAATCCTCTGTAAAGAATCTGAAGCTCTTTCTTGGTGAATTTGCTCTGGGCTTCCAGCAGCTCCAGGGCTTCAGGCCGATGCCTGACCGTGGCCATTTCCAGTTCATCTTCCACGCTATCTGCAGAGGAAAAGCAGAGAGAGAGAGACTTAAATGTAAATGCTGCTCCCTGTGACTTGGAATGAGCAACACAGAAAAACAGGACAAAACACTTCCTAGATTTCAAGGACTTGTCCCTCCAGGAGGGAGCCTAACGACGATAGAGATAGTCTCTGTTCCTCAGGTCCCTAAGATTTCACCCTATTAAACTAAGACAAGTGTGCATGATTTTCCGTAAGCATCCTACCTACCGATCAATGTAATTCTTACAATTCTAGCATTTTTGCAGGAAATGGCAGGAAATGTGTAAAATTCAGCCACAATTGAACCTGAAATGTGTGTTTGTATATTAAGCATTAGTTGTAAATGTAGAATTATTGTATAAAAAATCTCCACCATTTCATATATCATGCATACACCATAAAGGACTCTGCTACTTTTTCTGAGGATTCCATTCAAATAAAGTGGGTTTTTGGTTTTTTTTTTTTTTGTTTGGTTGTTTGTTTTTTGTTTTGTTTCCCAAGTGCTGCAAAGGTGCCGAGGAAGGCAAAACAACAGAAGTCAGTTGGACTGGCCAAATATCAGCCTTCTAGAGCTCCCTGGAAAAAAGTACTGGACCCTTGAGGTACTTGTAACTAGATAACCAATTGTGCAGTGAAGGCAGTTAGTTTAGATGAGTGCTATTACATTATTGTACCTTATTCTGTGACTATATATACACTGTAATCTATCAAAGATGCTTTGTGTAAAAAAAAAAAAAAGTTTTGTACCAATATGACTCAGAATTGATATAAACTTTAATAAGATTTTGGAATAAAGTAATGTAATATATCTTCTTTTTTAATATATCAGTTTCCAGAACTTGCAAAAATCAATCCTGTTGAGCTTTGCATAATATAATAGAGCCCAAAGATTTGTCAAGAGGAAATGTTCTTCCCTCAAGCAACATCTAATACTGTGTGTGCATTTTGCCTATGTCCTTATGAACACAAGTCTGAAGGAATTGCAGTATATGAGTATCTGCATGTGTGTGCCTCAAATGATAGTACGTACTTCAGTACTTTTACAGTAGATTGTGAAGTGGAGCCGCTAGTGAATTTTCTATGTTAATGCTAAGTCCACTCTTTACAAGAATTCACCAGGAAAACCTATTCATTGTCTACAGATTGCACATTTTCCTCCCATCACACACGCAGGTCCTCCAACTCCTGTCCCACAGGGCAGTTAGAAATGTACAGACATGTAGCTGTTGCTACAAGGATGTACCATCCAGGATACTAGCACCTCCAACTGTCTACTGAGTGCTTAGAGGTAGGGCTCTCCCCAGGGAGTAGAGGTCAGGAGAAACAGCATCCAACCCTCTCCTAACTCTCACTCTCAAGAGTTTGCAGGACACTGATAATGGCGATGGAACAAAAGCGTGCAATGGTTCTGTTTGTCAAAATAAATGATGTGAGATGCAAAAAAAACATTCATTATTCCCAGGTAATTTACTTTTTGTGGCTACTACAGATGGGATGAGATTATTTCCCTGACCTATTTTTCAGTCTGTTTGTCATTGGTTTATATGAAGGTTGCTGATTGCTGTGTGTTAATTTTATATTCTGCCACATACTAGAATTATTTGTCAACCCCAAATGAGTTTTGCTTAAGTGGAGCCTTTTATATTAAGACTTGTATCATTTGCAAATTGGGAGACCTTGATTTCTTCTTTGTATTATTTTTTAATTTCTTTTCTTCTCTTAAGGCTCTAGCTAAGATTTCAAGCACTATGTTGAATAGGAGTGGAGAGAGGAGACACCTTTGCCTTGTTTCACATTTTTTTATTCATTTACCAAATTTTGACTTGTAGGCATAGGTAAGGACTTTCTGAATAAATCTCTGGTAGCACAGTAAGTAAGACCAGAAGTCAACAATGGCACCTTCTGTAACTGGCAAAGGAAACTGAGAAGTGAATTAATATAAACTTTTGCCAACTATTCATCTTATGGTGGATAAGTGTCAGGAATTTATAAATAAACAAAAGGTCCACCTAAACATTAAGAACAAAAATATCTCTAAAATATAGGCAATGGAATGGAACAGAAAATTCTTAAAAGAAGAGTTCAAATAGCTAGGCAATAATTAAAATAGCATCCTTAGACATCAGTGAAATGAAAAATAAAGACTGCTTCACCCCAAATTGAATGGCCATCATCAGTAATATGAACGAAGGCAAATTCTGGTATGGATGTGGCAAAATGGGATCTCTTTTTTTTCTTCTAATGATTTAATATAGTTTGATACACCATGTGCATGTCTGGTGCCTGCAGATTAACCCCTGGAACAGGAGCTGTGGACAGCTAAGAAACACTATGTGGATCCTGCGAGTCAAAATGGGGCCCTTCACAAGAGCAACAGATGTTCTTAGTATATCTTTCTAGCCCCAGAAAGGGGAACACCTCCACACTGTTGGTGGAGGTGTGAACTAGCACAGTCACTGTGGAAAGTAGTCTGGAGGTTTCTTTAAAACGCCAGAATAACTATCCTGGAAGGGTATGGAGGGATAGCCCGGCAGTTTAAAAAGCACTTGTTGCTCTTGCAGAGAACCAGAGTTAAGTTCCTTGTACCCATTTGGAGGCTCACAACCGTCTGCAACTCCATTTCCAGGGATTGGATGTCCTATTCTGACCTCTGTGAGCACAAGGCATGCATTTGGTGCATACACACACATGTAGACATGGCACTCAAGAACATGGAATAAAATGGGTAACGCTAAAATGTTTAATAATAATAAAATGTACTACCCTAGGATATTTTACCCTTAGTTGTATACCCAATGAACTTTATATCCTACTACAAAGACACTTGCATATCAATGTTTACTTAGGCTGTACTTATAGCATCTAGGAAATAGAATCAACTTAGATGTCAATCAACAGATGAAAGAATATAAAAATATTGTACATATAAACAGTGGAATATTTCTAAGCTCTAATAAAAATGACAATTTGTAGATGAATGGATGGAATTAGAAAAAAAATATATGCTGTTAGGCAACTCAGAAAGAGAAATGTTCTATATCCTCTCCCAGCTTCAAACCGTGTGTGTGTGTGTGTGTGTGTGTGTGTGTGTGTGTGTGTGTATGTGTGTATTTACTTTTGATCGCAAACATAAGTTAGGGAGCTAGAAAGAGGTCTTTGGCAGCTGGGGGTGGGGGAGAGTAGATTACAGGTAAGATAAAAGTAGGAACGTGGGATACAGGGGCAGAAGGATTTTAGCAGAGAAGGATGTGGGAATGTGGGGGGAAATCAGGGGATAAAGGGGAGGCTAGCCCAATGGAAGATGATATGAAAAGCCACATGCAAGCCTACTATCTTGTAACCAGTAAAAAATTATGAGAGGAATAATAGAACACATGTAAACTGAAAGATGATGATAGCACACTGAGGGTTAAAGAGTTAAGGAGGCATGGGGACAAAGGAATGTGGAAGTGGAGGGGGTAGGGGTGGGCGAGACAACAGGAAGAATCTTTGAAAGGGCTTATAAAAGCCTTCCTAAGTTAGGTCTCCCTCAATCACAGACATAGGGGAGGGGAGAAGAGGGGAAGTGGGAGGGAGGGAAGAATGGGAGGAAACAGGGGCAGGGCTAACAATCGAAATGTAACAAGAATAAAATAATAAAAAAAAAAAAGCCTTCGTAAGGTACTTTCAAAATGCAAGCTAAAATATTCGAACAGAACTATCTCATATGTGTGGACAATGTCCCTCACAGGAGATATGGGTTATAGAATGAAAAATCACAATGCAAGGGATGGGATGCCTCCATGTGAACCATAGAGCAGGAAGGCTCCAAGGGTCTTTAAAACAATACAGCCTATGCTAGGTATGGCGGCGGTGCACGCCTTTAATCCCAGCACTCGAGAGGCAGAGACAGGCAGGTCACTGTGAGTTTGAGGCCAGCCTGGTCTACAAAGCAAGTCCAGGACAGCCAAGGCTACACAGAGCAATCTTGTCTCAAAATCAAACAAACAAACAAAAACAAAACCAGTACAGGCTAGTGCCTGTATTGTTTATATTGTACATTATTGTCTATTAGCCACTATGATAAACATGGTAAGCTCCTATTGCTGAAGACACCAGGTTACAGGATAGCAACACCAATGTCAAACTGACCAAAAACGGCTTACCCTGATGATTAGCTTTCCCAGTACCATGTGGATGTTATTTGGGGTGCTGAGGAAGAAAAGGCATCAATGATCTTACATAGGACTGGACCCTGCACTGTGTACAATACTAACATGACTGTTAAAGGAAACCAATCCCTTCTTTATTAGACATGAAGCCTGCTCTATAGGGAAGAATTTCATGCCTTGTATAGTAATCTTGGTCAAAATACCAAATATTTGGAGATCATAGGCCCTAGGGTAAAACCTGCTACTGTTCTTTTGTCAAATCGCCTTCAGGACATTTCTGCTTATCCCCATAGACTTGGGCAGCTCATAGTCTTTGCTAGAGAAGCTTCTTTTTGCAAAGGACATCATTAGGCAGTGGTGAGGTGCAGCAGTGGAGAAAGTGTTGAGAATAAGAGCGTGGGTACTCAGGCTTAAATGACACATATTTTCACCTTCATCCCATGACTACCAAGCTCAGTGAACATTGCTGAAGAGGACATAAAGACTGTGAGAGCCAGAGGAGGGAGAGAAGTGCTTTGAAAATGTCTTTTGGATATGACATGGCTAATGCAGTCCTGAAGTCACAGTGGCTGTGGTTACCTTTACAAGGCCAATACAGGATAAAGCCAGGCAAAAAACCTCACATAGATGCGGCAGCTCATCTCCAGGCCCAACCTCTTATCACAGACCTATTGACATTGGATAGTTGTTTGTGGAAAGGAGAATGGCTACTTATTGAGGATATGAGCACAGGTAGGTTTCCCATGCTTTAGTAGCTAGAACCACACCTATGCACATATGAGTAGCTAGAGCTGGGCTTTGCAGGTTGTAAGAGAAAAATCAATATGAAGTTAGGAGGGTTTATGTAAGTGGGGAGATTTGGGGTGTTCAAGGGGAGAAATGAAGAGGGGTTGTCCTATTTCATCAGATAAATGTATGAAATTCTTAAAAATAAATAAATATATAAAACTCTTAAGAAAGCAAGTAGTGTGTTAACAACATGTAGTGGGAAGAACTCAAAGTAGTCCAGAAAAGATGCGAGGCACTTATTGACACACTGACCTTAGCCTGGGTTTTAGACAGAAACTCAACTAAAAGAATATAGAGTAGAATCACCTTTGTTTTCATTCATTTGAGCCAGTGGGTATCTCTACTCTGTGGTTCTGGGATACAGTGATACAGGAAACGTTGCTTCTCAAGGAGATGTGGATTAGTGGTCTCGTTTATGTTATGTTCTTAGATACACCAATGCATGCCATGCTTCAGACTTAACACAAGAGGATGATGTTAAGTAGAAAGTTCCTGATGGTGTAAAGTCATGTGAACACCTCTTTTGCATCATATAAGTGCAGTTTCTTCAACCTACAACCCTCTTTCTTTTATACTTCTGTTAAAATGTGTAGGGTTTTGAAGATCCAATTCAAGAATTCCTGCCTCCTCTAGGAAGCCTATCCAGATTGCTTTACAGCAGGTCCTAGCTCACATTTTGTAATCAACACAGCATTTCTCAACCTGTGGGCTGTGGGTCCTTTGGAGGTTGCATATCATATACTCTGCATATCAGAAATCACAATTCATAACAATAGCAAAATTACAATCATGACATGTCAACAAAATAATTAAAGGGTCACAGCATAAGGAGGTTGAGAACCATTGCCATAGTAAACATGACATAACTCATGTTTGTTGTCGCCTTTGTAGGCTCCTTTAAAACATGGCTAGCCTTACACATCTGTGTATCCTCTGGGTCTAATAGGTATCTGGGTGTCACAGTGATTTGGTGAATGGATGAATGATGAATGGCCTGTTGCTGATGATGCTAGAGTTCTCACTGTTTGGAAGTCCTGTGAACTTAAGCTGTTCCCTAGAGAAGAACTTTTCAGATTGTGATCTTTGGGATTCCAGTTGACCTAGAATGTCTTCTTTAGAACCAACATGCTCTCTTTTAATTGTTCTGAGAAATACAGCATAAGCAAAAGTGGAGGAGAATTTAATCAGATTTTTCTGAGCACTCTTTTCAATCATAGCCTGACCTTGCAGAGACCCAGCAACCTTTTCAGTAGTGAGGAACAAAACAATGCATTAACCTCCCAACCTTTGTACTATGCAGCAAGTCTGAGTGCACTACCCACTAGGGACAGTTTCTTTCTCCTGTTGTCACAGGCTTACAGATGCCACAGCTAAGACAAAAGGCCGAAGGCTGGAGGGTCAGTATAATTGAATTAAGTAATATAACAGGGTAATCATTTCATGTGATATTCCAAAGGAACGATACTCTGTGTGCCTGCCTGAGGTCTCCTTTGTCTTCCCCACTGACTAGTGCTTCCTCATGGCTTTGACCTGCCAAAGGGCTGTTTCTATTTCCAGGCACCTGGCAGGCTCCATAAAGGATCCTTAAAATCATCAGCAATTGCCAGCATATGCTAGGTTTAAAAAGCAGTGGCACTGAACGCAATCAACTCTGATTCTTGGATGATAACTCTCCCAGGAACACAGCAGGGTCCAGCAGGGTCACCTTTGACTCTGATGCTCTCTGGGAATGTGCATTCTGGAAGAGTCTAACACAGTGCCTAAAGTTGATTAAATTCCTGGGGTACACTAGGAGCTAGATGAGATCTCTCTACAATAACTTCCTAAATGAAGTATCACCAGCCATCTGTCACACATGTGGAGACTGAATCTCACAAAGTTAAAACAATACATGGCCAGATTTCACAGTGAAGAAAAGATAAGGACCTGATTCAAACCCAGACTTTGGAGTCTCAAGCTGGCCCCTTAGTTTTCTACACTCTCTCTTTTGGTCCTGAGAGAAATGACAGTGATAAAAATGATGACAACCTCCTGCCATCTGTGTCCTCCCAATGTCTGAGACATTAACAGTATTCACTTCCTGCATTCTGCTTTCCCCTCCATCCTTTGCTGTCTGGCTTCTGATCCTCACTTGTATGGTATGAACTGTGTCCCCCAGATTCACATGGTGAAGGTCTCGCATCCTAATGTGCCTTAACTGAAGCTACCTTCAGTGTTCTCATGTGCTGAAACATGTTCTTCACAGTGCTGCTGTGAAAAGATGGTGGGGCTTTGGAAAGGCAGGGCTAATGGAAGGCTTTCTTGGCCCTTCTTCTTGCTCTGCCTTTATGCTCACCACACATCCTGCTCCTTTTATGTGTTCCCTCCATCATGCATTAGCCATGATGTAATACAGTAATGGGGCCTTCACTATGACTGGAATCCTGCTATTTAAACTATTTAAGTAAATCATATGACTTCATCATAAACTACCCAGCTCAAGTGAATAAGTGGGTTGATTGCCTGACTACATTTGAAGGTAGGGCCTTTATGAAATGTCAAGATAGTTTGGACTTCTTCCAATACCCAACAGGCCTGATATGTTTATGAGGACACCAAAGGACAACTGAGAAGAGCTCACAAAGGAAAAAATACTCATGTAGACACAACAAAAGGACAGTGCCACACTGCTTCTCTGACTTTAGATTTGCAGCCTTCAGACTCATAAGAAAGAAAAATTCTGTTGTCTAACACACAGGTCTGAGGTATTCTCTCATCTAAATTCCAGTGAGATACAAAGCTAATCAAAGTATGTCTTGTTACCTAGGTTTCCCAGTGGATCGTAGAAAGTTTGCTGTCCAATTACATAATTTAATTTTTATAACATTCTTCAATAGTAGAATTATTAACTTTTTTTCAGATAACAGAAATGCAGATAAGGCTATGCTGCTGGCCTAAAGATAAGTAGCTCAAAGTCAAGTTGCTAGTTAGAAATGAAACAGACAGGTGTCTCCATCTATCTGGTACCTGACCAAGAATTTTTAAATGCAATGCTGGTTTCTTTTCTATTTTAGTAATAAAGCCATCACTGTTTACTCAACTGTCACTTAAGCCTAGCAGCATGTCATCGTATTTCAATACTGACATATATACTGATAACGAGAGAGCCACTGTGGCTTTTATTTTAGAAGGAGCAAACATAGTCAGGCAACATGACACCCAGGAATCAATCCTTGCCTTTTTGTCACCAATGATCATCAGTGTCACCAATTTGAAATCAACAGCTGTTTAGAAAGATAATATGGTAGATTCCAAAATTTTAGGAGATAAGAGGTGCCTCATTCCATCACTAGGCAAAATGTGCCAAAGTACAGTGTGGAAGTTTCTAGCTAGCAAAAGATGAGAAACATGAGGGAGACAGGTGCAGAGGCTTTAGGCTCTTGGGATAGGGAAGACTCAGGTGGATGTGTAAGAAGGTGCTGGATTAATTGGGACAAACAGCACTGGACCCAAACAGGGACTTCACAAACTAGAAAAACTTTGGCATCTTGCCAAGGAGCTGACCCAAGTGCTGCATTTGTATCTGAGGCACCCCGAATGCACATTATATTTTAATTCACACATTTTCTAACAGATTTAATTGTGATCAAACAAAAGACTCCCAAACCCAGACACCGTTGAGCTCCATGGCTGTCCCTTTTTATTCTTTGCTCCTTAGAGTTAAGTCTCTAAGGGCCAAAGCTGTCCTGCATTTGAGCCAACAGGCCCCGCAGGCCATGACACAATTGGGCTACAAACTGGAATTTAAATCACTGGGGAACAACAAAATGAGTTTTCAAATAGGCATCTTTCTAACAATGTTTCTTAAAATACGGTGGAAGCCCATTAGAGCCAATCATAATTATGTAAATTTGACCCCACCTGAAGTTTCCATCCTCCTGGCTATAACTGCAAAGCCATGTGCTTCACAACAAAACATGAGATCTTCTCATTTTGGTCACAAACGTTGGCCTGAAAATCAGTTAGTAAATAGTACCAGGGGTTATGGAACCCAACTTAAGTCTGCACACTGTGCAGTTGATGAGGGACAGAAGAGTGCCTATCACAAATTACTTGTTTCTGCTTCCTATTCTAACATTTGACATCCACGCACAGAGTTCAAACGTGGGCCAGACCTTGTAAGTATTCTTTGAAGTGTGTGACAATCTTATTTTTTTTAATGTCAAGAAGGTGAAGACCTGTGGAAACTCTTGACTCTTCCTGTCTTAATCATCCTTCTGCCCACCAGGAACTATTTTGAAGTGTACATAAAGAGTATGTGAGCAATTGATTCTGAGCTAATGATACACACATAACTCATGAATAGAACACTATCAAATAATCAAAAAGATTGATTCTAAGACTTTTACAGACTACCCTGAGCATCAGAAGGAAGCCCTGATATTTCTTAGTCAGAAAATATTTCTTCACACCTGGCATTGGGTGTATTTTAAAACCAAATAAAAGTGATTTAATTAGCATGTTATCCTACTTTCTATACCTATACTATATGGGAAATGAAAAGTACCTTGAAAATGGCCAATTATTTTGAGTATCTTCTGTTGGAGGTATTTGTTGGCAATGACAGCAATTTCCATTTTAGGAGAACTTGAATTGCTTTGCAATTTCGTGACTGAATTCAATCACTACAAAATATAAAAACCTGGAGATGAGCTGCCAGAGCGATACCTCACAGCATGTATGAATGGATTGTCTCTGACTTCTTTGTAAACATAAATAACTTTCTAACAAGATTAGACCTTTTTTTAAGGCTACCTAATTGGATTGCTCCTTATCAGCATTAAGCATATCATTACCATAGTAGATCAGATGGCCTAATATGACAGCAGCTATTATGTCTTAGGTGATCCAGTCACAAGTGACTTTTTGTAGTTGAAGGAAATAAAAAGAAGATTACCAGATACTATATATACAAGCATAATCTATACTAGAGCTTATAACAAAGATGGAAACAGAGCAAGTGATTAAATTTACCTGCAAAAACAGATCAGAAAAATTAATATCCTAATAAGGAAAGGAAAAATTCTGAGAGTGATTATACTCAGCAATAATTGTTTTCAAAAGTAATAAAATACAGAGAGATGAAGGAACGTGGCTTTACTCAGTTAAAAAAATTTCATAACAAACGCTATGGAGTGCTCAGCTCTATGTGGGGATCTGTATTACAGTTGCCTTTCCAGGAGTCATCACAGAAGACAGGGCAGAGTGATTCTTAACTGCTAGAAGTTGATGCCTTCAGAGGACCGGTGTTCACTGATCATGACAATGTGCTGCTGCACATATGAATTCTGAGCAGCTGTGACTGCATGCACAAGACCCGCAGCAGACAGAGGCACACAAATTCCAAGCATCGATGGGGGAGAGACTCAAAAAGTCACACTCCTATCTAAGGACCTACTGATTATTGATGGCTTCTAGGGGAGGGAATCCAAGTTTTGTGTCATTTTGTTTTGTTTTAAGGGCTGATGACCCTGAGAGGCTGCTCATGACCTCAGATGGTCCCATATCCACCCACATGCTGGAAACAATAAGGGGATTTGGTGGGTATTAAGAGAATTGGGATAAGAAAGGTGGTGGGGAGGCAGAGAGAAGAGAGAAACATGAAGTCACAAAGGTAAGCGTTAGGGAGGAATGGGGAAGATATTTATAGGGGAGAGATTGGGAGGTAAGTTTTTCAAAATGCATCATATGCATGTATAAAATTCTCAAAAAAGTAAAAATTGCTTTGAGAAAGGAATTTCTCCTGACTTGTGATGAACTTTCTCAACTTTACTCATCCTAAAAATCTGCTAATGCCCAAACCACACTTACAAAAATTGCCCTGTCTAAGCAATTTACTTTGATTAACTTATAAACTTCTTCCACAATTCAACTCATGTTGCCTTCCAGATTTACGGATGAAGACTCTGACACAGAGAAAGAAACGAAGCCATTTGGCAATAGTCAAGGGTCTGGGGCTCATTGAATTCATTATTCTGCTGTCCCTCCCTCCATAGAGGGAGGGTGAAACCACACTCAGGTAGAAATGTACATCCTAGTAAGAATCCACAAAATTAGTAGCAACAGTATCGAAGCAGAAATTAGAATTACGTTAGAAGTGTGAGTGACACGGAATCAAACCTTACACTTGTGATTTTATATTAAAACATAAAGCTTTACCTTCAAGTATTGTACTTGACAGAACTAGGCTTTAATTCCATTTACTTGAATCTTACTGTAGTCCTCTACCAAGTGACAGTCACAATATCTGTTAACAAAAAGAATGTCCTCATCCTGTATCAATGGTTTTCTATAATCTCCTAATTTCACATAGTATCATGTACAAAGGGAGGCACACAGATTAGAAAGCCTAAAGGTGGCTTTTTACAGTAAACAAAATTATTTAATTTTCTTTTTTTACCTGTATTTTTTAATTAATTTATTCATGTTACATCTCAATGGTTATCTCATCCCTTGTATCCTCCCATTCTTCCCTCCCTCCCATTTTCCCCTTACTCCCCTCCTATGTCTGTTCCTGAGGGGGATTACCTCCCTAAGCATTGTAATTATTCTAAATATCACTGCTTTGTTTGTATACATGAAAACAATCAATTTAAGAAGGAATGACCTAATTAATGAATGGCATAGAAATGGAAGATACACTGTTAAGACCTAACCCCTAAAATTCTATGTTTGAGATAGTTTCCTGGTTCAGAAAATA
Organism: Acomys percivali; assembly: GCA_907169655.1. Taxonomy (NCBI): domain Eukaryota; kingdom Metazoa; phylum Chordata; class Mammalia; order Rodentia; family Muridae; genus Acomys; species Acomys percivali. The sequence goes on along the minus strand of OU015747.1, from coordinate 20,291,784 downwards.
TAAGATTGTTCAGTCTAAGCACAAACAAAAAATTCATTATGTAACCAGGACATAACTTCCCAAGACTCCATGTGTCTTTGCTCACTCATATGTTTAACGACATAAGATTGACATAAAATAGTCTTTAAAAATCAAAGGATTGTGTGCCTGAACATACTAAATATAATGATATATTATATGTGCATTTGTCATCTGGTAAAAATTTGCCTGATAATGTGATTTGTTACTAATTATTGTGCTCTGTTTTCAATATTAAAGTCTAGTGTCTTCCTCAACACAAATACAAGAACGATGCCCACACCACTTCTGGGAAATTACACAGTTAGCACAAAAATTCTATTTTTTCCTTAGATCTATTTCTTAATCTGTCACTGAAGAAAGTATTTAACCTTTCCAAGCTGGGGATAATATTTGTGTTAACTTCACAAAGTTGTTTTGAAAGAATGTTTGAATTACTTACTGGCAGGTATTAATTATCAATAGATGGCAGCCGTCATGATTGTTCTTGCCTGCTTACTAAGTAAGGCATTTTTCTCAACTCTACATGAGTGGGGGCTAGAGACCAGCTGATGTCTGACTGTTTCTAGCTGTGTGAACTTGGGCAGAGTAATTTGTCTCTAATGAACACATTTGCACACTGTTGGCAGGAGCTTGAGAGTGTTTCTCACTCTCTTCAAACTATGCCTTAGAAGGATACTACGAAGGAGCAAGTCATAGTCCTTGACCTCCATTAAACACTTGATCGTGACATGGCTGGAGGCAGGATTGGTTTATTTGTGGATGTATTCTTTGCAGTGAGGAGAACACCCGCCACATGGTAGGTTTTGATATATATTTTGTCAAATGACCTGGGCTTGAGTTCTATCATTGTTACTGTATAGTGCTTGCGTAACTTATGGTTATTTACTTAACATTGCAAATATTGTGCCTGCCATTCATATAATGGTGATAACAACAATAATGAAGATGACAACAATTGAATACTAACTGCAAATAAGTGGATTTAAAGATTAGAAGATTTTGCGTAGCACATGTGCATCTTAGTTATCTAAACATTCTTTCTGCTGGTATAACATGACATATAACATCTAACATCTACTCATATAAAACATTCATTATTTTAAGCTATAATTCAGGTAAACCAAGTATGTTTTTTATTATATCCAGAATACCCAGTATAAGGATATGCTTACTTTAAAATAGACTCAGGAACCTAAATCTGTACTATACTATAGAATTGTTTTTCAAGACAAGATTTCAGATAGAAATGTTTATGCTGGAAGGTGAATAAGGCATTTCCTGACAGTTAATCTTCATAATTTGGCTTATCTTCTTCTTTCTTTGTAATGAAACTTCGCAGGCAAAGTGAGGCCAACACTTCTGCAAAGGAAGGCTGTGCATCAACCCTGCTACTCCAAATCCCTTGGAAAGAAGGCAATTTGAAAGTAAGCAGCTAAGCTTTAAGCCTGTAATCGAAGCAGATAATGTAGCCATAGTCTGTATTTTATATACTTGGTGGAGTGGAAAATTGAGTCCGTTTGAAGAATTCGGTTCCCATTTCAGTGTCTAAAGGAAGCTGGCAAAAACCAGCCTTATTGATCAGACTCTTATTTTACCTGAATATTACTTCTTAGGTCAATGTAAATGGAAAATAGGCATATAAGAACTCTTGTTGGCCACACAGGTGAACAGCATCACAGTATTAATAAAATAAAGATTGTAGTGAATCAGATGCAACATTTTCATTAAAAAAATTGACATAGAGGAGGTCCCCCTTGGTCATAGACCTAGGGGAGGGGAATAGGGTGAAAGCAGGAGGGAGGGAGGAATGGGAGGATACAAGTGATGGGATAATAATTGAATTGTAACCTGAATAAATTAATAAAATAAAATTTATCATATTTCTATATATCTTACTAGTTCAACAAATTTGATTCAAATTAACAGTCATAAAAAGGAGGAAACAAAAAAATCATAAAACAGGCACCTCTTGTCCCCCACCCCCCCAAAAAAAGAAAGAAAAAGTTACAGTAATGAACAGTATAGCCTGTCTCTGGCTTGTTTACTTTTTCAAGGATTATTTATTTTCTTCAGACACCTTAACCCAACATGTCTGGTGCACTGCTACTGCTCTCTTGAACACGTGTCATGTTCCGCCCTCTCTGTTTCTTGCCTTGGTTAATTCCTACATGGTCCTTTGGTCAAATATCTTTTCTATTATTCACTGTGGATCACCACTGCAGGCTTCTGACCCTTCCCTGTCTCTTTCTGACGGTGTAATCAAGCAAGGTAATTCATCTCCTATCCCCCACTTTCCTATTCTGTAGAATAGCGTCCATCTTACATGATTATGTATATTATAGAAATTTGATATGTTGAACTGTGTAGAACTCAGAACAGCATTGGATTCAGTATAAATTCTAGATATCCCAGTGTAAGTTTGATATCTGGGAATTTAAGCATAATAATTCTAAAGCTCATGAAGGCAATGAAATATCCCACACCCTCAAAAAAACTGCTAAAAGGAAAGTTTACAAATTTTGCTGGCTCGGGGTTGGGAATTTAGCTCAGTGGTTGAGCACTTGCCGAGCAAGCACAGGACCCTGGATTTGGTCCTCAGCTCTGGGAAAGAAATAGCCTCACAAATTTTTCTGGCTCATTTCTAAGATCTTCCATCAGCATTCCCTACTATATGCCTAGATTGAAGGTTTTTTATTTAATTTTTTTATTAATTTATTCTTGTTACATCTCTATGGTTATCCCATCCCTTGTATCCTCCCATTCTCCCCTCCTTCCCATTTTCCCCTTATTCCCCTCCCCTGTGACTGTTCCTGAGAGGGATTACCTCCCCCTATATATGCTCATAGGGTATCAAGTCTCTTCTTGGTGACCTGCTGTCCTTCCTCTGAGTGCCACTAGGTCTCCCCCTCCAGGGGACATAGTCAAATGTGAGGTACCAGAGTACATGAGAAAGTCATATCTCACTCTCCACTCAAGCGTGGAGACTGTCCTGTCCATTGGCTAGATCTGAGTAGGGGTTTAAATTTTACCGCCTGTATTGTCCTTGGCTGGTGCCTTAGTTTGAGCGGGACCCCTTGGCCCAAATCTGCCTATCATAATGTTCTACTTGTAGGTTTCTAGGACCCACTGGATCCTTCTACATTGCTATTCTCACATGGTTCTCTCATCTAGATTGAAGGTTTTAACCAAACTCACTAGGGAAGATGTAGCATGAGCTTTTGTACTAGTGAGAAACCAAATACAAACTTCAAGTGTTTGTAGAAAAAAAAATGAAGAAGATATCAGAAGTTGGAAAGATCTTTCGTGCTCATGGATCAGTAGGATTAACATAGTAAAAATGGCAATTTTTACCAAAATCAATCTACAGATTTTAATATAATCCATGTCAAAATTCCAATACAATTCTTTACAGACTTTGACTGAGCATACCCTACCTTCATATGGGGAAAAAACCAGGATAGCTAAAACATTTCTATACAATAAAAGAAGTCTGGTGGTATCTTATCCCTGATTTCAAGCTGTAGTACAAAACAATAGTAATAAAAACTGCATGGTATTGGCATAAAAACAGACACTGGCATAAAAACTGGTTGATTAATGGAATCTAATAGAAGACCCAGAAATAAACCCACACACCTATGGTCATTTTATTTTTGACAAAGAAGCCAAAACCATACAATGAAAAATGAAAGCATCTTTAACAAATGGTGGTGGTCTAACTGGATGTTTGCATGGTTAAAGATGAATATAGATCAATATTTATCACCCTGCACAAAGCTTAAGTCCAAGTGGATCAAATACCTAACATAAAAATGGGTACATTAAATCTAAAAGAAGAGAACCTGGAAAATAGACTTGAACTCATTGGTACAGGGGACATTTTCTGAACAGAAAACCAATAGCTCAGATACCAAGATCAATAATTAATAAATGGGACCTCAGGAAACTGAATAGTTCCTATAAGGCAAAGGACACTGTCAAGAGGACAAAACAGTAGCCTACAGAATAAAAATAGTTTGTCACCAACCTTACATCTGATAGAGAGCTATTATCCAAAATATGTAAAGAACTCAAGAAATTAAATACTAACAAATCAAATAACCCAGTTGAAATGGGGTACAGAGCTAAGCAGAGAATTCTTAGTAGAAGAATCTGTAATGACTGAGAAGCACTTAAAAATGTTCAGTGCCCTTCGTCATCAAGGAAATGCAAATCAAAATGACTCTGAGATTCCATCTTTACACCTATTCAAATAGCTAGGATCTAAAACTCAAGTGACAACACTCGAGGACAGCTGGTGAGGATGCAGACCAGAGGGAACACTCTTCCATTGCTAGTGGGATGACAAACTTGTATAACTACGGTAGAAATCAACTTGGAGGTTTCTCAAAAAATTGAGACTCTCAAGACCAAGCCATACCACTTCTGGGCATATACCTGAAAGATGCTCCACCATACAAAAGGACATTTGCTCAGCTATGTTCGTAGCCGCTTTATTCAAAGTATCCAGAATCTGGAAACAACCTAGATGTCCCCTCAACTGAAGAATGAATAAAGAAACTGTGGTATATTTATACAATGGAATACTATTCGTCTATCAAAAACAAGAAAATCTTGAAATCTGCAGGCAAATGGATGGAACTAGAGACAGTCATCCTGAGAGAAGTAACCCAGACCCAGAAAGACACTCATGGTCTATACTCACTTATAAGTGGATATTAGCCATAAATTACAGGATATCCATACTACAATCCATATGCCAGGGATGGCCCACGGAACATGCTTGACTCTTACTCAGGAGAGGAAATAAAGTAGACATACGATGCAGAGAGAGGAATGGAAATGGGTGAGAGAGGGGTTGCAGCTGGTAACGGGAGTAGAGATTATGTGGGCAAAGAGTGTGTGTTGGGGTGGGGGATTAGGGAGTGAGAACAGAAATCAGTGGGGAGGGGCATCTCTAGGACAGGGGATGCCCCTGGGAGTCTATTGGGGTGACCCTATCTGAGATTTCTAACAGTTGGGGATGTAGAGCCTGAAGTTGCCACCACCAATAGCCAAGTGGAACTTCCAGTGGAGGGAGAGGACACCAACTGACCCATAAAACTTTGGACCCAAAATTTGTCCTGCCTACAAGAAATTGAGACATAAAGATGGAGCAGAGATTGAGGGACTGGCAAACCAAGGACAGGCTCAACTTGATACTCACCGCATGGGAGTGAGCCAACCCCTGACACTATTAATTTTACTCTCTACGCTTTCAGACAGGAACCTAGCATAGCTGTATTCTGAGTGGCTTCATCTAGAAGCTGGTGGAAACAGATGCAGAGACCTAGCCAAACAAAAGGTGGAACTCAGAGAGTTTTGTGGAAGGGTGGGAGGGAGGATTGAGGGAGCCAGAGGGGTCAAAGACACCTCAAGAAGACCTAAAGAAAGACTCAACTAACCTGGGTCCATAGTGACTCACAGAGACTGAAATACCAATCAATGAGCTTGAATGGGGTGGACTAGACCCCCTACACTCATGTAAAAGATGTGCAGCTTGGTCATCATGTGGGTCCCTGTCTTTCACTCTATTTCCTGCCTTTGGATCTTTTCTACTTAGCTGGGCTGCCTTGTCTGGCTTCGGTGGGAGAGGATGAGCTTAGTCTTGTGATTTGAGGTGCCAGCGTGGGTGGGTACCCCCTAAGATCCCCCTTCTCTGAGAAGAAGGAGAAGGGGGAATGGGAGTGTGAGGAAAGAACTGGGAAGAAATGGGGGAGTGGGCTGGGATCTGGCTGTAAAGTGATTATAAATAAAGTTTCCTGGGGATTGCTGCTGTGTTTCTAATTGGTATCATGTTAAAAGCTTCCTTTTGAAGACAAATCCACCAACAGTGAATTTTGGTGAGTTCTCTTTCTACATGGCCATATGAAATTTCCCACCATCAGTATGTCACCAGGGAAAATCAGACTTCCTGAAACCTTAGACTGGATATAAAATTAAGTGTTGCAATTATTCAGACCAATGTGCTCATGATGGGTTATCAGTTATGAGAAGTCTGGTTAGTGATGACCCCATCTCATCTATTCTTTATTCTTCTCAATTCAATACAAATTATGTACCAAAATATTAATTTAGTAAATAAACTATTGTTTGAATGAGAACACTGAGTCATTACTAAGTGGATGTTATTTTGATCTCAATTCAAATAAAAATGTGCATAAATATAAATACACATATAATCAAGTGTTTAATGCATTCTCTTTTGTGTAAGCTCCTGCCTATTATCAATAAGTACCTTTTCAGTCATTATAGCATCATTTGAATAAACAGGAAAATGATTGTTATTTTTTTAGAGATAAAGTAAATGACTCAGTTATTCATTTAGGAGACACAGCCAAAGGCTTTGCCAGTATTCTGCTGTTGGAGAAAAAGCAATTTGTATTCAGATTTGTGCTGTTGCTAGGAATTTCTTGGTACAAAGCCATATGTGATGTGGATCGTTATATTCCTTAATTTTGCAAACATACATTCATCACTAGTTTTTATGTTTTGGGATTAAGAGTAAATATTATGAAAAATTATGTGACTGATTGTGAGGTTGTCTTGATTCTGAAGATAACAATTTCTGGATCTCCAAATATATGGAATTTAGGTAGTAACATTTTTTTTTACTGTTCCTTTCTCTCCGCCCCCTACCTAGTATTGGTGCTTTGTGTGAAGAGGCTGAATTTTATCAGCAATATTATCACACACTCTGACAGTCTGGTCTTTCATTGCATTGAGCCAATAGGAAGGACCCAATGGGACTAGAGAGGAAAAGAAGATAGAGGTGAACATGTACAAATTACATTCCTGGAAGCCAAAGTTCAGATTCAATGCTTCCCCAGATTTCTTTTTAATGTGAAACCTGTGAATAAATCAACTGTGGTAAAATTTACAGGGGCCTCCTCAATACATTCCAGAGGTGATGAATACAGCTCTGCCTGAAAATTGATGATGACAACATAGGCTTTGGATCTGGAAACCCAGTTCTGCTATTTGGGAAAGTTTTATTTTTCTGTTCCAAGAAATTTTTTACATTACAAGTGAAAAATAATTACTTTTTTCCAAGTTATATTTGCTGAGCTACAACGTGTCATTTATTTATCCTAATGGTGTTTCATACATTAAGTGCTTTGTTTATTTCTTTATTTAATCCTTGATAATAAGAATAATGATGATAATAATAAATTTTCAGATGATAACAGAAAGAGTTCTGTATCTTCAGTATGCTATGCTCCCTTTCTTCATTCACTTGAACAAGTTTCTTTTTTCAGGCTCAGGTGTTACTTTATCAGTGTGGTTTGCTCTGACCCAGCCCATATATCTTCGTAGCTCACATCCATTTTTAAATACGACACCACACATTTGCTTCCTTCATAATACTCATTCCATCAGGAGAGGCTGTATTTTGTTTTCATATTATTTCTACCCTTCCAAATAATATCTGTGAGACGCGTAACTTGAAAAAAAATGTCCTTCTCTTAGGATATTCTGCACGTTTCATATGATTTCTCTAAATAAAGCACAGGTAGAATTGTGGAATAAAGACCAAATAAAGAAACTGTGGGTCAAAATATCCCAGGAATTTGCTTAGTAACAAGCACAACAAAAACACAACATGTGCCAAGATGATACCTTCCCTCTGCCTCTTTCAGTTATTGTTGGAAGAATGAAGTGGACCCAAACAGTGCCATAGCATAAGATTCACAGAAGTTTGTTTCCATCTCAGAAAGAGAATAGACAAGAGTACAGTGACCAGTAGTGTGGTAAGTGAGGAAGCAAAAAGGGGAGGAGAGAAGAACTTTAGAAAGTGGCTGGTGATGCCACACAGGAGGACTCCTGGACCCACTGCTGAGTGAGGTGATTAGGCTGCTACATTTGATTGTGTATCATCAATAGCCTAGGATGGACCCTCAAAGATCAGTGGAAAATTGGGTGGTCAGGGGACAGCAGGGTGGGTCCAAAACTTGAACAAGAAAATCCTCAATTTAGTAGATAGCTGTTACATCCTGATCTCATTTCTCACTGTTTTTCAGGAGTTAACACTGGGCAGAACCCCACATACTAAATTAATGCTCATGAGAGTATATCAGTTGCTAATTTTCAGCTACCATCAGGTGGCTTGAGTAGTCCATTGACTGAACTGGTTACTCCTTTCCACTCAAGTCATGCACTGCTCTCAGAAACCTTTCTATGGTAGGTGGACTTTTGGACTTTTGTTTGGCTGTTTTCTCAAGCATTAAAACAATAATTTTGGGGTTGTAATTTTTACCTTTTATTGAATATTTTATCTCCAAACACTTGAAAGCATATGGTCTTTCAGAAACTCTTCACTGAGTAGTTTTGGTTGTAGCTTGACCCTTTGGGATGGAATTTTCCTTCTAGTACCTTCTGTAAAGCTGGATTTGTGGATAGGTACTGTTTGAATTTGTTATGTCATGGAATATTTTGTTTTTTCCATCAATAGTTATTGATAGTTTTGCTGGGTAAAGTAGTCTGGCCTGGCATCTGTGGTCTCTTAGGGTTTGCAGGATCTCTGTCCAGGCTCTTCTGGATTTTATGGTCTCTGCTGAGAAGTCGGGTGTAATTCTGATAGGTTTGCTATTGAATGCTATTTGGCCCTTTTCCCTTGCAGCTTTTAATATTTTTTCTTTGTTCTGTATGTTTTGTGTTTTGATTATTATGTGACGGGCAGTTTTCCTTTTCTGGTCAATTCTATTTGGTGTTCTGTAGGCCTCTTGTATGTTTATAGGTATCTCTTTCTTTAGATTGGGGAAATTTTCTTCTATGATTTTGTTGAGAATAGTTTCTTCACTGTGGGCTACTTCTTTTTTTATTATTATTAATTTATTCTTGTTACATCTCAATGATTATCCCATCCCTTGTGTCCTTCCATTCTTCCCTCCCTCCCATTTTCCCCTTATTCCCCTCCCCTGTGACTGTTCCTGAGGGGAATTCCCTCACCCTGTATATGCTCATAGGGTATAAAGTCTAGAAGAATGGAAAAAGAAACTGTGGTACATATACACTATGGAATACTACTCAGCTATTAAAAACAAGAAATTCCCGAAATTTGTGGATAAATGGATTGAGCTAGAAATGATCATAATGAGTGAGTTAACCCAGAAGCAGAAAGACTCAAATAGTATATACTCACTTATATCTGGGCTACTTCTTTTAATGCCTTAGTTTGAGTGTGCATTGAATAAGTGAATGGAAAGTGAAGGAGGAGGGACAGAGAGTGTGTTGTTGAAAAGCAGGCAATGATGAAGGAGAAGAAAACAGACTGTGTCTTGCTCTCAGAATGAGATTATCACAGACATGTTCATAGACAGGCCTTTTCAGGCCCACCACAAAAGCTTTCCAAAGATGGTAATAGCCTCATGGTTTACAGAGAGCAATGCTGCTATCTGTTGAGGACCAGTGATTCCATTTTGTGCTAATTGGGGAGATCAGATAGGTGTCTTCCCATGATCCTTCAAGTTTTAAGTTTTCTAATTCTGGGCTCAACTTGCTTCATGCTCAGCCAGAGTTTAGGCTTTTCTATAGGAAGCTTACTCTCAGACACACAGCATAGGAGGTCTTGTGAGGTCACACAGAGAAAACTCCCTCTGCCACTCAGAGGTCAGTCATGTCTAGAGCCACTCAGGTCAGCCAAGACTCATTTTCAGTTCCTCTAATGCCAGACATGGGCTAGGTATACTTCTCTTCTAGGGTCCTAGGGGCCCTCTGCTTATCTGTTGTTGGTTTGACTTACCTACCTCTCACCCTATAGTCACATCTTTACATTGTGCACAACTGTTAAGATCTAGTCTACAGAGGAGTTGTAATATGATCACTTGATATACATAATGATGGAATGCATTGTCCTCTTTTTCAAGTTAGCTTGGGTTTTTGTGATAGTTGGACACTTGAAATGGTTACTATTGGGTAGAGACATTTATGTCTGAAGATGGAAAGGGTCCACAAATCATGCTGTGTATCCAGCATCATGTAAATAAAAACTAGTTTCTAGTTCTTAATAACATGGTATATATTAATTGTATATTGTCATGGATTTTATAAAAATGTTTCAAGTATAGCATGTAGAAAGTTCTCTATATATTTTAAACATAACTATATATAATACATGGCTTATGTATCTTTATAAAATCTATCTACAAGTAAGACAAAACATGCCTTTCTGTATCTGGCTTTTAAAAAAATTTGATAATCTCATAGTACAGCCATTTTCAACAAATTGTATAAATTTGCTCATTATAGTTGAGTAGAACTCTATTATACATGTGAGAATTTCTTCATTCATCTGTTAATGAACACCTAAATTGATAGCATAACTTGACTGTTTCAAATAGTGCTATAATAAGGAGACTTGTTGACTTATTCCTGTGATTTGTTGACTAAAGTCCATTGATATATACCCAGGAGTGAGTTTGCTAAGCCAAAGTCTAGTTCTGCTTGTAGATTTTAAGGAATCTTCACAATGTTCTCCATATTGTTTGGATATATTTACTTACATTCCTACTTGTGGCCATATAAGGGTTTCTTTGTTTACCAAAATTAGTTTACTTTATTTTTGATAAACATCCTCAATGACATGAAATCAAGTCTTAATCTTACTTTAGTTTGGATATCCTGGTGTATAAGGATGTTCAATTTTTTATTTATAATATTTTTGTTATTGTTATTCTTTGTGTTTAGGACAGTTTTTTTTGCTTAGCTGTAATTTCAAGAAATACCCTTTTTAGGGTAGAATTGAGTTGAATTAATTTGTCTATCTATAGACATTTTGCCAGATATTAGTACCGGGAAAACACTGAGAAAATCTGTCAATTTTGTTTTTCACTAAGCAAATATGGAGACTCATTTGGCACTTATGTTTTACATGTCTATATGATACAAATGGCTATGTTTTCATCAAATATCAGCTTAGCTGGCAATGTTGACTCTACCTAGGAAGGGGAAAAGTAATTGCTCTAATAAGCAACCTGCTTTTGATGAGCAGAGGTCATCAACCCTACAGCTTCAGCATCATATCAGATTAAGGCTTTTTACCTCTTATATTATAGCTTTGTGGGCTGCTGCTGATGTGTGACGTCTTATTTGTGAAGTGCTGTGTGTAGACAATGTGTATGTGTTTAAATGTCCAATCAAAGAAAAAATAAAACAATGTGCCACAATAGTAATTTTAAAGATTCTGTGCATAGAATTTCTACTTGGAAAAAATAATTTCTTTTATTGTTACTTTCCCCATAAAGAATGTAATACACAGTATCAACTTGAGTTTGCTTCTATGTGTTTGCTGTTTTGAATTTTATTCTATATTTAGAAATGTGGTTTGTTGACTGCTCTCAACACGAGGCACAGTGATGACAAATATTCACTAAATGGATACTCATGCCTGCTGGATCTTACTAACATGAGATAGCACCATTCAGAAATAATTGTTTTTTTAATTGTAAGATTTTTGACAAATAATTTTTTGAGGTTCTTTGTACTGTATAGAGCTATGATATTTATTTTAAATTACCAATTGACTCAATGATTCTTAGAAAATGATATGGCAGAATGAATATAAGGAAGGCAGATGGAGATACTGTTTTTATACCCACAACTTGGATAGTTCTGTTTTTCATGTTCTATATCCTTAATAGGGAAGACAACCTTTTCTTGTCTGATTCTAGGAGTTGTTTTATTCTTGGAATTAAATTAATATGAGCATTTATTTTTTAAACATTTGTTTTTTGACTACTTATAAATTGACAGGGTCAGCGGTATCTAGTGTCTTTATAAACTTCACTGATGTTCTCTCTTTAGGTGGTCTCTATTTTCTAACACAAAATGATTACAGATAGTTGGAGAAAGAGAAGGCAGGCCGGCATGCTAGTTAGCTTCATATGTCAACGTGGCTAAGCTAGAATGCTCAATTATTTAATCGAACTTTAATCTAAGTGAGATAGTATATAACAGTGGTGATGTCTACTATTGGTGACTTCAAGTAAAAGACAAATTAGTTTGTATATAGTGAGTGAGTCTCATGAAATCTACGAAGATGTTAAACAGACCTGATGCTTCCTGAGGAAGAATCTCAACTCTATAATACAGCATCAAATGCTGCCTAACTTTCCACTTCTATAAGCCAAAGTAATTTTATTTATGTGTATGTGTTTAGACATAAGCACATGCATAGGAATATACATATATATGTATGTGCACATGTATGTATGTGCATGTTTGTAATTTGATATTGTTTCATTTTTTCTAGTGAACCTTGACCACTGTGGGCAGAGGATATGCAAAGAAAAAGAAAATCATACTTTAAAAAATGAGGTTAAGAAATTGTAGGAGAAATTGAATAAAGATAGTACATATATTTCTCAACATGTATTGTATGATCTAGCAATCCCTTCTTGGGGTTTTTTGTACAGTAAATATAATTGGTATGTTAAAGAGACACCTGTAACTCCATGTTAATTGCAGAACTTGTCACTCTAGCCAAGCAAAGGAATTAACTTACTAGGTGGATAAATGTGTGTAGTCAGTATAGCTCTTATAGACAGAGGAATACCATTCAGCCTGGAAAAGAATATGTTGTCATATGTAATAACAGAGGTGGGACGGGACATCATTAAGTGAAAGAGGGCAGATACAGAATGAAAAAACACTTCATAGTCTCACTTACATGTAGAAGTTTAAAAAGTAGATCGCATAGAATTTGAGAGTGTAATCGTGTATCTGCTAATATGTATAGTATACTGGGTAGTGAGAAACATAGATGCAAATGAGGGATGCTTAAGGTTAATTCATTTTTACTAACTTATAGTTAGATATGGGTTCTGTTGTATATCAGAGTGGCCACTGGTGGCTAAAATATATCATACATCCCAGAAAAGCTGGAATTAGGGGGTTTTATATAATTTATATCAAAGAAAAGATAAATGCTTGTGGATATGGATATGTTTTCCGTCTGAACATTACGCAGAATATACATGTATCAAAACACCACATGGCACTCCATAAATATGGACATTTTATGTTTCAATTAGAAAACAAGAAACTTACAAAAATAACAGAGCCTAAATTGTCAGCTGTTGTGCAACCATTTTAAGGGAAGCAACCACACTTGAGGCTGGTCCCCGGAACTTGGATGAAAGGGAAATGCCTCAGGGCCAGAAAACATGGGCCTCTGTTACTGACACTAAGCTTTCAGCCTGCCAAATAAAAAGTGCCTGTTGCTTGTACCTAGGTGTTTCAGATAAACACGAGCTGTAAATAGACATTGCTTTGCAGAAGATGATATATCGATTCTTTGTAGAAGCAGAGATTGCAGTGCATGCAGACCTAAACAAACAAATCAACCGATGTGGGGGCGAAAAGGAAAGGAAACTTGCTTTGAATAGCAGGAGACGACGTTTTGGCAGCTGAGCAGGGCAAGAGCTTCATGAGGCGCTCTTTAATGCTGCGCTTGGTGTTGTTCTGAGCGTAGAGGAAACCTAGAAAATACACGACCGGTTCTGTTAGTGCTGTCAGCACACAGGGACCCACAGGGCTGCAGGGCTCACCAGCGAAGCGGGGCAGGCAGGATGGGCACACAGCCAACTAGGTGCTCACTCAGGCAAACACAGACAGCAGGTTAGGGCCCCCAAAGTTGGTGTCTTTATTTTCTTTTTATCTAAACTTCATATGTAAAGATGTTGATCAACAAATGAAAACAGAACGGAAAGGATTTTCAGGGGATAACAAGAGTAAAATTTGGTGGCTTATTTTGGGTCTCAGATTAAAAAAAAAAAAAAAAAAAAAAAAACCGCAACAAATTCCACTGGAAAAGTGTTGCCTGTATTGAAATTTTAATATTCAAGCAAGTGTTGAGGTCCCGCAACTCAATCTTCTATTCACATTGTTCCTGTCCTTGATTACAAAGGAGGTGGGTGCGCTCATAAATCATTCACACAGCAATCACCTGATAGTACCTTTGCCTTCCCTGAAAGTGAGGAAATCAATGTCCTTGACAGGCAGTCTCATTAGCATATGGTGAGGAGTCCGGATATGTGGAAATCCTTCCCATTTTTCACACAGTGACATTAATGAATTGAGCTTATTCAAGCAAAGCCATTTCAAAGGAAGCAAGGTGTGTTTCCAAAATGCTAACCCAGGAGTAGAGCCCCGGTGCGCAGGAGTGCATCCCTGACTTCAGGCGGTTGGAATAGACTCAGAGAAAAATCAGTAGTGGCTCCATAGGCAAGCTAGCCAGTGCCTGAGACAACTTGTCATGTCAGGAACCCACTGCCTTCAACAGTCTCAGCCGCTCAAAACGCCTGAGAACACGATTCTGTTTGTGAACATGAATTGCTTCCCTCAGGTTGGTTTGGAAGGTGCCTGATCTAAAGCAACACAAGATAGTCAGTTAGGTTTAAAATTACATTATCTTTGTGGGCAGGACCTGACAAATATTCCCCTTCTTCCTTTTCTACTTTTTTTTTTTTTTCTTCTTTGCTTGCTTGGAATCTTAAGCAAGCCCTGATCCTGATCCTAGAGATTGATCTCGTTCTGGGGGAGTCTTCCATTCCACCATGAGAACATACAGGCTGTGACAAAATGAACAGGTAAATACGCAAATGTGCAAATCAGATCATCCTTCAGATTATGAGCCCTCTTAAACGTTCATACTGTCTGGGATTTGGTCCGGAAGTCTGCACAAGATCTGACGCTGCATCATTCTGTGGTCCTTCCATCCACCCTCTTTACTGCTCTAGTTCACTGACCACTGGCCAAGCCATCCTTTCTGATTTTGTCAGAACTCACAAATCATCCTTCCAGCCTAGCCATTTAGCTAGTGAAAAATGCCTTTCTCACTTGACTTCCTAAGAGTATGCCGAGGACCTGACACAAAATAAAATGTCGATACATTCACATTGGGCGTAGAGAGACCAATATCGATTTCCATTTTAAATCTGATTTATTCGATGTCTATGTCAATTTCCTTCCTCCGTGTACATTTCAGGAAAAAAACCCTCCTTTAGGTCTTGCATTCCACCCTCAGGCAGGCATGCTGTCTCTCTGTTCTCCGCTGTTTCCTTTCCATGGTAAGGTATGCGCTGCATCCTTCTCTGTAGTCAGCAGCTATAGACCAAGGCTGCCTTGGAAATTTATTTGTTCTTGTGGCAGATTGTCCCTTCCTGTCTCCACCTCGCCTGTGGAGGGAGACATCTACCAGCCCTAGTGGTCCAGCCTCCCATCCAATCATTGCAGGTCACACGCTGTCCTACTTGAGGAGGAATGTCCCACCAGCCTTCTGTAGCAGGACACAGATGACCCTAAGGGAGCGTCTATCCCAGATCTTTAGCTTCAGATTTAGTTTCCTGATGGCTAGCCAAACTCTGGAATTTTGATAGAAATTCAAGAAACATATCCCAATAGCTCGATTTCCTCTTTGTTCCATGAATTTTAATTATTTTCTAGCTCAGCCTTTATGTGGAGAGGGGGCAATTCTTCCTCCCCAACTACTCACAACTGTCAATATTACTTCTCC
>OU015747.1:20257640-20276200 GCA_907169655.1 Acomys percivali | reverse complement strand
AAGAAGAAGAAGAAGAAGAAGAAGAAGAAGAAGAAGAAGAAGAAGAATCAGTTCACAAGGTCTATTCCCTAGACAAAGAATAATAGGCAATGAATTATTGACTACTGAGAAGGGGAGAATTACCCTCTCCAGCAGCAAGCCTCCTAAGTGGCTATCTGATACAAAGTGATCATCCTGGAAGTCACATACACACAAACAACAAAATCAGATTCATTTGTGTGTGTGTGTGTGTGTGTGTGTGTGTGTGTGTGTGTGTGTGTTTGTAACAAAAAAAGAGGTCATCAATTTGAGAGGAAGTGAGGGGGCAGGGAAATAGTTGGAGGGAGGAGACATAGGAGAGGCTAAAATAAGGAAAGAGGAGGGGGCAGTGATGTAATTATATTTCAATTAAATTATTTTAAATGGTAGAACAGTTAGTTTGACTTACCAGCACATGGAGCATTGCTAAATAATATGTTATGAAGCTTGAACAGATAACAAAAATAAAATCAGCAGTTTGAAAAATAGAAATAGATAGTTAATGAGAGTCTTGGGCCCTTTTCAAAATACCAAGAATGTAAGGTTGACTGGAGATCAAGAGAAGAGCACAGGTTTTTGAAGAAATAAAGGCCTAAATGTTTCACATTTGCTTATAAATATATGCTAAAGATCAGCAATTTTTTAACGTCAAGTAAGACAAATTCAAGAAGAATCATAGAGAACTCTAAGTGAGAACAATATCATTAAAGAAATGAAAACCTACATGTAAGGGAACAATGCTATGAGAATGGGGTATTGTAGGGTACCATGCAGTTTGGATGGTATAATGATAGCTCAGTGTTTTCAGGTTGAATACAAAGAGAACATCAAAGCAGATGTCTATATTCAATCAATACAATTCTTTTGGAAAATTAAAGTGAAAATATGTCTTCAGCTAAGCCAAGGTCTAATAATATGTAGTCAGTAGACCTGCAGTATAAGGTATGATAAAGAAATTTACTCAGGCTAAGGAAAATAACATGATACAGACATATAACTCTCCAGATGGGAACATAAAGTAATAGAAATTGACGATATCTGAATTAGTAGGAAGAATATTGTTGCCTTTTCTTATATGGTTAAAAGAAAATGTATTGTGGAGTTCATTATATTTACAGATAAAAAAATTTCTAAGACCAATAGCATGAAGTTTGGAGAAGGGTAAGTGGAATTTACCACTGTGTGGCTTTCATATTTTATACAGAGTGGGACCATGTTGTAAGTAGCCTGCAGTAAGTGAAGAAAAAGATACATTGCAAATTCTTGATGTTAGGACACCAGTTAAATAATACAAAGACTTATGGCTAAAACCAGTAGAGGATTTAAAATGGCCTACACAGAACATATTGTTAACTAAAAATAAGTTAGGAACAGAATAGAGACAAAAGCTACATTAGACACCTTTTTAAGTTTGATAGAACTATATCCACATTAAACCTGTACCTATGCTTTTCTCATTCATTACTGTGTTCCCACCATCTTCACGGTGTCTGATAGATACATTGTTCAATCTGTACCCACCAAAGCATGAAATCAGACTCTGTATCATCCTTGGTTAAGAAGTCCAACATCATCTACAGGGCTATAATTAGCAGATGCATTTAGAATGTGCACAATATACTTCCCCACAGCCCCTCCCCACGTCCTTAAAGAGTATCTAAGTGTGAAGCTCCTCTGATGGAGACAGTGTTCATAAGGCTTGGGGTTGGCCCTCTACACTCCAGTAGTAATACTAAAGGAAGCAGGTGAGGGTGAGACGGCCAGAAAACCATCTATCCCATAAGCACTTATCTACTAAGGTATCAAAATCTTTATTGTAAGTGTATATTTATAAGCATTAGAAATTATTTTCTTTGTATAACTGTATGTACAGCAATCACATCAAAAGTCTCAGCTCTGAAGTATTTAACATCTACCCTAACACCTAAGATACTGCATGATTGGATTATAGATTTCCCTTGATAACTCTGATCTGTTAAGGATAAAATGCTACTTGCTCATTAATTAATTCATTCAAATGTTTCTTCGGTACCTGCTATTACTATCCCGGTACAATACATTAAAATTATCTTGTTTTGTGTATCTTAGATTATAGAAGATAAAGAATAAATAGTCAAACATATAGAAAACTGTGAAGTACATCAGATGAACAACAGAGATTAGATGCAGACTTCCTTTGGTAGATGAGGGTGGGTTTTACATAGAAGAAAACATCCTTTAAAACCTATTGGTTAAAAAACTGATAGCAGGGTATGGTAGTGCATTCCTTTAATTCTAGCATTGTGGACGCAGAGGTAGGTGGATCTCTGTGAGTTCTCAAGGTCAGCCTGGTCTACCAAATGAGTCTAGGACAGCTAGGACTATTACACAGAGAAAGCCTGTCATGAAAACCCAAAGCCAAAACACAGTGACAACAAAAACTGCTTGAGTTCAGGGCACTGAAGTTATGTTTTATCAAGCATAAATCAGTAAGACAAGATGGTATCATACCCATTTTCATATCATCAGTATATATTATAAATTATATATATGTATATATAATATTTACATTGTTATTGAATTATTTATGTCACATTGTTAAATTTGCACTCATTGGATTCTATAATATTCAAACTAATACCTTAAGTTACCTAGAAACATAAATCATGAAGTCTAATGATAGCTCCATAAATTATGGTGTTAGAATTAAAAATTAAGTCAACTGCTTATCCTACTATAAGCCAATTAAAGCTGTAACATGCTAGCATTTCAAAACTCATAAAACAAAGAGTACAAAAGGAGTAAAAAGCATCTGTGCACATCCATTGGTCACTTCCATTAAAATTACATCAGTGGAAAAGTATTTGCTACCCTGGTAGGCAGGGTTTCATCTTACAGTTTCTTGCATTCCAGATAAGAAATCAGTTTCTCATCAAGCCAATTTCTCCATTGTCTGGTGATGCTGTTTTGTACGCAGGTGGTCATTTTTCACTGTCTATCTTTTCTGATATACATTGAAGGCCATTGTATATAAATAGCAGATTTCAATGCTGAATGATGGACCATGTATTAAGAACCCAAGAAGTTCTGATAGTGACAATGGGAAGCCATTTTACCATAAGGAGAATTATGCTTATCTTCCTGCTTTTTGCAGTACAGTGGATAAAAAATATTTCCTGAGGTTTTGCTTTGGGATAAAGGCTCCTACTCCCTCATTCACTTTCAGTTTGGCTTCTAACTTAGGCTTGTGAGCTATGCGTCGTGTTTGCTGTGGCCTGTGGATATCAAGTAGAATAAAATGAACAATCATATTTGAAGAGATATAATGTTTTCCCCTGGATCAATATCTTTGACCAAACCCCAGGAACTTCAAAAGTACTATGATTCCATCTGTGTTCCTGTGGTCACTGATAGACTGATTCCTTAGCAGTGGCTTGGGTGCTCAGGTTAGGACATGTCTGTTTCACCAGTTACAAGTGTCATCTATCTGTTAAAATATTTATTTTTAAGTAAGTGAATAAATACTCCTTACATATATATTCTATCCCTGTCTCTCTGTTTCTATTTCATCTATCTATCTATCTATCTATCTATCTATCTATCTATCTATCTATCTCTCAGATTCCCTGAATATTGTCAAATCTGGAAACACACAATTATTCAGGCTTCATGGTGATAATAATCACTGTAATTTCCTAACAATCTGTACAACTGAAATTGTCAGCAAGTCCTACACCTATCCTCAGGTGTTCACCTTAAGAAGAGTAACAGTAATATTCATGGCTGACTATTAGGAGAAATACTTGCGTTTTATTTTATGTCTCATTTTCAGGAGCCCAAAGCTAGCTTTCCTAATTGGCCTATTTTGCTTTGCCTGGTTACAAAGCAGTGATGTCCTTTATTAGTTAACTAACAAAGAGTCAAGCAGCACACAACTGAATTTGGGGGAAATAATCTACAGGAATAGTGCAGATGCACATGTTTGACTCCATTTGGGACCACTGAATGACGAATTCTATAGTATGTATGTGGTCTTTGCTTTCTCCTGATCCTGGTCTCTATTGCTCCTTCTGTTTCCTTTTTAGCCTCTCGATTTCTCTTCCTCTTTTTCTGCCCACCTGCCATCTCTCTGGGAAACACTTCTTGCTTTCTCTTGTTCCTTGCCTCACTGTATCCTTCCATTCTTCCACGCTTCCATTTATCTCTTTATTGTTTCTGCTTTTACTCTCTTTCTCTTTAATCCTGACTCGATTAATTATCCTTTTATCTGAGATTGTTAACGTTTGTGTTGAATTTATTCTTAGGGAGCCATTGCAAAATGGTGTTAGTCGCTAGGGTAATCAATAATACTTTTAAGTTCTCTAGCAAATGTGAAAACACAACAAGATAGCCAGAGCGAAACAGCTTTCCAAATCCAACACAGGGTGAATACCTGATACCTGAAACTCAAGGGACTAGAAGTATTAGACCTTTCCAGCCATTTGTAAGACATTAGAAAATTTGAAATGTCAGCTGTTCTGATTATGAATGTTCAGTCTGCATGTGAAATTATTTGAACATTCCTGATTCACCAGGAGAGCCATAACCTGCTAGAGAGCAAAGGCTACTGCCTGAAGTGAAAAACAAAAAACAAAACAAGGTTTCAGTTTTTCTTGTTGGTTTGTTTAATCTCCCTCCCTCCCTCCCTCTCTCCCGCCCGCCCTTCCGCCCTCCCTCCCTCCCTCTCTCCCGCCCGCCCTCCCGCCCTCCCTCCCTCCTTTCATCCCTCCCTTTCTTACTTCTACTCATCCATTTTGTGGTAATAGGAATCAGGCCCAGGACTTTGCCTATACTAGGCAAGCACTCTGTTCCCAAGATGTATCTCCACGTAGCCTTGGGATCTTTTATGACTCCTCGCTGAAATCTAATTTTCCTTTCTTCGCTGTATGAAATAGTAAAACGTCTTATATAGGGATATCTTTGTATTGGAGGCTAGGCTTTATTAGTAGCTGTTTTTATAATTAGGGTGACAAGATCTTGCCAGTTTGTGGAAGCTGCCCCTAACATCCTGTGCTAGTAAGCCCCAATAGCCTCTAAAATGTCCTCATTGACAGGCCACATTTTGTGATCATACAATGTTAGGAAACAGCATAGTCCCCTCCCATGCATTAATTCCATCATTGACTAAAGGTCCACTTCACTACTCCACAAACCAGAGGAAGATTACACAGCATTATTTAAAATGCTACTTCTAACACAGGTGTAATTAGGAGAAGAGAGGAAGAAGCTGGAAGCTAGGTGCCAAGTGTAATAAAGGCCATGGTAGAAAGGCTTGCAGTGTCACAATAAAAAAAAGTAACTAGTTTAAAGCAGAACTCTGCCGCTGTTTGTTTCTAAGACTCGAAAAGTAGCCTATTTCTGCAGAACCTCTTTGATCTTGCCTGCACTGGGAAAGAAATAAGAACACAGTCTTTGCTATCTCCTGGCGCTGGCAAGGAGGTTCAAATAAGATACATATAGCTCCTGGCTAGGTGTGACTCTCCTTCCTTAGCTGGTGGATGGTGGGACAAATTTGCTTAATACTTAAGACTCAGAAACCAGAACAAATTTAAAAAATAACAGCTAAGTATCCCAACAAAAATCTCTTCTTAAATGTTATTCTTTTAACAATAATTGTATTTGATATGCAAACATATGAATCATACTTACAAACAAGGGCCCCTTGCCTCTTTTTCAAGCTAACACTTCCACCTTGACTCATGCCTAATTTTCAATTTTTTAAATATTAAGTATCTTTAATTATAATTATATATATAATTATATCTTTAATCACTCTCATGTTGGGTTTTCCTTTTGGTGAGCTGTTTTCCATCAGAAAGATGACTATAGTTGAGTGGGAATGATTCTTCTTTGAGTAAGGGATCAAGTTGTAGTTTGAAAACTTTTAACTATATAATGATTTTTATAACGTGCTTATTATATAACAGGTGATCTCATTCTACCGATCGCATGTACAATGTGTAGCATGTACCTTTTGTCATAGTCCAGGACATCCTGTTTGATAGTTGATGATTTGTCTGTCAACTATTGTTCATGAATAATATATTGATGGAACTTTGGGGTAAATACAACCTGTCTGCTTTTACTCCTTGGTATCATGTAAATTACACTCTAGCTAAGACAGTAAATGTAAACCCAGAGGAGTTAAACCCAGCAACAAATTTCACCCTGTGATGACCTTTCCCTAAGATATGATACAAATAAGCATGCCCTGAAATGCAGTGCTGTGACAGTTGATGGACAGTTCTTTTCAATAAGCCAGGGACAGTGTACGCCTTACATCACTCAACTTTCATAAGAGCACCGTGTGTGATTAATATGAAAGACACTATAGTTAAGGACATTAAAGCTAGAGAGTTATTCAGCCACCGCCTGCCAGTCCAAAGTTAGAGCGCTTGTCTATCTTTCAGGCCCCTGGCTTTCTGAGTTGAATATAACAGCAACAGTGGCTCCAGGAAATGTATGAAGTCATTTATTTAGTGAGTCTGTAACACTATGTGTGTTCCTTCTCTGCAATAATTAGTTCCGGCTACTGGCTGCCCCTTTAACACAGGAAGTACTTTCAAGCAAATTGCGGCATTTCCAGTTATATCACATCACAGAATGTGTGCTTTGCTTAGCTAATTTGTGATACTTTCCTGGCCTCTGGATACACCTCTGCTTTTCAACGTCTTATACAGTTTTTTCCTACATAGACGTTGCTCTGAGTTGAATTTTGTCTCTCAAAAATTCATGCCCATCTGGAACCTCTCAGAATGTGATCCTTTTTTGGAAAAATAGAATCTTTGAAGACAAAGCCAGATAGAATGATTTTACACTGGATTATGACGAGTTCTATATTTACTTGTTGAGATGAGACACACAAATAACATGGCAGGAAACAGCATTTAAAAAATAAATTATCACTCATCATTGCAGTTTTAAAAACTGTGACTGGCTCTTGACATATATATATATCCTCAGAAATTTTAGATAACTTCTATACCCATAAGAAAATAGCACAGCAGGTTACCGAGAAGAGACTTGATACCCTATGAGCATATACAGGGGGAGGAAATCCCCCTCAGGAACAGTCATAGGGGAGGGGAATAAGGGGAAAATGGGAGGGAGGGGAGAATGGGAGGATACAAGGGATGGGATAACCATTGAGATGTAACAAGAATAAATTAATAATAAAAAAAAGAAAATAGCTAACGATTCAAATTCAGACAGCTAGAGAATAATATAAATGCAGGTTTTCAACTGATCAAATCAACTGAAGTGATAAACTATTACTGATTACAATGCTGTTAGCCATGCATGTGTACCATAAATGATAATCCATAAGTCATATATATATATACATATTTATATATGAATGGATATAATTGAAGTTCAATTTATCAGTGTGGGTGGAAAGATCCTGAATGATTTAACCCTACTTTCTCCATCAACACAAGAAAAAAATTAGTGACAACAAATTAATGTCCTAAAGATGGAGCTGGATGGCTTCTACTAATTTACTTCTTAGTAACTAAAGTGTTAGGCGGCTTACAATGTGAAATATTGCCCTGGAAGCAAGTAACTCTTTAAGCAGCTAAGTAATTTTATTTATTTGAAACAACAACTAATACTTTAAAATTTTTCATAGCAACTGAGAAGGCTTTGTCATGATGGAGAAATACAATGCTGTGGCAAGTCAATAGATATTTTCTGGAATCTTCCTACCACTATCTTGATCACATTAAAAGTGTTCATGGTAAAATTATTTTTAGTCACACAGACAAATTTTATACACAAATATATAATAGTTCCATATAAGAAATCGTGCTGGTTAGAGAGATGTTAAGAGCACTGGCTTCTCTTTCAAAGGCCTTGGGTTCAATTACTAGCACCCACACAGTGGCTCATTACAGTCTGTAATTCCAGCTTCTTAGGATCTGATGCCCTCTTTCTTACCTCCACAGGTACTGCATACTTTTGGTGTACCCATATACCTGCAGATAAAAATACTCATACATATACAATTTTTAAAAAAAATATATATTTAAAGAATTAAATAAAAATATCTACCCTATTGCACATGGGAAGATAATGTAACATTCAAATTTGGTGACATTTGTCAACAGAGTTGTAACTTCAAGGTTTGCAGCCTAAGTAAATAAGAGTGAGCTATTTCGGGTTTTGCTTTGATTAACATCCCTCAAGCTTATGAATAGACTGACTGTATTTTCTAGTGTTATAGAACAACCCACTAAACCCTCCAGGTATGAGTGGAGATGTAGTTCAGAGCTGGGTATTGTACTTGCTTAGTAAGACAAATTTCTTAGGTTCAATCTCCAGGAACCCCAAAAATTGAACCCAAAACACTTTAAATTCCCAGAGATCCTCCAGAATAGAGGATCAAATAAATCATGAGCTCATTCTGTGTAGATATCATTGTAAACAAAGTGAGGCTAAGTTTTTAATCCTGAGAAATTCTAGTTTCACTCAATCAATTATGCAAATACCAGTTAGCTTAAGCATTAACTCATTGGGCTGATTCCTAGGGATCTTAGGATTTCTGTTGGATGGAAGGCAAATTTTACTCATAAAACTAAATCATTTTGGAAATTCTCTTCCTGCAGTACTGCCCTCACTCTTTCAAAACTTTTAAAACTCTGTGGGAAAGATCAGAATCCCTGCCTCTTATAGATTTATGAGGTTTGGGATAAACTAATTCATGGGAAACAAAAACCATTATGTTTTAGAAGTCTGTGATGACTAAATGCTTTAAATAGTATACTCCATATATTATCTCAAATAAGCTTCAAAACACCTCAGGGATGTTTACCTCAACCAAAAATAGAAGCTATGTATGTATGTATGTATGTATGTATGTATGTATGCAAAACTGTCTTGTTACAATACCATTGTGTTTAATCTATCTTTTTCTCCCTAGAAAGATCCACAATGTTCAATACATCTAAATATCTGGATAAAAATAATTGAATTTCAAAGGAGGAAAAGTGGCCTGTCAACAAACCATGATGCTTTTCAAGGGTTTCCAGCACAACTAGCATTTTGCTGGGACTGTCTGAACTGCCAGAACTTAGCAGAACTGTCACCATGTGTCAAAAGCCATTAGAAAGCTAAGGCTTGAGGATGTCAGGCAGTACCAGCCCTTGTTGATGAGTTTCTTGTGTTAGAATACTAGCTAGTAAAATTTGAGGAGGGTAGGGAGAAAGGTAGAATTGGCAATAAACTTCAATAATGTGAGAGAGCAGTGCTCTTAAAACACTCTCCGGTCGTAAGAAGTGACAGGAGTTATGAAATTGAGATAAGATATCCGTATGGAGAGAAAGCAATATTGTATTCCTAGGGTATAATTTCATAGGAAGCTTGTGAAAATGACTTCCTGGGCAAGGGAAATTATGGATCTAATCTTATTTTCTGGGTGAGTAAATCCACTGAATTCACTATGATCTCTGGGTCACGTGTTTACACAGGATAGAGAAACCTGCCTGACAGCTGCTTTTATACCGAGATCTGAAGTCACTGTTGGCACAGGGACACCTAATGAAAAAAGTTTGAGGTTTGTTTTGGTAGGATCCATATTTTTTTTTTTTTTTAGTTTGTTTCATTTTTGGTTTGTTGTACTTCACAGGGCACTTTCTAATTTGAACACTGAAGCACAGTCCAGTGAGATGAACAAGGTTGCTCTCTTAGCACATACTTCACCCAAGAGAGCATTCCCACAGCCTAGAAAATGCAAAGCTTAATTAATTGGTTGCTGTCCAGCTGGGTCTTCCTGTCCCCTCTTCTCGCATTGAGCCTCTCTTTCCTTTATGCCCTTGTTATTTAAAATATGATAGTCCTCCAGCTTCATCTGGTATCTTGTGAGAGCTGCAGATGCTTTGACCCTGCCTCTGCATTACCGAATCAGAATTTGCATTTTTTTAATTAATTAATTTATTTATTAATTTATTCATATTACATCTCAATTGTTAGCCCATCCCTTGTATCCTCCCTTTCATTCCTCCCTCCCCTTTCCCCCTCTACTCCCTTCCCCTATGACTGTGACTGAGGGGGACCTCCTCCCCCTGTATATGCTCCTAGGGTATCAAGTCTCTTCTTGGTGACTTATATCCTTCCTAGAATTTGCATTTTAACAACATCCGGAAGTGATTTGTAGCACATCAGTTTTAAAAGGCACCATATACATCATGCAATGTAGGCATCTGGAATGTCTCTACTTTCAGATTCTTATCTTAATTCACTATGAATGAGGGATAAGTAGAGGACATTAGCCTAAGAATAAGCTGCCAATCAATGAATCTTATCAAAGTATATAACCAGATTCAAATAAGAGTGGTACCAGCGACAGCAATTTACTCTACTTTAAAGTATAGACTCTGAGCCAAGTGTGGTTATACAGGCTTAGAATAGTAACACCTGGGAGGTGGAGGAAAAAGCAAGAGTTAAGGGTATGCCAGGGTATATAGTAGCTTCCCTGCAAGCCTGGGAAAGAATTGGGACTTTGCCTTAAAATACAAGAAACAAAACAAAACAAACAAACAAACAAAAAAAAATCACAATTAAAAATCCAATCAACAATAACAGAATAACGAGGTTAGAGACTGAATCCTAGTATCAGTACTTGCTTGCTGTGTGACATTAGGATCATGGAATTAATTAAAGCCATAAAAATACCAACATAGGGAGTTTACTGTGAAGGTCAGAGACAGGCTGTCCTCACAGCTGGCAGACAAGAATACAGCTATCTCATTATCTTAAGCAGTATATGTAGCAGAGTTTACTCTAGACATCTTTGTAATAAATTAGAAAAAAAAAACCCAACTTTTCTGATCTTGTTTGCTTTTGAAAAAGATGCCCCTTGTACCCCAGGCTGACATAAAAACTGCCTCCACCTCTGAAGCCTGAAGATTACAGAATGTACTACTGTGTTCAGCATGAAAAAGAAACCTTTTGTTATTTCTCCTCATACTTGTAAACCCAGTATTCTGGAGGCAGGAGGATTCTTCTAAATTTGAGGTCAACTTCAGTTACAGAGTGAGATCCTCTGCCAAAAGAAAGCAAAGATGAAACACTTTGGTCCTTCTTCCCCAGGTCAAACATTGAATCTTACTGCAGAGACATAGAACCACATCTGCTCTCATCTATGGAAGTCTGTAGGAGGCGTTGGCTCGGGGTCACTTTAAGTGTCCAGCGAATTATTCCAGAAAAACCCTTGACACATAATTGTTTTCAGACACCTCACCCTAATGAAGATGATCACTCATCTTTGTCCATACTCTGATTTTAAGAAAGCAATAGCATTTAGTAATGGTGCAACTTGATCATTCAATAAACAAGGGGCCAGTGTCTTCGTGCAGGCCCCATCTTAGCACCATCCTGATGATGTGTCAGAGTACTTTACTTTAACACAAGGGAATTCAGAGTAAATTAACTGGCCCTATTGCCTCTGGTATATGTATCTGCAATATGAAAATACACATTTTTTTAATGTTTTCAGCGAGAGAAGAAACATGCAAAATGCTTTACTAAAGCATATATAACAGATGAGCTGTGATAAGTTAATATCATGTCATTGTTTCTCACAGGGAAAGAATTTTCTAGCCTCATTATGTGTGGTGTGAAACTTAAAATTAGATATCATAAACCACTGGGATAAAGATATATGAAGGTAATATCAGTATGCTGTTCCTGGACGCAGATTCATTATTCTTTATAGTACCAACAAATTCTTAAAAGACAGGTTGAGAGCAAATAAGTTGAAAACACTGCAAACTGTCCGAGGTGCGCAGTGAGCTTAACTATTAGAACCAGGACGTAAATGATGTATATAAGTTCTACTGGTTTTTCCTTCTGCTTGGCAAAGCCATGTCTTATGTAGACTTTTATTGTAGAGCTGTGTTTTGTTTGGCACTTTCAAATGCCCATTAATTTTCATGGGGCAAATACTCACAGAGCCAATGTGTGCTGGGTAAGGATTTAAAGCTGGTCTTTCCTGTGCCTCCCCGCTTTGAAGGGCCATGCCTGCTTCAACTAAGTGAAGGGAAAAGAAGCAACCTTTTCTGTTCATGATGAAAACTAGTGACATAAATTATAGACCACAGCCCTTTTCTAAGTATTCCCAATTGAAACTTTAATTTTTCAAGTGCATAATCTTTAAAGAAACTAAAAATCACCTTAAGAATTAAATTGGACAATTTAAAAATACTCCATTTTTATGTAAAGAGCCAAAGATTAAGCTTAATTATTATTGTATGATTCGCATTCTCATCTGTATGTTCTTTTATTTGAGGATTCTTAGCTACATTTTAATGTTTTAATATTTTTCTCTGAGAGTATATTAATTTTGTATTTTCTCTTTGGGTTGTTTTTTAAACTCATGTCCTGCATTCAAGCTATCATAACATATAGAGTTCCATTTTTTCCTGTTATCTTTCCATTTGGCTTAACTCTTTTGTCTACCTTCCCAGTAATGCTAAACACATTTCCTTTCTATGCCTAATGCCTTACAGCATGTGGCCTCCTGAGAATTGTCCATGGGTTACTTCAATCACCACAACATGTCCTATGAAGATGGTGTTATAGACCCTCCCATTTGGTCAATGGCAAGGAACCAGTTTGTTTGTCTGTTTTCGTTGTTAGAGATTAGGTTCCTGATCTGATGACACAGTGAGTGGTAGAGCCAAGCTTTGAACCCCTATAACCTATGCTAGGTCCAAATCTCTTAACAGTTAATGGTTTAGTACATGAAACATCACAAATTAAATGGTCAAAACCCAGGCAGGTACTGTGGGGGCAAGTTGAGCATTATACAGAACCTTTCTGTAATTCCAGCACTCTCTCACTGCTCCTGGGTCAATGGTTCTAGAGTCTACCTCTTCTATGATATCAAATCCCCAGATGTTCAAATGCTTTATAGAAATAGCATCATGTTGACATATAACCTGAGCATCTATTCTATCATGTATTTTGTATCCTTGATTCCCTTTAGTATCTATTATGATGTAAATGCTATACAACCAACCAATTATGAGCCTATATTGTGTGTGGAGTGATGAAAAGGAAATAAGTCATCACATTCTTAGTTACAGAGCTATCTTCTGTCTTCAAGGTGGAATGCTTACATACAGAATCTGTAGATTAGGCAAGCAGCTGGTAGTATTCTGTAGTTCATGGATCAGCCTAGGCTAGTTGTGGGAGACAGCATGGGTCTTAATCAAGAAATGTCTGAGAGAGTTGTATTATCTGGATAGTCTGGTTACTGCCACTAGCCCCTGCCTTCTCTAGACAGCTTTCCAGTCTTTGCAACCTTGCCTTATTAGATTACCACTTTAAATCAACCACAGCACAGGGGGCCTGACTTCCCTTGAAGGGCTTCTCTCAGTTATCCATAGAGTTACAGAGGCAGCATTTAAAACAACCTACTGTACTAAATTTCTTTTCAGTTAGTATCCCATTCCATCATGCTTCACTCCTAAGTCTAAACAATGAGTGTAAAGTAGGTTTAGCTAAGCATAGAACTTTCTACACTTCTTTATGTGATGAGTTACCATCTTCTACTAGAACCACTTCTCTTGTGGGCAACCTGGTACCATCCTTTGTCAAGATTCTAGATCCCAGAGGATTTTTTTTCATGTGTAATTTATTTGATGGAGTGTGATTGGTTCAGTTTCATTGATTTTCAACTACACACTATTAAAAATTCAGGCAAGATGCTCATGCTTTCATTTGGAACTATTCTCCAGAGTCTTACAGATGCCAACGCTTTCATTTGGAATTATTTGTCAGTTACTCACTGATGATCTTGAAGTTTTCTAGAATTGTTGGAAAGACAAATAATATGGTAATTTCTACATTTCTTTTC
The DNA here is from genome assembly GCA_907169655.1 of Acomys percivali. Taxonomy (NCBI): domain Eukaryota; kingdom Metazoa; phylum Chordata; class Mammalia; order Rodentia; family Muridae; genus Acomys; species Acomys percivali. Next base: position 20,262,306 of record OU015747.1, on the reverse strand, counting down.
TTTTCTTTCTTTTTTTTTTAAACCTGAGACAGGATTTCTCTGTGTAGCCTTGGCTGTCCTGAACTTGCATTGTGGACCAGGCTGGCCTCAAACTCTTAGAGATCCACCAGCCTCTGTCTCCTGTGTGCCGAGATTAAAGGTGTGCACCACCACCACTGCCAGGCTAACTTCTACGTTTCTTATCTTTTGTGTGTGTGGTGTGTTTATATGTATTCACATGTGTGTATGGGTACATATGTCCTTTTATGTGTGTATGAACAGTAGAGGTCAACAATGCCTTTTTATTGCTCTCTACCTACATTTTTTTTTCTACAGAATCTATCTCTGAACCTAGAGCTCAATGATTCAGGTAGACTGGCTGGCCAGGAAATCCCTGGGATATACCTGTATATGTCCCTCTTCTTTTCAACGTTGAGGTTGTAGATGCTTCTAGAACATGCTCAGTAAGCATTTTACTCACTGAATGAACTTCTCAGCCTTTTAAAAAGGTTGTTGCTCATTGTAGCAGAGAAAAACTTTATTACATATTTTGAAAATTAATAGAAAATGATTCATGCTAATACACAGCACTGAAACAACTCATCTACTTTTCTAGTACCATTGATTGCAGAGTCCTTAAGAAAATGCTAATTTAATTAAGCCTTAACAGTGTTATCTTGTAGTCTGATTATAAAATACTCAACTAATAATGTAATCTTAAATACTAATAATATTTAAATTTTATGAGATTTGTGCATGTACTCACTCCAATTTTTATTTCCTCTCTGTCAAAACAAATATGTAAGAGTCCATGTAATTCTGCTTCTGTTTATCCTTCATTTGAGGACTTAGCAGGAAAGAGATAGTATCCATAGAGTATCTTTAGAAGGAGAAGGAAGAAGGGAAAGGGAAGATGAAGAGAGGGATGAGGAAGGGCTGTTTCTTAGGAAGTCATGAAATCTTTTGCTCAGAACCAAACAGTACTCCTGGGTTGAAGCAGCATTATACACAAGTGATATATATATCTCCACAGACTGGAAAGCTTATCTCATAGTTCTGGCATCTCTAAGTGTTAAGATCAAAGAATCAGTAGACTCAGTGTCTTCTGGGGTATCTCCCTTGGCTTGCAGATAGCCACCTTCTCCCTGTGGTCCTTTTAGCCTTTTCTTCGGCCTCCCTACTTTACAAGGACAACAATCACAACTTATTAGGCTTATCTTAATTACCTCATTTTAGCTTGGCTACCTCTTTTATATCTTAAGGTTCAGCCACATTCTGAGGTCACAAAAGGTTGGACTTTACCAAATGAATTTCAACATTATGTATTTAGGCCATGCATAATAGTTGTCTTTCAATAGTGTTTTTGATGATCATTTGTTCTGTAAATGAATAACAGCTGGGAAATGAAAGCACTGATTAGTGGTGCTCTTCAACAGTGTAAACTGAGGTGGTGAGAAGGGGAATGTATCGATGTTCTTCTGATAACCAGAAGACCTATGAGGCTTTTGTGCAGTCAACTGTTTTTCCTTCTTCCCGGAATTTATTATCAAAATACCATAGGCAATCATCCAGACGCATTCACATCTCATGCTTGGATGAGCTTGGTCTTTCTAAAACATATTTACAACAAAAAAAATCTTTAGTCATTAAATAATGGGTTATATCTTTTGGAATCATTGGCTATTAAGGTCAGATAGATACACCCAAAGTTTAAAGGCTTCTGAAAGTGCTCTTGAACCACCTACAACTTGAAACTAGGACTTTATTTCTGAAGACAGCACACACTTAACTTGTACAACATGGAGAAAGCAAACTGGTCCAGTCCTGCAAGCCTAATCCCTGCTGGCTGGCACACAGAGTGCTATGTGGTGCTGTGCAGCTACCAGAGAGAGAAAGGGATCACTAGCCTTGCCCAGAAATGCTACAGGGATAACTGGTTTGGCAAAAGCTTTTGGGCAAAACAGGCCCAAAAGCTTATAAAATATGAAGATGCACAAACATAATAAAGTTTTAGTACTTCAAAAGTAATAATTCCCTCCTCAAATGTCATAGTAATGGAAACAGAGCTATCAAATGTTAGCAAGGGCAAAAACTTACAGAACAATTTTGTGGCATTTCAGAATATTGTTTTAAATGCTAACTTCCAAATATTTGTCTGACCTTTGACCCTCAGAGAATAGGTCTACTGACCCTTTGAATTTCAACTTATAAAAATATTCTTGTTTTTTTTTTGCAGTATACTTTGACCATGGTTTGCCCTTCCCAAGATCCTCCCAGATCCTCCCTACTTCCTGCCTACCCAACTTTTTTTTAGCTTACCCTCTCTCAGTCCTTCTCAGCCTCACTCTTAAAAGAAAACCTTCAAATGTATAAAAAATGTAAAATAAAACAAATACGCACAATTTGCAACTCAGCTACTGAACTTATAGGTTTACATCCTCCTGAGATATAGATAGGTAGTATGCCACTTTATTTCATTGGAAAATCCAAAGAAATAATAAATATGAAAATATTTATTTTCATATGGTGGCAGTGGTGGCGTTATATGTTATGGTATGAGATCACATTCACATACATGTAAAATGTCTACACTCACATTCTCTCTCTCTCTCTCTCTCTCTCTCTCTCTCTCTCTCTCACACACACACACACACACACACATATCAACCTGTTTTGAGAAAATTATTCTCAACAGAAATACTATATATTCTTATAATGTCCTCAAATGCTAATTTCAGGTAGAGCCATGTTTCCATGTCTCTATATGTTTTCCTTCTGAATGTCTATATGAGGTAGGATGTCACTACTGTCCCTTAATCACTTCTTAAGTCATTTCCTGTGCTGAAAGCTGGTTTATAACTGTTTACCTTCATCTTTAGAAGTTACCTTTTAACAGTCACTTACTATAAAACTGACAAGAGTCTCCTTCCCAAAGATGGACTTAGATTCCTATGAAGGGACCAATTGTCTCTGTCGCCAAGAGAGAAAAGGTTGGGCATAATGTTGTAATTCAGAGCAAAATCTGATGACACTTTTCCCAAAAATCTTCCAGTGATATCCGCATGACTATGCAGCACAGATTGCAAGCATTATAGCTGCAGTTTATTGGACTCAACAAAACGCCCTGTGCTCCTAAGACATGGTTTCCTCATAGGCAGAGAAAAGTTAATGGTAGTATTTGATTGATTCAGTTCCTTGAGAAGTAACCTATTTAATAAATAATGTGCTCAGTATGGTAGCTTTTGCTTTAAAATGGCTCACACAGAGCACATTTATTATGATTGTTAGTAGACATAATAATATTAACCATTCCATACTGTGAAAAGTTACAGGTAGAAAACTTTATGATCTACATTCACAGACTGGTCAAATTAACCACGACACTTCCCAAAGCAAAATTGGCATGTAGATTATTCTGGTACAGAAGGACACATCTGATGTGGAAAGCATTTTAGATCCACTGCGAAGAGAGCGCGTAGGCTACCTATCATGCCCAAGGACAGACTGGAAAGCAATTCAAAATGTTCACAGCGGTTAATTTGGAATTGTGGAACTTTAAATATTTTTTTCTTTTATTTAGGTGTTTTATATTTTTTTCATAATTTACATAGTGTGGTATTTCATAAAGTATAGAGTGTATCTAATTTTTACAGGAAATGGGTAATTTTTATAAACCACTGTGTAAGTCCTATTACTGTGCACCTAAAATAAAGCTTGTCATGCATGTTATTTGTCCGAGAAACCAGAGTTAATAAAATATTTTATTTTTATGTAATTGCATATAAAAGGTCATATCAAATTTTACCTTTAAGCAGTCTTTTAGATGGTCCCTTTAGAGTGTTTGGAGTCATGAATGATAGAAGCAAAAACATCAGCACACTCCTCACTGCCACTCTGTTTCTGGGGATATATTAGTTTAGCTGAATTAGTGCCTGCCCATCCATCATCCTTCATCTCCATTGCCTGACTCTGGTAAGATCAGGAAGATTTGATGCTTATTTCTTTGTCTGTTCAGATTTTATAAAGTGATATATCATCCATAATGATATGGATGACATGTTTTCTAATGTCTGATATTTTCATGGGTGGTTGGAGGCTACAGTTCTTGGCATAAAATTATAGTCATGTTAGCATGTCCATCCCCTTCTACATATCTAGAAAGAAAGTGAAATTGAGCTACTATAGTTATCTATAGACACCAGAGAAAATTAGACAGATACCTGAAGTTGGTGACTTTTGTAACATTGAGCCACTAAGTCAATGCCAGCCAAACGCCCTATAGTCACTCTTTCTAACTAAGGAAAACAAGTGCCTAATTGTTTAAGCAACCAGTTGGCAATTTAAAAAAAGATAATTGCAAACAAACAAATTCTAAAATTCTGATGGGGTCTAGACCCTTTGGTGTTTCCCTTTCCCTTTTAAAATCATGTTTACATCCTTTATCATTAGCATGTGAACAAGTAAAATTAGCATCTTTCAAGTATCATTACCTTTCAGGTCTACCCTATTGTGTCAAGTTCGAATTTTTCTTCTGTTTTCTTCTTCTTTTCCTCCTCTGCCTTTTTTACTGCTACTCTATGCTAAGGAAAGTAAAACAGAAAAATCTGGCAACACACACACACACACACACACACACAGAAAGAGAGAGAGAGAGAGAGAGAGAGAGAGAGAGAGAGAGAGAGAGAGA
>OU015747.1:20229480-20257630 GCA_907169655.1 Acomys percivali | reverse complement strand
AGAGAGAGAGAGAGAGAGAGAGAGAGAGAGAGAGAGAGAGAGAGAGAGAGAGAGAGAATTGTCTTCAAGAGAAAATGAAGCAAAGAATGATGAGGAAAAAAACTCAGGAGAAAGTTTTTCACTTATTTGTCTCTTCCTCCAATCCAATTATTGTTCTTTCATCAAAAAACCTAACTCAGGTATAGCATTACTGTTGCTCCCTGGCCAGTATGCCCATGTTAAAGCCTGAATCCAAAAGAACTACCTAACCCATTCAATCCCATCTCTACAGTGGGAGGACGCTGTTCAGACTGTCTGGAAAGCAGTCTGGTTAGCTTATTCTGCAGGGACTGCTTTTCTTGTCTTTTCTTGATCCTCTTACCTGGATCATAAAATTCTAAGCATGGTGCACCTGCCAGAGGTAGCCTTCAGACTAATTGTCAAAGAAGATTTTCCCTCTCTTTAGCATGGAAACTTATTTTCCCACAGAGATTTAATGAGATATACCCATCCCCTTAATTATCTGAAAACATCGAAGTGAATGAAGACTTTTACTCAGTTCCCCACCCTGCACCACTCCAAGAGAAACAAAACAAAACTAAACCTCAATGGAAACTATAATTCTAATCAGAAGGAAAGCCATATCAGATGACATGTGAGAAAAAATGCTACAGAAATGTGTTTATTTTAGCATGTTTTCTCTGCCAATTTCTCATATAGCTGTCATTTATTATTCCTAAAGAAATAGTTGTCATATTTGACATGAAAGTGACCATTTACCTTTATAAAAATGAAATTACTTTTGGACCAAGGTCATATAGCAAGTTGACTATTGTGAATATTTCAAAATAAGCTACCGATTAATTATAATGTAAATTGTTTTCATGCTGTGCTGACTCTGTTCATGATAATCAGATCCTACGGTTCATTATTCATGGGTCATGCATATCATCTCATAAATTTTATAGGAATGTGGGCACACTAATAGGTTGTGAAGAAAAATAAGTTGACATCGTTTATTTCCTTGTATCTCATGCTCTGAGATGAGATAACTCAATTTTAAACTATTTCACCCAGAGATGAGCGTGGGTAAATCCTTGGTAGCGCTGCACAGCTGTAGTTTCCCAATCAAATGGCTCAGATTAAATGATGGGATTATGAGTGTAGGGAGGCCGTGCTGCTTTGTCCTGTCCAAGGTCTTCACCAGCTGGTTGACAACCCAGAATTTGTTCTGCAAACTTTCCCTTTTCTTTTTTTAGAAGTCAGTCAGGGTAGCAATTATTCATCTCTAAACTCTTTGCTTTAATTCATAAAACAACAACAACAATTCTATAAATATGTTCACTCCAAGTACATATGAACAAGATTAGAAATTCATCAAACAAATTTGTGAAAATAAAATTATGCTACTTACAAGGCACCTAGATTGTGATGTTTTTCTCTCGTAGCCCAAACGAAGCCAATTATTGTTGTCATTTAATATATCTGAAATGAACTTATATATATTGGCACTGAACCTAAAAATCCTGAAAAATCAAAAATATACCATACACACAAAAGCTAGTAACCAGGCTCATCACAGGCAAACTTTTTCTCTTTTGTTCACTAGAGACACTCTGACTTTAGTTGTTCTTGAATGACTGGCCTAAGATATCATTGAAACACACTATGACTCTCCAAGGTTCGAATACAGCTCAGTAATGGTACCTTTGTCAACATGTACAGAATGTGTTCTGGTGGTAGGACCTAACCTTTGGTAGAAACTATTTTAACTGGACAAGACACCAAGATTGCTGCCGTCTATTTAAAAGAAGCCTATTTCCTTAAATTCTCTTAGAAGCAAATCTGACTTCCTACTAGAATGTTCAGGAATTAACAGAAAGATCTGAGAAGTCACAGTTCCCTCAGAAGGCTTGGATCATTTCAATGCCTGGACGATGGCATCTTTATTCTTGAGGTAAGAGAGTCTAGAAAAAACAAGAAAGGGCTACAGTGGCTCCTGTGTTTAAGCCTGGAGAGCTTTGTTGTTTGTTGCTGTTTGCTTTCCCTAAATGACAGTCTTGCATTTTAGTTTATACTTTTCAGTATGACATTTATTTTATAAAGTGACACCAAATGTCATTACATGAATATTACTCTTATGTACCCTAGGAGGAAATATTGTTCAAATAACTTCAGATTCTAATACACAAGCTCTTGCAAAGAAGCCATCAGCAATGCTTTTTGAAGTTCACTCTCAGAGCTAATCAGCAGGGGATGTTACTTTTAGGGAGCCTGAATTCAAGAAAAAAAGATTGAAACCATAAAGACATTTGGCTTGGGGCATTTTTCTAGATGTTGAAAAAAAAAGGAAACTTATTTATTTTGCTTTATGGACAGTAAATTAAGGTATAACAATAAATAGAACATAAATTTTCTTATTTAATAATATAGAGAAGACCTATATACTCAATAGGCTATTCAAAAACTACATTCTACTAAAAGTATCTTTATGTCACACAGAAATATAGTTTTCTTTGCTCAGTAGGAAAATAATGGTATCTAATGAGGAACAAAGAGGAAACACATAATATGCATGTGAGGATATAATACACATATGCACATGTGCACACATGTATGGATTGAAATAGAATAGGTTTGGATCCAGGAGAGAGAAAATACGAGGTTTATTTTCTACTTTAGAAGCAATATTTTACATACCCTGTCATTGTCAGACCTTTGTTTAGTTTATAAGAAGAATAAAGTACTTTCCTTCACTTTACCATGGGAAAGAATGAATAAGACTGATTTTTTTAAGACAAAAAAAATTCTTTGTCAAAAATGGAATTAAGAAGCATTTTCTTGGAAAGCTATCTGGCGCTTTCTCAGAAAAATGGGAATAGAGCTTCCTCAAGACCCAGCTATCCCACTAGTGGGAATATACCCAGAAAATGCCCTACCACACAACAGGGACATATGCTCAACCATGTTTATAGCTGCTTTATATATAATACCCAGAACATGGAAACAGCCTAAGTGTCCCTCAGTAGAAGAATGGACTAAGAAACTGTGGTACATTTACACTATGGAATACTATTCAGCTATTAAAAACAATGAATTCCCAAAATTTGTGGACAAATGGATTGATCTAGAAATTATCATAATGAGTGAGTTCACCCAGAAGCAAAAAGAGACCAATGGTATATACTCACTTATATCAAAACACTAGTCCAAGGGATATGTACCATGAAAAATTTTACTTACCAGGAAAGTGGGTCAGAGGAGAGGACATCCTATTGAGAATTTAGGTGAGAGTAGCATGGAAGAATGGGGAAATAGTAGGACCCACAGGGTCCTGGAAATCTACAAGAAGAACTTTATGACAGGCGGATCTGGGTCCTGGGGTTCTCCTCAAACTAAGGCACCAGCCAAGGAGAATATAGGCAGTAAACTTCGAACTCCTACCAAGACCTAGCCGACAAACAGGATATTCTCCACCGTTGAGTGGAGAGTGAGATCTGACTCTCACACGAACTCTGGTGCCCCTTTTCTGACAATGTCCCCTGGATGGGGAGGCTTGACAGCACTCAGAGGAGGGATAGCAAGTTACCAAGAAGAGAGTCGATCTCCTAAGAGCATATATAGGGGGAGGAGGTCTCCCTCAATCACAGACATAGGGGAGGGGAGAAGGGGGAAGTGGGAGGGAGGGAAGAATGGGAGGAAACAGGGGAAGGACTAACAATCTAGATGTAATACGAATAAATTAATAAGAAAGTAGCATTTTCAAACTGAAATTTACACATTCTTTCCTCTTCGAGTGTCCAGCCTTCATGGTGTAATAAATGAAGGGACAGCATTTCATCCTGTCTCAAAGTGTGTGTATCGAGGTTCCTTCCTAATAGAAACAGTTTAAGGAAACAGGTGACAGTGAAGCAGCTCAGTGTGACTTGTTCCCCCAGCTCTGCCACCATCTGTCTCTTTAGCTTGTGCTCAAACCCACTCATCAATGCTCAGAAATGCCTGTTTCATCCCATGTCCTCCTTGCTCCCTCAAGGCTCTCTTGACTAGTCCACTGCTTATAAAGGTTTCTGTTCCTGTTCCCACCTAACTTTTCTTCTTCACATCACATCAAAGTGATATTTGAGAAGTGTTTGCCTCCTTATGGTTGTCATCCTACATTCAAGTGAAATAAATAATGGTGATGCTGCCTCCGGTCTCAAGGGACTTTCAGTTACCTAATATAGCCACCTATGTACATTATATCCAGTACCCATCTTCTTCTAATCTACCCCGTTGTCAAGTTGACTTTTCCTGTATTTTCCTCTGCCTTCTTCATGAATACGCTAACATTAGGAAAGTAGAACAGAGCTAACTGTGGCAAAAATTCTCACTATGAAGCATGTTTCCAAGAGAAAAATGAAGCACAGCAGGTGGGAGAAAAATTCAGGGATATTATTTACTTACTCACGGATGTGTCCCTTTCTCAAATCCTAAAATCTCTTTTGTCCTTTTCACCTTGATCTCACAGGTCTCCCCAAAGCCTCTGAAGCAGCAAAAGTAATCAGCATCATTTCTAGATAAGCGTGCCCACACTGAACTCTGCATCAAAATAGAGCTACAGCATTCAGTCCCAGATCTCCGGCAGAATAACGCTGCTCTGACTATCCGGAAAGTGATTTTGTTACGTTATCTTGAAGGTATTGCTGTTCTCTTCCTGTTTTTCATCCTGTGTGTTACTCCGTAGAAAGACAGCGAGAATGATAATATATAAAAGGGAAACAATGAGGAAGGGGGAAATGAATTTTCTTTTTTCTTTGTTCCATGAGCAGATGAGTTCATGAGATTTCAGAAGTTCACTTTAATTGGTAGCCCTTAGCACCCACTCAAAAAATCAGAAATAATATTACTTATAATCACAGCATGTCTAGATGCAGCTAAATAGAAATCTAATTTAAAATTACAAAACTATCTTTCTCCCTCCTCTAGCCCCCTGCACCCCCTGGCAAAGGCCTGCGCATGGTCTATCAGAGCCATTTACTCTGAATCTGAAGTGTCCTATAGCAACAGTCAGGCTAAATTAATCATGGAAAATCCTTTCCTAGTAACTGCTGATATTATGCTTCTTCACTGGCATAAATTTTGTTTGCTTAACCCCCTACAAATTTTCTGTAGTAATATTTAGTGTTTTTTTCTTTCCTTTTGCCTCCCAACCCCCTTTCTTCTCTTTCTTCTTCTTTGTGTTATTCTTTTTTTTTTTTTTTTTTTTTTTTTTGGTTTTTTTGAGACAGAGTTTCTCTGTGTAGCCTTGGCTGTCCTAGACTCGCTTTGTAGACCAGGCTGGCCTCAAACTCACAGCGATCTGCCTGCCTCTGCCTCCCTTTGTGTTATTCTTACACTATCGACTTCCATACTTTATCATTTATAGATGACTCTGGATTTGACTAATTTTCCTAGAACAGTGTGTATGTAGTTGTTTAAATGGTTCCTAATTGTTTTGAGAAATGTTCATCAGATCTGCAATGTGCTTTGTCCTCTAATGCAACAGTGACAAGACCAGATCTGTGCCAGACCTGGGAACATTATCCTGAAACAGAGATGAGCAAGTCTACCCTCACCCAAAATTCAATATAGTCCTTTCTATAGCTTATCCTTCCTTCCTTACTTGAGAAGAGACAGGATTCCCTGCTTACTGTTAAAGTTTCTCTTACATAAATGCCTTTTAAAAATATGTTGGTTTCTGCCTTAGTCTTTCAGTATAGACTGACCCCAAGACACTGCACTCTCTCTCTCTCTCTTCTCCTAGAAAAAATTTGCTTTCAGATCGGGAAGCATCTTGTTCTTCTCATTCACTCTCATTGTTCCTGGATGACTACCTTAGGCATGCCTTCAGAGATCTCCTGCTCCTACCAAACCTCAGCACACTCTCTCCTATCAGCCCTTTTATGCCTGTCATATCACCTCTTAATCCTACAATTTTGATCATGGCTGTCTTTTGTTTTGTTGTGTGCACTTTCTTTCCTGATGGAATAGAATAGAAAAAAAATTTAGAGAAAAAGAGCATGGTCTTATCTGTCAACTACTTAAAGACTTAGAATTCTCTGGCAGCAATAAAATTAAAACGAGATGCTAATCAACTGCAGGTATTCATGTTGACGAATCAATCAGGTTTTTTTTTTTTTTTTGTATGTTACTATGTGAAGGTTATTTGGGAGTACTGGACAGTGTTGACATACTAATCCAATACTAGATGCCAGTTCTTCAAGTATTTAGGTATCATCATCAACAACAATGAGTTTAGAAGGGAAACCGATTAGACTGGGGAATGCAGGGCTTCATGGTAAGGCACTGCAAATATCACATAACAGTAATTATACAGCTTCTAGAAATGAGGGTTATATACAATCATCCCATTAACCATCCAGGGAGAAATTTGCCTCAGAAAGCCAACAATTATGTGGATATCTTATTTTCTAAACTATTTGTCTCTAAAACAGAATCCTTTGAAATCAAAATGAAGAAGTATTTTAACCCAGAAATTTACAAGTGGAGTCTAAATAGAAAAAACAAAATTAATCCACAAGCAAAAGGGTTTACATTCTGAATCATAAGTTTTCAGGATAAACGTCTCTTCTATTGAGATTTTTTTTTTTTTTTTTATGTAAAAGGAGTTCTCGGACATGGTATTTATGTGTAATGGTCCAATGTAAGAAGACTTTATTCTTCACCAACTATCTCCATCTGTCTACCATACAACTTTATTCGTAAGGTTGCAATGATCAGAATGATCATGTAAACCATGACAGAAATTAAAATCAATAGGTTAAGGCTGGAAAGATGGGTCAGAGTGTAAAAGTGCTTGCCTCCAATCCTGACAACATGAGTTTAATTCTCAGACCCCAGGTGATGGAAGGAGAGAACCATCTCCTGCAAGCTGTCCTCTGACTTCTGGATGCATACCTCAGCACATGTGCGCGCACACACACACACACACACACATATACACATGAATAAACGTAAAATTTGAAAGTCATCATTTATAATGCTTAAGAAATTGATGTGCTTTATTATGTTGTAATGAAAAGTGACCAAGTCCTTCTGTGTGTCAACCCCAATGGTAACCGGCCTTGCAGTGGAGGGACTCTGATGTTCTCACCATTTACATACCAGAACCCAGCATGAGTGAGGGGATGATCCTCACCTTTGCTACTTTTGACCAGTATGAACTTACAAGACACCTTGTTTTTTACCTTATCAAAACACAAACATTTAAATGTACGTGTCTCTATATTCCTGGGAGGGTCACATGGGAAATCCCTTAGTACATGAAAGGTATTCAATGAACGTATGGTAAAGCATTATTCTTTGTTCTGAATTCAATTTTGCACCACCGTGTCTTGGTATAATTACCCTTAAAATGCAATTTCCTCTTGCACTTAGCTTTATATTTAAAAATAGGGATCTTTTTCACTCTCTTGGCTCTTGCTTTGAAGCATGAAAAACTCTTTTTTACTTATTTCTACCACTGGTTTATACGTTATTTGGAACAAAGGAATTATAATAAAAGAAAATACAGTATCATTACACCATTCTCACGTAATTAAAGTATTCCAGAATGCAGTTTTAATGAACTGAAATACATAATATCAAAGCCTAAGAAAGTATATGTCATTTCTAAGATAAATGAGTAAGAAACCTACTTAAAATTTCAGAGTGGTGGTTTATTCACTTCCCCAGGTTCTTCAGTTCTAGTAGGATAATGGCGAATGTCTGAAAGTCCTAGCAAGGAGTCCATTTCCTTTGTATGTCTGGGCTAAGATTTGAAATGATTCAGACTGGTACAACATTGCTAATTGTGAGGGACAGGTACTCTCATTTGAAGTGATTTGACATGGACAATCTCATCCTATATGGAGAATACAATGAAAGATAGGACCACAGCTGTAAGATGGGAAATACGAAAGCTGGGGGTGTGGGGAGAGGGAGTGATGGGTGTTACGGCAGGCCAAATTTTTATGGGATGTGTATAATATGAAGATGAGCCAAAGCTTTCTAGCTCTTTGAGATTAGAAGAAGGTATCAAATTTTCAGTTGCTATATCATCAAAATAAGCTGTGATTTTTTTCCTCAAATGATCTGGAAGGAACTCAAAAAATTATAACATCCTCAGCAAAATATAATTAATTTTATACCTTCTCAAGTCTCTCATGGGGTTGAAGACTATAGTTTAGTTTTAAAATTAACCTTAGTTATTTTAGGGTTAAGATGTTTTTAAGTTAGATGTTTTAAGCTGATAAAGATGAGATATGATAGATGTTGATTTACATTCAGAATTTTAGACTCACCAAGATAGGAAGATATTTTCTTCAAAGTTACCAGATACTAATAGCCAAAACACTATCAATGTAACATTTATATAATACCTGATTGTTTCGTGGTTCTTCTTGATGTAGACAGTACATTGTATACATGTGCAATAAGATAAATGTATACGTAAAAATGAAAAACAATAAAAAAACAGGAAAAATTATTTCTCATCTACTTACAGAAGTTTAGAGGAGCTTATACAGAGCCACATGTTCAGGGGGAATTCAGACCCAGCTGTTTGTTTATGTGAGTAAGCTTGGGCAGTTATCCTTTGTGTCTGTGATTTTGCACTTTTCATCTTCAGTAGGCAGCACTAAGCACGTGGACACTTTGGCTATATGAACCCATTTTATTTTCACAGTAAATCAGTGGAAGCATAATGTCAGTACTCATCTACAAATAGAGAATTTGAAGCCCAGGCAGTTTGTAGCAGTACATTTTCTTTTAATTTTTTTTATTTTTAATTAATTTATTCTTGTTACATCTCTATGGTTATCCCATCCCTTGTATCCTCCCATTCTCCCCTCCCTCTCATTTTCCCCTTATTCCCCTCCCCTATGACTGTTCCTCAGAGGGATTACCTCCCTCTGTATATGCTCATAGGGTATCAAGTCTCTTCTCAGTGACCTGCTGTCCTTCCTCTGAGTGCCACTAGGTCTTCCCCGCCAGGGGACATAGTCAAATGTGAGGCAACAGAGTACTTGAGAAAGTCAAATCCCTCTCTCCACTCAAGTGTGGAGACTGTTCTGTCCATGGGCTAGATCAGGGTAGGGGTTTAAATTTTACCGCCTGTATTGTCCTTGGCTAGGGCCTTAGTTTGAGCGGGACCCCTTGGCCCAAATCTGCCTATCATAATGTTCTACTTGTAGGTTTCTAGGACCCACTGGATCCTTCTACATTGTAGCAGTACATTTTAAAAAAAATATTTTTAGAATTTAAGTGTAAATATTATCCCAAGAGAGTGTTACACTAACTACTGACCTCATTGGGCCACATAGTGAAAATCCAGAAAGTTACATGCAATATACCAAGCTTCGATTCACAGAAGTACCTGGTAAGCACTGCACAGGTTCATTTGTCATTACTTTTTGGGTACACAAAATGTTTGCCATTGATATCCGTGGTGGTTAGAATAGGAATGGCTTCCGTGGGCTCATATATTTGAATGCTTGATCATTAGAGAGTAGAGCTACTTGAGAGGGCTTAGGAGATTTGGCCCTGTTGGAGGAGGTGTGTCACTTGAGATGGGCTTTAAAGTTCTAAATGTTTAAGCCAGGTCCAGTCTCTTGCTTCTTTCTGCTGCCTGTGGATCCAGAAGTAGTTTTCTCAGCTCTCCTAGCACCATGTCTGCTGTGTGCCGCAATGCTTCCTGCCATACTAATAATGAACTAAATCTTTGAAACTCTATGCAAGTCTCAATTAAATGCTTTCCATTGTCATGGTGTCTTTTCACAGCAGAGAACATTGACTAAGACAGTATGTAATATAAAATAAAAAGAAAAACAGAATCAATATTGCATTATTACTTATTTCCTGGTTAATATTATTCTCTGATGGATAAGTAAATCAATTTGAACTGAATGAATGAAATGTTGAGGTTGACTAAGTTTAGTGGAAAGCATGAATTTCTTCCTATTGAGTGAAGCTTAAGACCAATTAGATAGTTTCTGGTTACCACCAAGATATAAATGCCACTATTGCATCTTTCCAAACATCTTGCAGTGCTGGTCATTGTTGTAGTTGGTAAGCATCACAGCCAGATAGGACATTGATTGCTCTTCTCCATTGGAAGCGTGTATTATAATACAAACCCCACATCTAAAACTCAGGGAACATCTTGAGAGAGGGGAAAGAAAGAAAGTAAGACACAGCAGATCAGAGAATCTGCTTGGAGATAGTGTCTTCTTTAAGGGTGGGTGGGTAGGTGGAGAAATAGTGAAAGAGCTTAGGGAGGAGGGAGTGAATCTGAAAGGAAGTGGGGAAAGTAGGGCAGATGAAATGATTAAAATACATTGTATGGAATTCTTGTACAACTAATAAAACTATTATTCAAAATTATAAAACACTATCACAGTTCTTTCTCTTTTTCAGTGTGTATACGTATGTGGTCACACTTGTGTCATGGTCCTCCTAGTGAAGTAATAGGACAACTTGTCAAACCCTTTTTTTTTTAACCATTTGAGTCAAAGGGATGGAACTCAGGACACCATGCTTAGTAGCAAGTGCCCTTACACACTGAACCCCAAAACCACATTTGGAAATTATTTGGATGTCTATTGTCTTAGTTCCTTCCAAACAATTACATAGCTAGTACCCAGAAAAAAGTGCAAAAGAGACTAATCTGTTGTTTATGATGCAAACATGTATTGGGAATTCATGCTAAGGCTCAGGAATTTGCTCCAAGGACAAGCAGGGTGCGGTACAGTGTAATACTCATGGCCGGGAATTATTGTGTGCAGCAGAAAGACAGGAAAACATCAACACAGAAGAAAGGGATATGAGGGAAATTTGGAAGATATCAGGTGCAAGCCTCCAGGAGCTGTCTCCCAAAGGAGACCCACCAAATTCACATAATTCCCCCAGCAACGAGTTGTCACAACAGTTTGAAATGTTATTCTCTGGGAAAGCTCATTAGAGACTTGGTGTACAGAGTCATATTGAGATCTGGTCCTGTAAACAGCTTCTGCTTCAGATCCTCCAAGATGTCAAACTCCCAGAAGGCTAGCAAGAGTGCATTGTTTCATCCATCTAGTTTGGATACAGACACCTGCTTCTGTCAGCGAAGGAATAATGTGAGTCTTCCTGAAAGCTTAGTTCTTAGATGGCAGACAAGGGGGACACAAGGGAGCAGGTCTACCTAACATTAACAATCTCAGGCCTGCTGAGATAACTTTTTTTCAATGTTTTATTTATTTATTTATTTATTTATTTATTTATTTATTTAATTTATTTTTTATTAATTTATTCTTGTTACATCTCTATGGTTATCCCATCCCTTGTATCCTCCCATTCTCCCCTCCCTCCCATTTTCCCCTTATTCCCCTCCCCTATGACTGTTCCTGAGAGGGATTACCTCCCCCTGTATATGCTCATAGCGTATCAAGTCTCTTCTGGGTGACCTGCTGTCCTTCCTCTGAGTGCCACCAGGTCTTTAGGGACTTGCGACTGAGAAAGCTGCCTGGGGTTTGAGGCCTTTTCATTGTTTGCAAAAGAGACACATATGGGTTGAGTTGAGAGGATGTGGGTATGCAGATAAAAATCAGGCAAGCATTCAGAAAAAAATTGTATGATGCACACATTGTTTACCTCGCCAGCTAGCTGCTTTTTTTATTCATCCCATTTTACTCTTATATTTAGGAGAGCTTTAACTATAATCATGGGAGGAGTTGTGTGCACTATGTGCTCCTTTTCTACATGAAGGGAATGTGTAATCTAAAGGTAACCTCTAGAGTACTCATGGGAAGAGTAAGAAACACATTTAGAAGGTCCGGTCCTTACAGCAATAATCTTCTCAGTTCAGAATCCAGTGTTGTGAATTTTACAAATGCACTCCCTCTTGTGTGCATTTGAACATTTCATGGCTGCTTTTCCACATGAATCCCATCAACATATTGAACTGTCTCAACATCACTGAACTTATGACATCTCTTGGAGTCCATGTTTCCCTCTGGTACTTCTACCTTCAGCTTAGTTTGTCCTGAAGAGAAAACATGGCTTCAGCTGCTGGATATAATTATCTAATAAAAAATTAGTCTGCATTGCAAAGCAGGAAATTAGAAGCAAAAGTATCAAAATACGGCCTTCCTATATTATTATTCCGATGCCATTTCTGGCTTTCTTTTGGAACTATGACTATATAGCCTGTAGCCAAGAAAATGAGTAGACAATGTAGATCAGTTTTCAGAATGCTTGCCTTCCATACGACGCATGAGTGGTTATGGTCACACACACACACACACACACACACACACACACACACGCACGCCTGTAACCCTAGCACTCCAGGTGATGCAGGCATGAGGATCAGAAATACAAGATATCTTGACTTACACCCAGTTCTAGGCCAGACCACATTACACGGGGAGAGAGAAGAAGGAAGGGAGGTGGTGGAAGATGAGAAAGAAGGGGAAGGGAAGGGAGGAAAGGGGACCTGAGAGGCAAGGCAAGCATGTGAGAAGAGACTTGATACCCTATGAGCATATACATGGGGAGGTAATCCCCCTCAGGAACAGTCATAGGGGAGGGGAATAAGGAGAAAATGGGAGGGAAGGGAGAATGGGAGGATACAAGGGATGGGATAACCATTGAGATGTAACAAGAATAAATTAATAAAAAAATAAATAAATTCACTATATGTGAAAAAAAAAAGAATGTGGGTGATTAATGTTGTGAGCAGAAATGGTTAAGAACTAAGTGGGAATAAAATCTTTCCTCTCTCTTTCCTCTCTACTTTTCCTCTCCTACCCCTCTTACTCTTCTTTTCTGTTTCTGTCTTTCTGGGGTACCCCTCCCCACTTTCCCTCTCCCCCCATGCTCATTTAATAAACTCCTCTACAACATAAAAAAACTTTACATTGCTGGGTTTTTTTTAGAGTTATAATAGTACATGTAAATGGGAAGACTATAATATTTAGAATTCAAGAATATAAATCTATATGACTTAAATAACTTCAGGTGGTAATGTTTCAGCTCTAGAGCTGAATTAATAATTGTCTTAAAGGAACAAAAGCATTTTCTTAGCTGGACATTGCTCTCATTGAGGTGCATCTTTACCAAAGTGGGGGGATAAAAAAACGAATGCTAGGGAAACATTTCATGCTAGCACTGTAGGGGGAGTTGGGACTGAATTCTAGCTACTTGTTTTCAGTATTTATAACAGTTTAAATTAAAATGTGTGTGGGAATTTATTTACAACTTTGTAGCACTCTTGAAGTTATATATAGCTGATAATTGCAGCAGAATAAAAGGTCTACGTTTATTTATATTTTAAGGTATATTTTAATATGGAAAATAACAAAACAGCCTATATTTTTAAACTATCATTTGTTTAGGCACTGTTATTTTTTTAGGTATCTGCTATTTGAGCTTGTTAATAATTAAAAACACAGTTTGATCCCATGGGAACAATTTACTCACTTTTAAGAGGAATAATAGAAAGAAAGACTGGCATAAAGGCCAAGTATTTGTGTGGGTGTTTGTGGTGTCTTCAGATTTTATTCTTCTTGCCAAAAGTGATACTACAATAGTGAGGATCAAGAAACTTCTAATGGAAATTATCTTGGAGAATTCACAGATACTGAAAAGAATGGAATATTTTCTTAGTCAAAGGTAATGAAGAAAATGGGATATTTTTATAAATAAAGGACTATAATGTGTTAAAATCCATGGAATAGTGAGAAGTACTTTTAAGAGGACAGTTTAAGCAACAAATCTGACATTTTTAAAATTACAAAAAATATAACATTATAACTGATGACATAACTGTATCCAAAGCTAGAAACTTGGAACAAAAATGAACCAAATGCAAAATATAAAAACCAAAATAAAACTCTATATATCCAAGAACCCTCCTCCTCCTCCTCCTCCTCCTCCTCCTCCTCTTCCTCCTCCTTCCCCTTCTAACAGGGAATTGACTGTCCTGGACTCACTTTGCAGACCAGGCTGGCCTCAGTCTCATGGAGATCCACTTGCCTCTGTTTCCATGAGTACTGAGATCACTGTGTGTGCCACTGTGCCCAAATGCACAGTTTCTTCTTTGTAAAAAGTAAAATAAAATTTCTATCTCCACAGGGGCAAAGAGGGAGATAGAAAGAGAGGAGAGGAAATAGCAAAGGAGAAAATAAAGTGAAATATGAACCTAGACCCTCTGCTTAGATGTAGTAGGTAAGCAGCACAATCTCCCTGTGGGTCCCATAACATGAGAAGCAGGTACTATTTCTGACATACTCTCTGGCTCCCACACGTTGACCACTTCCCCCTGGTGGGCCATCTTTGCCAGGCCACAGAGCAGGAGGCTACAGGTAGTACAGATGAGATTTGATAGGCTGAGGTCAGATGTTAGGCGAGGAGGATTCCCTTTTCTGAGGACTAGGGGAGGGAGGGAGAGGGGATGAGAGAAGGAGGGTAGGATAGGGAGGCAAATAAGAAGGCGACTACAATTGGTATGTAAAAGGAACAAATTAAAAATAAAAATTAAGGAGAAATAGAATGTAAAATACTAGAAGTGAAAATGGAAAATTATAGCAGTACCTAAAAATAAAAAGAGTTATAAAGAACTATCATGAGCAATTTATATGCCAATAAATTGAATGACCTAGAGTAAATGGGTAAACTCCGAGGAAAATACATATTTACAATATTAAAAGAATAAAAAGCTCCAATATACCAATAAGAAATACAGAACGGAGGTAGCATGTCAGGCTGTCTAATCACATACAAATCAATTGATATCATATAGAGCACTAGTAGAATAAAACACATGATCACATGATCATCTCAAAGCAAACATACATCTTTTCTAACATGTTGTCATGCAGCGTTAATGACCTCCTGCTCTCTGGTTATCTCTCTGTGTTCTGAAACTCTCTTTTTCCCTTTTCAGTTTACTAGATTATACATTCTATACCATTACATCACTTTCTCTCTCTCTCCCTCTCTCTCTCTCTCTGTCTGTCTCTCTGTCTCTCTGTCTGTCTGTCTGTCTGTCTCTCTCTCTCTCTCTCTCTCTCTCTCTCTCTCTCTCTCTCTCTCTGTAGCATATACACACATTAGAATACATGAATGACATGTTGCATGTTCTGTTTTATTGTCTCCACATTATTCCTTTGAGTCAGGGTCTTAAGCTGTACTAGAAACCACTCTTATGTCCAGGAATCCCCAGAAGCCTCTTGTCTCTTCTTCCTGATGTCCTGATGTTACAGGTATTTGTGGTTACACCCAACATTTTAAAAAATATTTTATCAATTTATTCATATTACATCTCAATTGTTAGCCCATCCCTTGTATCCTGCCATTCCTTCCTCCCTCCCTCCCACTTTCCCCCTACTCTCCTCCCCTATGACTGTGACTGAGGGGGATCTCCACCCCCTGTATATGCTCATAGGGTATCAAGTCTCTTCTTGGTAACCTGCTATCCTTCCTCTGAGTGCCACCAGGTCTCTGCATAAAGGGGATGTGGTCAAAAATGGGGCACCAGAATTTGTGTGAAAGTCAATCCCACTCTCCACTCAACTGTGGAGAATGTTCTGTCCATTGGCTAGATCTGGGTAGGGGTTCAAAGTTTACTGCATGTACTGTCCTTGGCTGGGTCACACCCAACATTTTAACACCAGTGAGGGGATATTAAGTAAGGCTTAGCCTTCTGCAGCAATTGCTTTTACCCACTGAGCCCTCTTTCCTTCCTTCTTTAGTTCCTTCCATCTGGTTTGCCTCTGCCACATCTTTGGTTATTCTTTCCCAGTCTGTTCTTAAGAAACTTTAATTTCTTTCATTCTTAACTTTAACTATTCATATCATCCTGTGAAGTTCACCCACAGATTGAATCAGTCAAGGATCCTCTTGCCAAAATATTTTCTAAGAGGTGACATGACTGAGCTTACCCTCTTAGTCAGCTAGACGCTGTGGATTATTTTATTTCATTGGATACAACTTGTCTCTATATTTGAGAAAATTCTAGATCTGGAAAGTCCTAATTCTACTACCTACAAACCTAAACAATTACTTCAACCCTTCTTTCTACAGCCTCAGTGTTGACTGTCATTTTTATCCGTATTACCTATGCTAACATTGTACTACATTAAAATGGATTATTCAGAAAAATAACATTATCAGATCACCTGTTTGTACAATATCCTTCAATAACTCTACATTATTTGTGAAACGATAAGTGTATTATAAATATTTGTTTGCTTCCAAGTCTCCCACTGTAATATGGAGACTCTTCTCTCAACACATGTATTTAGATATTCTATAAACCAGCCAGCTGTAAGTAATGACTCCTTTCCATCCACTTGGAGCTTTCATTATCACCACCATCATTTTTTGAATATGAAACATCCCTTATGTTCTCATGTGTTGAAAATGTGGTTCACAGCTCTTGGCGGCACTGTGAGACATATTGAAAACCTTAGAAAGGAGTCCTGTCTGGAAGAACTAGACCAATGAAAACACGTGTTTAAAGCATGTAACTGGTCCTCCATCCCTCCCACTTCTTCACTTGTGTCTGCAGACAAAAGTAAGTAGCTTGTTGCTGCTGTGATGCTTTGCCTTAGGATGGACACTGAATTAATGGAGCCCAGGACTGGGGACTGAAGATATGACATACACTGACCCTCCCCTTAAGCTATTGAAGTTACATATTTTGCTTTGGAGACAGAAAACTGACTACTACACCCACCCTGTCAGAAGCATCAAAAGTATATATTGTAACATTTGTGGTCATAATTTAATTCATCCCACTATGTTAATGAGAAAGGAATGATAATTTCTTCATCATGAATTTAAAAAAAAACTGACATAAGAGCTTAAGTTTCTTATATGATCCATACATGAAATTTTCTTACCTAGAAAGTATGACTGATAATACACTTCATATGACTAGCATTCTAGAAATTAAATGAACTGGGATGGACCCCTGAGACAGATCCCAACATCATCCAGCTCTCCACAGGTGTAATGGTGATGGCAAGGACAGCTGTAGCCTAGCACCTTTGGCCAGATGAGAGAGTGGTATTTTAATGAAAGGTATTACCTCAAATCACATTGTTCTGACAGTTTAATAGGATTGGCAAAGCCCCAACCTTTTGGCTGAGGCAAGACGTGAGTCAAATCACAGGTCTGCAAGCAATGTTCTCCATGTTGCAATCTAGCCCATGAAGTGTCCGTGTGTTCACACTTAGCTGGTAACATGCCCACTCATCTGATCTCTTACACTCATCTTCATTATTGCTTGCAAATATAGCGGATGGGAGATTGCGCTGGACATTTGACCAACGAACACACTCACTCCTCTTGGATCATCCATGAACCAGGCTCAGAGATTATTTACATGCAATGTGATACTTACATGAGTACTTTAGTTTTAGAGCTTAAAATATATCTTTAGGAGAGACCCTACTTATGATAGATTAGTTATTTCTGTTGTTATGCTTTAAAATTGCAATAGACCAGATGGTATGCATTGCCTGTTTTAGTTTTTAAAAGAAACTAAAACATCTTATCATAAAGATTTTTATCATTTAAAAGACATATGGATATGAATTTGTGTGTAAATCAGTAATGATGTTCATTCCTTCAGAAATGTTTATTGAATACTTACTTGGAGCTTACTATCCTAGCAGGTACACAGAAAATATTCTCCCTGTACTAACTACTCTACCCTGTGAAGTTTCTGCGTGTTCACACTTGGATGGTAACAAGACCACCTTATCTGATCTCCCATACTTATTTCTTCACTATTGGGTGCATATGTCTGTTCCATTACCTGATCCTCGAGCAGTTAGCAAGCAGTGATTTTCTTTTACTCATTTTTTTTTTTTTTTGCTCCTCACCCCTTCCCACCCAGTTCTAAAGAAAACAAAATAAAATGTAGCTCAAGGCTGCTACCTGAAAAATGGCTAGTAATAAAAGCTCAGTTATTAAAGGCAGAGTGCAGATCACAAAGGAATAATAGTCAGTCTTCTAAGTCTGCCCCGTGGCTACTTGGGGACCTCAGTGCTCTCTACACCCCCAATTTCAGGCAGGCAGAACAGCAAGCAGAGCCTTTGCTGAATGAAAAAGACGTAATTTTTACAGTGTCTCTTCTACTCCCTGCACAACTTCTATTCCAGGAAAGAGGACTTAGGATGTCCCCTTGGGGACAAGGACTGGCTGAGACTGGAATACCTCAAAGGGTGTACAGTCACAGTTTTTAGATCAGTTCAGAAGCACATGCCTCTAGCCAAAGGTGACCTCAGGAGTCAAAAGAATTTGCTAGAGTCAAAAAGGAAAGATACAAGGAAATCAACAGAGCCAAAAGTCCTGGGCCTAGGGGACTTGCAGAGACTGATGCAGGAAGCAAGGACCATGCATGATGAGGATCTAGACCCCCTGCTCAGATGTAGTCAGTAAGCAGCAGTCTCCATGTGGGTCCCCTAATATGGGCAGAAGGCTGTCTCCAGCATGGACTCTGTTGCTCGTTTGTTCATCGGTTCTCTCTGGTAGGGCGGCCTTAGCAGGCCACAGAGGAAGAGGATACAGGTGGTCCTGATAAGCCTTGATAGGCTGGGGTCAGATGGTAGGAGACGAGGGCTCCCTCTTTCTGAGAACTAGGGGAAAGGGACAAGGAGAAGATGAGGGAGGGGGCTACAGTTGGGATGTAAAGGGGAGAATACATTAAAAATATATAAATTAAAAAAAATTTTAAAAAGAGAAAAAAAGAAAATAAATGTAAAAGAATGAGGCTGAACACGTTTAATTATTATTATTTTAATAAATATCTTTTAAGCGGGTGTGAAAAAAGGTAAAATAACAAATATCTGTATGATGAAGAAAATCTGAACACTGTCCAACTGTCTTCATTTTATTTTAATAGACAGGCTTGTTTTTCATTATTTAGGATTAATTTTTACCATATAAGGGGAAGGGAGCCAGTCTTTGTGTTGGCTTCAATAAGTTTTCTCACATATCTAATTAGGTTAGAAAGAGTTCTTCTCTTGGCTAGTGTCACAGGACTCTCAAAGGGTAATTCTTCTACAATCTATGTGTAATCTCTCCATCTTGCCTCTGAGATAATTAGGCCATAATTATTATGCATCTTAATAAAGTCAAGTTTTAAAAATATTTAATCTTTCCTCAATTCTATTTTAATGATAATTTTTAAGGAGAAATATTTCTATTTTTCTTGGCCTTGAGGTAACCGAAGCTAAATCGGGTAACTGCAAGTTATTTGGTGGATTTCAGTTTTAAGTAACAACAAAAGACACAGACAGTCAAGCATGAATAGGTTTTCTCATAAATACACATTTTTACCTTCGGATGATAAAAAGCTCATGCAGATGTCACTGTGAATTCTAAATGCAGTTTTTGATACCCTAGTGTTGAAAAATGTTTTTCTTATACAAAAAACTTTGTGCATGCACGTATGTGTGTGTGTGTGTGTGTCTGAGTGTGTGTGTGTGTGCACGCACGTGAGTGCCCATTGTTCCATATGAGTTTACTGCTCCCTTAGGGACTGGGACAAAATGAAGAGAAGAATAAAGAGAAGCCAGTAAAAGTTTATACATCTACTTTGCTGTTGATTGACTCAGAGATTAGTCAGAATGTAAATGGTCCTGGCCAGTGTTTCCAGCTGTTAGTACTTTAAAGTGTTTAAAGTGTTTACTAATCAACTTTTGTCAATCCCCAACTCTCCCCCCACCCAATCAACCAAGTTCTGTGCTGGTGACTCATCTTCAGTCTACTGCAGAATCAAAACAACTAGCTTATGTTGCTCTACTTGAGGGCAGATACCCTCAGCTATGTTGCTCATCCACACTGCCCATGGTCAAAGAGCACAACAGTCAACACCCACACACTTGCCTACAATCTGAACGTACAGCTATGCCCTTTCAGTAGCTGTCCATCCTGTGGTTCTGGCTCATCTACGAGCATCTCTAACCCCCTGTCAGTTACCTACAAAAAGCCTCTAGCACTGTGTGAAATACACATAATACTGACTATTACTGTGTCCAACTCTCTGCTCTATAGTCCTTTCCCAATAATCACAGCTCTAATTTGAAATCTAACCAGTGTCTACAGTCTTTCTAGTCTTGATACTTCCAGAGAATGTGATGCCTTAAATTAACAAACAGGCAATTATTCAGCAAGATAGAGAAATAAGAACCTCATTTCATATATAGAATAAATACTTCTTAAGACCCTGAGTATAATGTTATGTCTTAAGAAAATGCAAATAGCAATGCTACCTTACAGGGTTATTGTGAAATTACATGAACTAATGCCTTTTAAAATACTTGGCATGATAATGGTCTGATTTCTCTTTTTAAAGTTGAAATGAAAGTAATGGATAGGAAAGCCTAAATAATAAATGTTTAATATTTAATGATTTGCATATCATTCCATATCAATACCTATAACATAAATATATGTGTGAATGAGGCTTCTAAGAAGTGACATAGTCCATAAAGGGAAATACGGCATAAAGGTGTAACAGAGTTTTTTCCTGCTTTGATAATGAACTTCTGCTGTGCTTCACTAGACGAGTGCTGAGGATCTCCCTTGACTATACAAAAGTGGAGCTGGGATGAACTTTTCCTAATTGGCAAAATGAAAAAAAAAAAGTCACCTCCAAGTAAAAGTTATAAAAGAGAAATATTTTACTTAATAGAAAAACCAGCACAGACAGGAAGTTACAAATAGTTCATGATGGGGCCAAAGGGATGGCAAAGAAGGGCAAAAGGAGAAGCAATCCTAAAGGCACGAGTTCTCATTATGATGAGCAATTGTTTAAGTGAGCTTGGTTTTCTGAGGCTTACAGACCTCTTAAGTCTCAGATGGCAGACAACAAAATGTTACTGCTAATTAGACATCCAATGAAATGTCAAGGGAAAGGTTAACTATTTTAAAGAATGTTGCATAGTCTTATATTTAAAATGTCATTGTTATTAGTTTTGAAGTAGAGCTCTCTAACAAAACAGGAATGACACATGTTACAGATAGGGATAAAATATTATTGACCAAGAATATAAAAGATGAGAAAGCATTGTGTGACCTTTGGTTTTTCATTTAAAACATTCACATTTCATAATTTCTATAATGTCAAAAGTCCAGATTTATTTTGATATATAAACTTGACCCCAGATAGATTTGAAAATGCCACCACCATCATCACAATGTACATATGGAGAGTGTACAGACTTCCCTGGGACAGCAAGGACGAAAATAAGAAAGCAAAAGAGGCCACTGGGCAAAGACTCAACAACAGGGTATTGTTTTAGAAGAAGCTCAATGGCTGAAGTTTCTGCCATGGATGCCATGAGTTGGGGAATGAAGGGGGATTTTGAAATATGCTGTTCCTTTCTGCATCCAAAACAAAAAACAAAAAAACAAACTGATAACCAACTGGATTTAGGAAGTGAAAGGAACTCAGCCTGTGTCTCTCAGTTTGAAATCTGTCAACCTAGTTTTTCTGATCTAAAGATGACACAGCATTGCATCCTGAGGACTCACAAGGCCATTTCAACCACCGAGCTAGATGCAATCATTATTCTTCTTGGATAACATGTGCCCTCTGGGTCCCTTGTGTGTGCCATCCCCCTTTTTTTTCTACCATGAACCTATATGGCAGGAGCACTGTTATTCACAATCATTGGATAGATGGGCAGAGGTCCAAGGAACATTAAATAGCTTGTCCAAAAAGATGCTATGCCCATAAGAAAATAAAATTTGTCATATTTTATTCTCAGCATCTAGTATATTTTGCTTTGAAGTTACCTATTTCAAACATAAACAGGAAACAGTGTGATTAAGAAGCATACTTATGAACCAAATCTCAAAGTACCTATGTAGGATCTTTAAATTGTACGTTTTTGCTGGTTTCTTAGAGTCAGTGTAGAATTATTCAGGCATTTTATGCTAGCATTTATTATTATATTTCTTACCAAGATAACAACAGGGCCTATCTGATGATAAACTCAGGCATGTTACACTGGTTTTTGTTCTTCAAAGATGGAGGTTTGCGATGGGATATTGGTTTGTGGCACTTAGCTCAACATACTCTTAGAAGGAAGAGGTGTACATGCTGACCAGTGTACCTCCTGCAATGTGCACTGTTGTCTGCTTACTATCAACAGCAGAAGTTCCCATTTGTGGTAGAACAAATAATTTATGATAAATAGCCGAGAATCAAAAGCCTGCTCTGCAGTTTACAACTTACTTGATGATTAGTGCATCTCCTCCCTTCCCATCCTGTTAAATACTATGTTGTCAATGCTGGTTAGATGGCAGAGATAACTCCATTCATTTCACATTCAATTATATTAATAGGCCCAGGATGAATTGTTAACCCCGATTTATGTGAGAGGAAACTGATCTCAGCATAGACATTTGTGTCCATACAATTAATAAACTGATGAGCTGGCATTTGAACACCAGCTGTCTCTGACGTGAGAACCTATATTCATCTCACCATGTAGCACTATCTGCACACAGAGGGGCAATGAGATGTGTAAGAGATGGAATCATGCTTTTAATGAGTACACATGTAGAGCTTTCGCAAGCTCAATAAAACACCATGTCTTCAGTTTTGTCAAATTATTGGGGATTTGGGAGTGTAGACAAGCCAAAATGTTCAAAGGTATATTCTTGGGAGAGTTAAGAAAGAGGGGAAGCCAGGAAGAAGGGTAGTCTGAAATTAGAAAAAGCATAATGCATCAATAATCCTAGAATGCCTTGACCAGGTCCTTCCATCTACTGCATATGAGAGCATTCATGTCTAACTCTTTTTTGGAGGGGTGTGGTTAAACATATAGAATTAGGCACAACACAGGTCTATTGCGATCACACTCACAATTACTATGTACTCTAACCCTCCCCGATACGTTACAGCCTCCACTCTTCTCAGCTTCAGTGGCTTTACAAGGTGTCTATAGGATCAAGAAGAACATTTCCACACCTAAGCAGAGCAGGACTTCTACCCACGCTGTGGTCTTAAGAAGGACTGAAGAGGGACTGTAACTGTGACCCTAGCTGCATTTCCATAAACCAGACAACAGTCATTTACTCAGACAACCTGTTTATTTCAGTCACAGTGACTGCCAGGCAATCAGACATGATTGCATGCTCTTCAGTGACCGAGGCTTGCCATCCTGACAGGGCATAATAGAAAATTCACTATTGCTTGACTAGAGATAAAAAAAAAAAAATCTTGAAATCCAGTGACTTGCTTCTGTTCTGTCCTACAGTTTCTCTTGGAATCGAAGCCCGTGGAGGATCCTCGGCTGCTAAACTGCACAGACAAAGAAAGTAGGGAGGCTAGCTGGATATTTCTCCTCTGCTCCAGGAAACCAAGGCACTTCCCAGGTTCTCAGTCTATACATCTAGTGTCTTCCTGGCTCTGCTTCATCCTAAAATAAATCTAAGTGTTAGGAATAGGAATAGTGGTATCTACTCAGACAAAGTCAGTCACCCAGTTGTAAGAGGCTCTACTTCTGCAGGCTCAAATTTCCATTTGAAATCCCTTGCTTGCCAAATACGCCCATCTCTGCTAAACTCAGCTTATTTATAGCCTCTTGCAGGTACAGGAAGATCCTTGCAAATCAGTTCAATAAGTCTTAGTGACTTTCATAATGCCCATATAAATAAAACCTGGAACAGAATACCATGCGGTGGAGTAGATATCCCTCAAATTCTGCCATGTGCCTGTGAAATTCAGGAGAGTTTAGCTCATCAAAAGACAATTTAGCTACAAAGTCTCACTCTTCTGGATGTGTACCATGGCTCAGCAGCCTAAGCATCATTTGATAGCTATTTATAATAGCTAGAAAAGTAAACTACAGACCCTATCCAGGCCAACTGATTCAGACCTGCAATATGTTTCCATCAACAAAGAAGGTAGAAGTATTTTCTTGGAGATCACTCAACAATCTCATTCTCCAATGAGAGAAACTGACCCTTAATTGAGTTCCCATAGCAGAGCGCATAGGTTACAAGACATGAATTTAGATGTATAGTTTTTGCATTCATTTTGACTTCTTTTTATTTTGTTATTAGTAAAATAGGCATGATCACAATTATGCTATTGCCTCATTTCTATAAAATATACTACCCATGAAGAAAGAACTTTACTACTATCAAAGACCAATCTGTATGCTGTTATGTTATATCAACTCAAAATGGAATGTGTGTGTGTGTGTGTGTGTGTGTGTGTGTGTGTGTGTGTGTGTGTGGTTTCTAAGTACAGAACTGGGCCATATATGACAAATTTTGCCCTACTTAATTTAGAATGTAACCTAATTCTCAGACTCCTTGCCAAAAAAAGAATCCCTTCGCCTCTAAATCTCACAAGGGCTCTTAAAATGGTTTAGCCCTCAGGGACTCTCCAACATGTTTCCATTTTCATAAAGTCCACACAACCTGAAATCACTGGCTATTCTTCCAGATTGTGACAGATGTAAGGGGAAATGGACTCAGGTGGATGACGACAGGTTCCAGTGACAGGCATTGCATTTCCCCTGACAGCCATTCAAATCCAGTGTAGTTTAGAGAGAAAAGTAAATGAGGTAGGAGAATAAAAGGATTTAGAGAGGAGAAATGGGACAAAGGTGGCAGGGGCCTCTTGCAACAGTATTGGGATAGATATTAAAGGAATGTTTGAGAAATTGTTCCAGGAAAGTCACTGCCCTAGGTATTTTGGATAAAGGTATAGGTAAAGGAATAAGGACACAAGGATGCTGAATTTGAATGGCTTGAATTGCACTAGTTTTGGTGAAAGGGGGACTATGTAGGAACACAAACATGACCAAGCAAACCTATGTTAGTAAAACTGATTGCTAGGGTGCCTCCTCTAAGACGAAAAATTCTTCTGAGGCTCAAAGGAGAAGAAAAAAGTTCAGATTAGGGCTAGATCTCTGTAAAGAAAGTGAATAATTCAAAGTGAGAATCAGGGAGTTTGGAAAAAGATACGGTGGAGATAAGTTAGGCAAAACTTTCCTGGCTTGGAGCAAACAAGGTTTTCCTGTGTGTAAATAAGAGGTGGGTGTTCTTCAGGGAACAGAAGAGGATTACAGATGGGGTAAACCATGGAGTGTTCACATGCAGAAGGTAAAATGTCAGAACCACAATGTCTGCAACACAGTTTCCTAGAATGGATTCAGGAGAGTAGTACATTTCCTTAGTACACCCTCATCTCGTGCTTCCTGCCTTCTCATGTTTATTAACTATTAACTACTCTTTGGCAAGCACTGTGTCTCAGTGTTCATACTAATTCATAGAGCTAAATTCATCAGTGTGAAATCAGAAGCAGATGCCTAATCACGAGCAATCAGTGTCCCACCCCCCATTGTCAACAGCAGCTGGTTCCAAACTCTGGTTTGTTGTTCTACAAAATTCATAATGTGAAAACGGCCAGGTTCTGCCCAGATGTCTTAAATAAGGGTTCTGGAAGAGAGTTTGCCTGTGTGACTTTTTCACAGGCTGTATTAAGTGATGCTGAGGACTAGAAAGAGGCTCGAGACTCTTTGATTCTTTTTCTTTGGGCTACTTATTACCTCTTCTCTTCCCTCAGTGGCCCATAGTCTTTAGAGAGAGAGTCCAAGTCTAGCTCCTTTTCTGTCAGGCGCCAGTAATTTATCCCACTTTCCCATTGGCAATACCTCATGCTCATCGTTCCCAGATGGTAAGTCTTTGACCATCACTCTTCTCCAGATTTTGGCAATCCCTTGTGGATTCGAGCTGAATATCAATCACATCATGCACCCAATAATCTTGCCTCCATTATATTACTATATATGCAGTCAATTTTTCTATATGAAAATGGCTATTCCTCCTGATAAAAATAACCATGATGCACAAAAAAAATATTGAGAAATGTCTTTTAACTTCCTTATGTTTCTCTCTGAGAAGAAAAAAACAAACAAACATACAAGAACAATGCCAGTCAAGCACTACATTTGTAATGGTTCCTATGTATAGAACACGTAGCACGTGATGAGGGCAGCATGCAATAACCTAGATATCACCTCATCTGATGTCTTCCTATATTACCCCTGGTGGGGACTGAGCTCTGTAACATCAGACCTCAGCTCTAAATGGATCATTCATGAGTAGAACACTCTTCTTCAGTATCCTGAGTCTCAGTTTGTATACTTTGGAAAAAAGACAATAAACTTTTGAAATTTCTATTTTATTGAGGGCTGCAGTGAGTGTCCAGTGAGGTAAGAGCCATGAAAAGACTTATTAAGGAAGTTCAGACATAAAAAAAAAAATAAAACCAAGCAAAAAACCTGAAAATCTTCTATTTCTGAAGAAATACTGCAATGCCAATGGCAAAATCCACTTCATTATCTTGCTTTAATATGGAACTGCATTTCCTGGCAAAGCTGTCACAATGAGGGTTAAATCTGAACCTAAGAAAATAAGACCAAGCAAAGAAACTGTGAGTCTCAATGGAAGGCTCCAAGATCCAGAAAAGCAAAATCAATAAATATTGACCAAGGTCTTTCATTTCCATTGGGATTTGATAATAATTTTAGTTTTTCAATTAATTAAGCCAGACTTGGCGGCAAGGCTGTGAGTTCAGTCTCTGCTTTCTGCCCCCTTTTTTCCCAACAGCTTTGAATGGTGTTTACCTGTGAGGAAAGCCACCATTCACTCTGGCTGGTGGTGACCACCTGGCTTAGGGTGGATCTCTCTTGGCCAGCTGGAGGTGCACAGGGATTATTTAAGGGGCATCAGGAAACACCTGTCTTCTCGGAGTTGCTCTTGCTGGAAATGACTTTCCTTGTTTTCACCTGAGATTTTGTAAAGTGATGCTGAGGGCAATGGTCTCAAGCAAGGCATTATATGAAGTACCACCACCTAGCAAACACCAACCAATTGTTTCCCACTTATGAGAAAAGAATCTGGAGGCTTTAAAAATACTACATTCCAGGAAGGAAAGGGAAGAGATGAATTGAAATCTGGATCACTATGCAAAAATGATTTCTAAGTGTTAGAACACAGGTACGATGTTTTCTGTATCAAGCTGAGGTCTCAAAAGGCAAATGTTTGCATAAGTACTGGTTTCTAAGGCCACCTACAAGTTCATCCAGATTGTTATGGCCGACTCAGACTCCTAGTGCAGAGCTGGCTCTGGGATTGTTGCTTTAAATTTTCTGCTTACATGTCTTAGTGAGGATGGAGCAAAGATGTTATCTGTCACAGAATGATACTATCATCTTTCACTTGCTAGGAAGGCAGGAGGTCTTCCCTACTTGTTACATACAGCCTTTAGCTCCCTGGCTCCTTATTATGTAGCTCCTGAGTCTTTTCACTTGTTTTCCTTTTGACTATGAGTCATGATAGTAGAAAGTGGAAGGAAAAAAAAAAGGGCCAGAAGTTCAGTTAATTTCCTTGCTCTGGACACTTTGTTGTTTCCATTTTTTTAAAGCTGGCCGAAATGAATAAGCCTGAGTTTCTTTTAATCCCTGTTGCTTGCCTTCAATATTGGGAAACATCCACTCAGCCATTCTGCAATCAAAATCCCCAAGCCACCCAAGAACGATCTAACTAGATTTCTTGGTGGCAATTTAACTCAACGCTGAGACGCAATCAATACTCTGACAGGCGAATGAGATGCCATTAGAGGCTTTCTCTGCTTTATAGGTCTACAGGCTTAGCCTTTGTAAGCAGTGGAGAGGCATGTGATGTGGAAGCCAATGAGATTATAGCCCAGGAATCAGATCTGCAGTTAGTAATGCAATCACAGCTCTTTGCTCCAGGACTCTTACAAAACCAACTTGACTCCCCCAGCACCAATTTGAAACTGAATTTTTACAAGAAAAGTAACACTGAATGTAGGCTACACAACTTTGTGACTGCATACCCTGTTACTTTTTACCTTTTTTTTTTTTTTTTTTGCTATTCCTACTTTAAAATGCATAAAGTATTATCTATGTTTTTATCCCATTGAAATGTACACAGTATATCCCTAACTCCTACAGTGGTTGTATTTGAAGATTGGCCATTTAGGAAAGTACTTAAGATTAATTGTGTCTGGTCCAGGGAGGTTGGTGTCCTTGTGAGAAGGCATGCTAGAGTATTCAATTTCTCTCTCTCTCTCTCTCTCTCTCTCTCTCTCTCTCTCTCTCTCTCT
>OU015747.1:20212200-20229470 GCA_907169655.1 Acomys percivali | reverse complement strand
TCTCTCTCTCTCTCTCTCTCTCTCTCTCTCTCTCTCTCTCTCTCTCTTTCTTTCTCCTCATTTGCATAAAGGTGAAGCCATGTGACAACACAGTGGTTTTTCTGAAATCCAGGAAGACTTTGCTCTCAAGAACCTGACCAAGCTTTAGAGCTGTGAGAAAGTAAACTTGCTACCAAGACATACTAGTCATAGCTTAATATGCATCATTTTAATACAGCCAGAGTCTAATAATGTATTATGAGTCCTAGAAAACTCTATATATTTCATGTAATTTGGTAGAAGTTTTAAATGCATTATTTTAAGGTCCTGGTTAAAAATACTATAATTACTAGTAAACAATATTTTGTAGAAAATAATATAACCTGGAAATGATTAGATACATGCAATTCTTCTCAGACTGCCTCTTTCATAACAAAAAACTCACTGTTATTACCTGTTAACTCTTCCTGTTTCCTCATACTGAAATACTTATTATGAATATGCATTGTATACTTCTTCTTTAAAAGTATAATGGTATTCAATTTTATTTTTAATATTATAATATAATTACAGCATTTCTCTCTTTCCTTTGTCCTAATCCATGTACACCTCTTGATCTCTTTTGAATTCATGGCCTCCTTTTTCTTTAATTTGGTGACAGGAATATATACATGTATTTGTATAAATATATAAACATTCATAAATATATAAATATGCTGTCTATATAATATTACTTCTATATATATTTTTCAGGGCATTGAACAAACAAATGATGTTCTCTTCTCAGTCTCTCAGAATTCTCTAGTTGCCTTTAATTTTGTGTGTGTAGGTTTGAGGCCTTGTGGACTTTCTACTTTGGCCTGTCTACTTATGTTCTTGTTTAGTTCATATTTAGACAGCCATATTGGTGAGACTTTATGGACCTTCCAACATTAATTGGAGACACAGATTCACAGCAAACTCCTTCTTAAAGATATTGAGTCTTAATAAAGTTGAGATCGGATTAGAACACTATTCCATCTATTTGGATGCTGGACTTGCATTCCACTGTTTCTGTGAGTTTATGAGTTTACTTTCCTGTGGAGAAGAACTGGATGATAAGAGGAAAATAAAATCTGGGTTCACATACATACTTGAGGACCAAACCATAGTTTTAAAAATATGCTTGAAGTTGATTTCTACTTCAATAAGCTGTACACTAGGTTTGTAGAAGAGCAAACCTGGCTTTTCTCTAGCATGACAATAATCACATACTATGGCTGTACTTCTTTCCCTTCTGGCTGTTTTATCATAGATAAATAACAAAATAAGACCACATATATTTCCTTTCACTTATTAAAATGTGTTTGTAACACCTAGATTTTCACTAACTAATAATAAGTTTACCTCTCAGGAATCCTTTATAAGTGCACAAATCCCACTTAGGAGACCCTGCAGTGCCTTTCAAAAGTTTCAGTGCTTAATACAACCAACCAAGGACGATATTTTAGTACATAAATGGGAGAGAATAGTATTTTCAGACAATTTCTCTTCCCTACATTACTTGACTGATATTTGATGACAGGAACATGTGCATTTCTACCCCAACTCTCCTCTCAGCCAGTGGAGCATTATTCACCCTGTCCTACATTTTAAGCAGAACCATATCTTTCTTACAGGTAAGAAACTCATGCACTTTTACCTCTCACTATTGTCTGTGTATCTGTGTGTTTGTTCCACATGATGTCCAAAGTGCCATGAGAAATGTCTCATATCCCAGGGATCCATCGTTATGTATCACAAACACTCAGCAATGAGTGGCAATTTATTAAATGACTGGGCAGAGTTAATAAGGCCCTGTTGTACCTCACCCCCCTTCCCTCTCTCTCTCTCTCTCTCTCTCTCTCTCTCTCTCTCTCTCTCACACATACCACACATACATCTTATTAATATTCCCCAATCTAATTATTTAATGAGGCATTATCAGTCAACCAAAACAGTTAGAATAGATGACATTTATGAAAATGAGAATAAATTTTGCAGAAGAATCACAAAAATAGTTACATGATCATTGTTATTTGTGTGTCTTAGAGAAAATATTACAAACAAATCACAAGTCAGAATCCTTGTCTCAATGCCATAAAATACATCTATTCTGTGTCATATGTATATGTATAACATTTAAAAAATATTCTTCATGAACAAGTATTACACCAAATAAAATGTGAGCTAGAGATGGAATGATGGCAGGAATGTAAAAAATAAGTAGTTCCTTCAAAAATAATAAATCATATCCATTGTCCATACCAGGTACATTAAGTTGCCAAAATAAAATGATTATGTCCTTTGTATAGGAAGGGATTGAAGAGATTCCCAATGAACATGGGTCTCGATAATTCTGAGAACATAACATAGGTGTTATTTTCTCCAAAGTGAACAACAAATTATGTGTTTGTTACATAATTTTGGGGATGTTAAAATGGAACACTAGGAACATACTTAAAGTATATGAAATACTATGCTTGGTGTAGAAATAACTAAAATCTCAATTATCATTTGCCATAGTCAACAATGAATAGTCACCAGGAGAGAAAAAAAATTAATCAAGATGTAACCAAAGAGCACTAGCAACAACAAGGATCCCAAGACACCATGGAGTAATCAGTCAACCAAACAGGTCAGATAGCCACTGCCGGTGGAATAGAGACATTAGTTGCTAGATGCTAGCATGACTGTACTTTGGCAGACATCACTAATCAGTCACAGAGCTCCATCCTGCAGGGCTGAGATGCATTCTCTAATCTTTCTCAATTTTATATTCTTGACAACCAATTAGCTACAGTTGGCTGGCAAGATGAAATCTATTTGTCATCCCTGACTTACATTATTAGTCCTATGATATGGCTTGGGTTCCCTAATCCTATTTATCCGCCATCCTCTTAGGTTTCTAGCAAATAGCTGGGATTGCCTCATCTATTTCAACCTCCTTCTTAAGAGTCATCATTTATAGAAGTAGGGATGTTAACTCCAACCTCACGCAGATTGCCTTCTAGTGTTCTGGCTTTCTGTTTCACTTGATATTGGAAAACAAGGCCAGGTAGAGACATCTTTCTCAGTTTTATGTTTCTGTGTTCATAACCCTTGGAGAAATGATGTTCCTAAGTTCATTCAAGAGGTGACACTCAATTATTTCATTTTTTAATATTCTCATTTTATGAGAGATCTAAAGAAGTTACTGTGGTATAATTGAGATGATTATTATTTGAGTGAGATAGAATTAGTGATCTGGGGTCTATAATTTGTTTTTTGGCAATGAATGGGGATTTTGTAAGTAGCCCTTGGGCCATGCTTTCTTGTATATTCTTAACAATTACTGAAGTTCCAATCTATCATATTTCAAACTCACATGTTATTTTTCTAAATTTCATTATAATCCTGTTCATAGTGATTGGCTTTATTAGTTTAGTATAGTAACAGTTGTTGGGCATTCAGCGATTGCTTACACTTAAGTTAAATTGCACTTAAGAGTAAATGGACTTTATTCCACAAAAAGAGTCACACCCATAAAAACACATGATGCTGTTTATTATTTTAATGGCATAATCTTTAGTATGCGGCTATTATGTTTTGAAATTTTACCTGTGATTGGAGAGATAATGGATTGCAGAACAACTGGTAGCCACTATCCTAAATCAGAATAATTTCTAACTGCATTCTAAATACTTTTCCTTGTAACCAGAGATAAGTGTAGCTATCATTCTTTCTTAAAGCAGCTTCTTTTTTGCAATAAATGGAGGTTATAACAGAAATGCAGAAGTGGTCAAAATGCAGAGAACCACTGATCGCTGATATCAGGGTGCCTAAATCCAATGATACCTGTAAATATCAACCCTTATACCTAAAGCTCAAGACACATTCTGGAAGAGGTGTCAGGTAGATTGCAAGAGTCAGGGGATAAGGAAATCTATCCTGAGATAGTGTCTTCTGCCTCCATGAAATCTCCACAGTATAATTGCCATAAGAATGGCATACATAATAGCAAATCCATTGACATGTTGTTACGTCTCCATTCCTATACTAAGATACTGTGACCAAGGCAACTTACGGAAGAAATAGTTTATTGGGGGGAACTTATAATTTCAGAGGATGAGTCTATGAACATCACAGCAGGGACCATGGTAGCAGGCAGGCATAGGACAAGAGTGGTAGTTGAGTTTATATCAGGAGATCAGAGTCAGTCTCAAGGCAGAGAGAGAGAGAGAGAGAGAGAGAGAGAGAGAGAGAGAGAGAGAGAGAGAGGTGCAGGCTTTTGACTCCTCAAGGCTCATCCCAGTAACATACTTACTCTAACAAGGCCACAACTCCTAATCCTTCCCAAACAGTTCCACAAACTGGGGAGCAGACCATGTATTCAAACATATGAGTCAACAAGGGCAATTCTCATTCAAACCACCATGCATTCTATCAAGGATGGGAAATCTCACAAAGCCTCATTTCTAGCCCAAGAGCTGAGATACTGAGAATCAGTTTTCTACAGTGCCAAAACAAGCACCTTATTAGGTTATACAATTCTATGGGGTCTGTGCTAAACACATACAACCAACATTAAATAGACTCAATGAATTATGTGTCTGTATGCATATGAATATATATGTGTATGTACATATAATAATAATAATTTAAGAAGAAATCAATAACTAAAGAGGGTTAATATGGATATGGGAGGGTTAAAGGGAGAGAAGGAAGAATGTAAATAATATAAATACAGTACTTATACATGCAATTCTAAAAACATAAAATTTAGATATAAAAATTGAATAGACTGATCTTTTAAAAGTATGCTTATGATATAAGAATACAACAATAGAGTAAAATAAAAGGTAAGTAGAAACAACAGCGATAAAAGCAAACTAAGGAAATGTATTATACTTTTTATTAATAGGGAATAAAAATTTAAATTTGACTTTGATCTTCTTCATGGTAAAGGCAAAAAAAATAAAGCAGAATATCTTAGCTAAAAATTAGTTGCCACTAGATGTGAATTTATGAGGCACTGTAGAGAAAAGCTTTTGATGGGACTGAGCAGAATGATACAAAGAAGCCAGCACCTAGCAGAAATGAGAAGGCTAGCATTTGCACATCCGCATGGACAAGAACTTCATATACTAGTGTTAAGCTTAACCTTATGCCAATTTAAGTGTATATGAGTATATTTTACTAACAGTGAAGAAGTAATAGTATCAAGAACATGAAGAATG
Source organism: Acomys percivali (assembly GCA_907169655.1). Taxonomy (NCBI): domain Eukaryota; kingdom Metazoa; phylum Chordata; class Mammalia; order Rodentia; family Muridae; genus Acomys; species Acomys percivali. The sequence continues at coordinate 20,224,254 of OU015747.1, read as the reverse complement.
TCAGGAATAAGAAAAGAATAAAGAAAGGAAGAGGCTGAAGGGAGAAAAGGTGGAAGTGAGGAAATCAGGAACACCTGAAAGAAAGAAGGAGGAATGGTCTCACAGGGAGGAAATATGAAAGGAAAGTGAGAAATGAGGAAAAGAAGAAGGTAGAGAAAACAGAAAACATTGAGTCTAAACTTCCTTGAACATAGTACATTTAGGAAGTAAAAAGATCCTGGGTCGACTTTAGCTTTCACTCCCTCAAGTTCCACAGATTTTCTTCCACACCACAGTGACTTTGAAAGTGTATTTCAGTTTTTGTTGCTGCTGTTACTTTTGCTTTGTAATAATGGGGTATGATTGGCCGAATGGTCACTAGGAGGAAAACTACATCCAGGACCAGTGGTTACATTAAAAAATCCATAATGTGTAAACTCATTTCTCTGATGGAGAAACTGAACTTCAGAGAGAAGTTAAGAAGAAGCTCTGAAAGTCAGTCCCCACTCTCCATTCAACGGTGGAGAAGGTCCTGTCCATTGGCTAGATCTGGGTAGTGGTTCGAAGTTTACTGCACGGATTGGTTGGCTGGTGCCATAGTATGAGCAGAACCCCTGGGCCCAGATCCACCCATCATAATGTTCTTCTTGTAAGTTTCTAGGACCCTCTGGATCCTCCTATTTCCCCATTCTCCTATGCTTCTCTCACCTAAAGTCCCAATAGGATGTCCTCCCCTCTGACCCACTTTCCTGATAGGTGAAGACTTTCATGGGCCATGCCCCTTGGGCTAGTGTCCAGTTATAAGTGAGTAACAGTCATAGGGGAGGGGAGTAAGGGGAAAATGGGAGGGAGGGAGGAATGGAAGGATACAAGGAATGGGATAACAATTGATATGTAATATGAATAAATTAATAATTAAAAAAAGGTCTGAGAGACAGCCTGTGAGTTGTTGAAAGTAGGTTTACCCTGGAGTTCTTATGTCCAACACAATAGAGAGGGAAGGATTGGATATATGTCTGCCTGAGTTTAAAGGCTGTGCTCTGTCTGGTGTGAAGAAACCCTACAAACCAACCACATATCCTATAATCTCTGTTCATATATATTCACTTCAGATTTAATGACCTTCAGTTCTGTTTTTTTATTATTATAACAACACAGGGCTAGTAAGGCAATTAACTAAGCTGATACATGTGCCTACCTTCTAGGGACTATTGTGGCTCTAAGCACAATAATTACGCACCACTTTAAGAACATTAGTAATTACAATTTAATCTCCAGGCTGAGAAAATATAGAATTATCTAAAATAATGCTTTAATTTGCATGTGTTATAGGAGATATGGTTGGCTCCTTTTGTGTCTGATCTCCGATTCTGTCACAGGCGCAGCCTGCATGGTTCTTGGAAAATGATGAGTCAAGTCATTGAGCCAGGTACATTTGTACATAACATTTGTACATAGCATTTTCTTTCATACAGAATGCTACTCTTGGTTCATTGGTTTGCTCAGTAAACCTCCCCAATAAAGACGTATTAGAAACTATCTTAAGAAAAGAGTGGCAGGGATGACCTACAAGAAAATTCACTGGACTGAGGAGATTCACTTTTATGACCCAGTGGATGTGATAATCAGAACTCTTAATGGCCAAGGAACTTCCATCTGTGCGAAAACAAATCCAGTGTAACTTCTACAAAACCTATTGCTGTGTTTGGTTCTTCACTGGAGGGGAAGGTAATGAATGTGGACGTTCGTGTTGAAATGGAGACTTCTAGTGAAGGTAAAGGGTAATAGAAATTGTTAGCACATTGTATTACCATTTTATACCACTGAGTAAGCCAGGAGAGTTAATGGCTCCCCTGGAGGGTAGAACAGCGCAGGCATCTTGACTACAGTAAAAGCTGATGGAGGGGAACACAGGACATGTTATCCCTTTAAGCAGAATTCAGTAGCTGTGTCCTGTACATAGAATAACCTCCAACTAAATAGAAAATTAAACGAAGATTCAGTTTTATAGCTGCCTCTAATTCTTCAGAGATAAGCAAGAATATCTTTTTCAGAAGTTTTTTTTTTCTTAAATGGAATGTTTTCAAAAGAGCTGATCCATTTGGGAGGAATACCTCCCTCTATGAAAAAGAAGCCACGCTTAATTACCAACCTCCTGTAATTGACAGGAAGGATGAAAGTAGTCATCCCTGCTTGGTGTCTCTGACATCCAGCAGTTCTTGAAGAGGTATGGTGATTTTCACCAGCATGAAGTGCAGGGGCAGCCGGAATCCTACTGCCAGGGGAATGACCACTGGGCACGGACACCTTATGACAAAGTTGACATGGCTGGCTACAACAAGGGGATTAATTCTTCACAGCTGTTGGATGTCAAGCAAAATTGAAATCCAACCATCATGGTATCTGTTAAAGCCTGTAAGTGCATATAAATCTCTGAATGATGCCCAGGACCAGTTGGAAAGGTCTCCATTAATGCCTGCTGTAGGCAGTTCAGTTAGACACAGTGAGGGTTAGAAATAAGTGATTTTCATGAGAGCTAAGTCCATTATCCAAGAGCCGTTTGGAGGAAGATAGTCATATTGCTGCATAGATGATACAGTTTCCCTTTTGGACCATAGCCAGAAGTGGCCAGAATAAATGACTAGCCTTTGAAATTAACTTTAACAGCATGTCCTTGCTGTTGTGTGCTATTATAGTGTCTAGTCTATAATAATATGTACTTACACAACATTTACTTGTCATCGTTTCAGAGAGCGACCTGCGTGATTCTTCATAGGCAATTTAAAATTTGGTTGCAAAATATGGAAATTGAATCTATAAGGAAAACATTGCTATGGCTTACTAAAAAGTAGGAAAAGTAGATTGCTGAGAGAGGCTGATTATAAAATTTTCTCTCCTATTTTTCTTGTCAAGTTCCACTACCTTAAAGGCTGCCAATCAGTCTAAAAAGTCTAAAATCAAGCTTTTTTTCTGCGACTTCACCTAAACTCCATAAATTGAGTCAGTTGTTGTTCCCCTTCATCACATTTTTTTTGGTATTTCTGTTTGTACAACCCTAGTCTCATACTAAACAGTCTCCTGGAGCTGATAATGGCTGTGAAGGATGGGTTCCACCAGAAGACTAGCTGTGCTGTGCCTACATGCTGGATCCCCAGACTTGTGATATCAGGAACGAAGCTTAACACCATCTGAGAAATGAAGAAAATGGCATTACTCACCTCACTGAATCACAGCAAGCATTAAATAAGATAATAAATACTTTGAAAATACCAGGCTCAGTGAAGTGTTTGCCAGTGATGTTTTTAATATCAGCATTAGCTGGCCTTATTCCAAGCATAGATGAAGAGAGAAGCATAAAGTGACTGACAATAAAAGGTAAGTGCATCCATAAGGAATGAGCACTTTGCAAAGTGCTTATTATTATTATTTTCCATGTTTCTTTACATATTTAGGTTGAAATGAAGAAAATCATTCATGGAACTACGCATTCAGGGACTGATTTTTGAATGTCCCTCATGCCAAATTTAAGTGTGTTCAATATATCTTTACTAACATTCCTAAGGCATTTTATAAAAAGTCAAGTTGAAGCATGCTAATCATCATACTTATGCCATTTGGAGCATTAAACCAGCATCCAGAAAGCAGGTATGGTTGGCCTGGTTAGTGTTAAGTGATTTTTTTTCGGAAGTGCTTTGACAAAATTCGGCACAGCCAGGAAAGCACTAGAGAATTCCTTCAGTTTGTTATTCTGGCTCTTGATACATGGGGTTAGCTCCTGTTTGCCCCTCATGAGTACCCAGCCTCCAGCCAACGATCCAGAAAAGACTTCACTTTAACAAAGAATAGCTGCTCCCAGACGTGTGTAAGGGGATTTGTCATTAGGAAAGATACTTAGTGGGTGTCGACACTCACTGAAACTCTGACACAAATGTGTTCTTCAAATCTGCTGATACTCAAGACTCAATAAGTATGATGTGGCTAGAAATCCAGCAATGAGTTTTCCCCCAAACAAAACAGCACAAAACAAAACAAAATAAAATAAAACAAGACAAACAAAAAACCTTGAATACAGTAAAGTCTGTTAGAAATCAATGGCTTATTACTATAAATGGCAAAATATTAAAAAGCAGGAAGTTTCTTACAAAGAAGGGACATTTAGCTTCATATAAGAGAATTATAAAGTTCTTCCTATAACTTTGGATACTTTTGATTCTGCATATGAATCATATACATTAAAGATTTTTGTACTGTATAAGTATACCTTGATAATTGTAGCAACTTGTTTCATGGACCAATGTTTTAAAATATATTTCTATATGTTCTGATATTATGAGCTTTTTCTTTTCTATCTGCAATGGTATATAAACTCCTTGAATTAACAAAACCACAATATTATGGGAAAACTACAATACCAACCTAACAAGGAAGATGTGCACATTTGTGGAATAATGACACAATTGGCATAACTGTTATGGGAGAAACCAATGGCTCTTTGATTTGCTCTCAGGTAGACTCTTTAAGTGGGAATTCCATACCTGATACTGTGCCCTCAGCCAAAAAATGTTGGCTCAAGAATTGATAAGCTGTCGGGTTGTTTTGTTTTGTTTTGTTTTTTGTTTTTGTTTCTTTGCTTTGTTTTGTTTTTTGGTTTTCCTAGAACTCATTTGTTCAACCAAGCTGGCCTTGAACCTAGACATTCACCTGTCTCTGCCTCCTGGAGTACTGGAATTAAAAGTGTGCACCAATTCTCTACTCATGTTTAGCTAAATGGACATAGCCCCAAACTGCTTTCTAAATATTTATCTTTATAGTCATAGACATATGCTTCCTTATCCTTAATTAGAAATGCTCCTTTCTCCATTGAAAAATGATGAAGGCCAAGATCCATGGAAGCTCAAGGTGCTCACGGTTGACTGTTCAGCACTAACCAAGACATTTATGCCATCCCTCTAAGGCTAGGAAAACACTGTGTATGAGGGACAAGAAAGAATGTAAAAAACGAGTTAAAGGCTCAGAAAAGCTATCTTTGGACAAGACACAGCCATTTTAGCTACATATTCACAACTGGCAGTGGTTGTTTGTACATGAAAATGGGCTCATCAATAGTCAGGCATAGACAGGAGAGCTGCTTAAAGGTTCTATCCTTATTTGCTGAGCTACTGGTAAACTGGTAAACAATGCAGATTCTGGGAGAAGAGGCTTCCTGACATTTCCTATTCTCCAGTGAGCTACCAGACCTCAATAAATAGCTCAAAATCAATGAACAAACAGGTGGTCTTGGTTAAACTTTGATACATAACACACACACACACACACACACACACACAAAATCTGGGAAATGAACCAGTAAGGTAGAAGAAGGAGGGTAGGTATGAAAAAGCCAGAAAGTTTATCAAAACATGTTACAAATGTGTATGAAGTTGGCAAAGAAAAAATCTTAACAAAAATGACTCAAAACTTCAGTCATAGTCATTTAGATATAATTCTTACTAGTAGTCATAATTCATATACTGATTACAGCAAAAAGCTATTGCTCTGATATTTTCTCTAAGTGTACTGTAGCTGAAGTTAAGAAAAATATTCTTGTTATAATTAATTCAATCCTGTGGTCTTCATCTTGTAGATAATTTTCCCCAGTTACTCAGTGTTAAGGAGAAAGAGGAGAAAGTGAAGATGAGTATTTGGTATGCAGACTCCAGGCTATCCATGTTTATTTTCCTCAGGCAACAGAGATATAACTGTTCCTACCCTCAAAGTGCTTTGCTGCCTACATGGAAGTAAGCACATTTGATTAATTCGAAACACCAATTTTCTTGCTCTTTGAAAGAAAAAGAGATCTGTTGTGGAGTAATTTGTGATGACAGAGGACAGGATCAAGTGCAATTTATATTAGATCTTATTACTATGGAAGAGAAAATTTATTTAAAAAATCACTCATTTGTTTATTTAGAGAGAAAATTTAAACATTGGTTTTTCTTTCTTTCTTTCTTTCTTTCTTTCTTTCTTTCTTTCTTTTTGAGGGGGTGGCTTTTTGTTTGGGTTTTGGGTTCTCTACGGGGTGTCTCTGTGCAGTTCTGGCGGTCTTGGAATTCACTCTATAGACCAGTCTGGCCTCAAAGTCAGAGATCAGCCTGTCTCTGCCTCCCAAGTGATGGAACTAAAGGGAGGCACCACCACTACATGACAAGTATTTATCCTTAAGGAAGAGAAATAGACAAAAGATATTAAGGCTGTGAGTTTAATTTATGAGTTTAATTTATGATACCTATCTTCATTCTTTCTTACCATATTTAATTACAGAGACAGGTCTTATCTAAATGGAAAAATGGGGAGATGGAAGGATCCAGAGAATTCAGGAGCCCCACAAGATCATCAAGGTGGTGGATCTGGACTCAGGGGGGCCTGCAGAAACTGTTTCCCCAACCAAGGACAATGCATGCAATAAACCTAGGCAATGGACAGCTCATTCTCCACAGTTGTGTGGAGAGTGGGACTGACTCTGACACAAACTCTAGTGCCCCCTGTTTCACCACTTAGCCATGGTGAGGAGGCCTGGTTGGCACACAAAGGAAGGGGACACGGCTATCTAGATGAGACCAGATAGGCTGTGATCATATGACGGTGAGGACGTCCTCTTCTGTCAGAGGTCTAGGGGAGGGTAATAGGGGGAAAGAGAGAGGGAGGCAGGGTAGGAACAGGGAAGACACAAGCAAGAGGCTAACAAATGGGATGTAATTCTAAATAAATAATAATAATATTTTTTAAAAAGAAATAAAGGAAGGGAAGAATAGCCAGGGTTTCTCAGTCTCTCTCCTAAAGCTCATTTATTCCTGGGGATTTCTTCAGATCACTGGAGGTGTCTCAGAGTTCATATTGTGTTGGACACTCCATCAGTGTTTCTATGCAATATATGGCATTTCAGAATTTATGTTATGCTGCCTATACCAACAGTCTTTCTGTGACTAATTCTGGAACACAAATGTGTTCCCATAAGAAAATGCCACCACCAACACCATTTGTAATAAAATGAATGAGTTCTCAGAGTGGGAACTAATTAGAGGCCTGCTGCGGTTCAAGGTCTCAGACCATTCATACTTACTGGACACACTTCCCTCCGTTGCTGACCTGAGCTTAAACTTCTTTAACAAGGGGGCATACCTTCTATGAAAAGTTTACACCACAGTTTAAACTTTCCCTAACAGCCCTGGCATATTCAGGTGCCAAATTCAGGCACCTCTGTGGTACAGTAGGTTGAGGACACCCATGTTTTGGAAATTTTTCTTAGAAAGCCATTGGCAGGAACAGATCCTATTAGTGGTGAGTTTGTGCATTTGAAATATATTAGGTAGGAAAGTCATCCCTGTAGCTTACAAAGATTTTAGCTGCAGTAAAATTTCTGTACTGATTTTACACTTTTCCTTGAGTAAATTCTATAAAATGTTAAGCGGTTTTATCATTGACTTATTTATTGTGGGAGGGATATAAAGCAACACTGAGGCTAGATCACTTTGCGAGCATTCAACATTAATCTGAAACTTTGCTCTTGCAATATGTTAAGGAGGTACATTTTCAAAGAGAATGCTAGCTATGTAATTGCTATGGTTGTGAAGCAATTAACTGACTAATTCCCTTTGGGTCTCTTTAGACATTCACAGGAATGGGAAGGAGTTAATCTTCTCTCTTCAGTCAAGTGATGCTTAGAAGCCTGTACTAATTTTGCCTTCAGTGAACCAGTGGTGTGCAAGATGCTGAAAACAGTAAGGACAGATGCATCATTTTAGTATTCCTACAGGTGTTGCTGGCTTCTCATTGTTTTATCATTAACCAATTTCCCTTGTAATTTATTTAAGTCCAGAATCTCATCATCACTTTACATCACCCCCGATAAATTGTTGATATTCTCTCATTTAATCATTAGAGGGTTTCTTCAGTCAGGCCATTCATAACTATAAATTGGCTGAAGTATAAAGTCTTTAATTGTGTGCAATAGGAGGTAGAGTACTGTGCTGATTCTGTAACACCGAGGTACCTTAGTTCACAGCTTCACTCACCATTGCTTTATATGAAAAGTCTTTGCATTTTGAGGAATGTTAGAGTAAGGCAGTAAGAAACACCACAACAAAACACTTCAGCTTGTAAGGCTCCAGTTTGATACCAGTTCTCTCTTATTGAGCAGTGTATAAACTAGGCCAATTACCAGTATCTTTGATCAAATTGCATCGTGTTTGATAATGGATAGATAAGGCACTTACTGACCTTGAAAGTATGACAAAACAGATCCTAGGATAAGGAAAACACAAATCCTCAAAATTAGCAACATTGGATTCTGGTTTTGGCAATTTTTTTCATGATGCTTTGTATTTTGTCACCAGTAACTGTTTAAGAAGAGGAGACACTAAGCACTGGTGAGAAAATTTGAGATACAAACTAAGCATTAGTGGGGACTTGCTGTACAAGTCGAGGGTGTATATTTCATCTCTAAGTCATGGCTAGGGCTCAGAATTCTCTAAAGAAGTGGGTCTTAAGATGATAAGAGGAAACAGGGTGCAGAAGGCTTTAGTGATTCATCTTAGACCCATAGTAAACATGCTAGTATTGTCTAACCTTAGTGTTGTCCTACCTTTATTTAAGTGCTTTCAAAGATTCACAAGGGACTCTGGGTAAGGCATTAGTTAATCTTAACCTACAAAATGGAGTTTGGATGGGCCTTTGTACGTTTTTGCTTCAAACAATGCATATGATTCTTGATTTTGGGCCTGTCACATTAGCAAGATGTCCCATTCCTTACTTGAGATGAACATAAGGATATTACCGGAGCTTTCATGTTACTGGTGTACACTTGAGAAAAGCAACTGCCATGATGAAAGGTTTACTTTGGGTTGTGGCTTAAGAGGTTTCAGTTAATTGTCTACTGCCTTATTAGTTAAGGGCCTGTGGTAAGGTAGAAGCATGGGGCAAGAAAAAAAAAATGTCACCTCTTAGAAGCCAGGAAGTAGAGATTATTAAAAGAATGGGACCAGGACAAGGACTAGCCTCCAAGAGCATGCCTCTGGTCTTCTTCCTGAAGACAGACTCAGCTATCCCATTTCCATAAACTTTCAGTGATGCAATCTAGACATGAACTTGTCAGTGAACTGATGAGGGATTAGGTCACAGTCCTCCTGATCCAACCACCTCATAATGACACAGTATTTTAAAGTCACCATTTGCCAATAATATTGAGCTTCTGCATGATCATCTTTAGTGCCTATCTTCAAAATATCCTCTAATCAACATCGACAGTATCCTTTAGAGCTGTTTTAATAACACAGTGAGTTCAAATCACTGAAAATGCTCTATATGCCAATGACACAGATGAACTTTTGTGATCTCTTCATAAAACAAACACAACTTGTATAAATGTCAACAAAGTTAAAGCAATTTATTTTCTTGTCCCACCAAAAATTATTCTTGTAAGACTCTAACCCAAAAACATAATACTAAATATATAAGCAACATCACATGTGAAGATTTTATTACATAATTTTTCAAATTCTGAAAAAAAGCTATAAAGCTAAAATGTTATAAAATATAACAGATATTAAATATTTATGAAGGCTTTATAATCTAATACAGAAATATTGATGTTCTAATATTGAATTTATAGTTATATAAAAATGTATAAGAACTGCAGAATTATTAGGTTTACAGGATAAACAAAGGATAGTCCTGCTAGTGTAAGCCAAATCTATCCTATTTCTTAATATTGTACTGAATGCCAGATAAGGATTGCTTTTTATATAAGTAACAAAAAAACTCTAAAGAGTTTTTCATGGTGTATGAGGATTTTGTGGCACTCTAATTTAAGCATTCACGAAACTATTCTCTAGTAGTCATTTGTTTATATATTGTCAACAATCACTTTTTTTCCCCTGAAGAGTTGTGCTAGGCTACATGACCCACAAAAGCTAATACTTAATATAGAAAAATATGGCCATTAAATACTTTGTAATAAAGTTCAATAGACAAAGGACTTCACTAAACTTGGGGTCTTGTTAGATGTTCAGAGGGTCTGGTCTTTCAGTTTCATTGACTTACTCAATGGTTGTTAGATTGTGGTCCTTGGACAAATAGTACCAATGAAGAAACCGCCAGTAATGCAAGGACTCAGAACCAACCATGCCCTCACTGAAACTGAAACACAAAGTAGAACATGGGAATCTGTGATTTCATAGCCTGTCTCATAAGTGCTAAGACATCTGAAGACTGAGAGCCACTGTCCTAGTCACTGTGACGTAAACAAGTCATGTTATTTAACATAGTTAGAAGAGAGGTGCTCATGGGCTCCTGCTCATGGACGAGATACAGGGCTCGGTATTTCACTTACAGTTTTGAGTTTTCTACATCTTAGAGACAAGGCAAGGTCATGCCATTTTTAAGAAATATGATAGATATGGATTTACATTCAGAATTTTAGATGCACCAAGATAGGAAAGATGTTTTCTTCAAGGTTGCCTAAATACAAATAACCAAAACACTGATTGTTTTGTGGTTCTTCTTGCTGTAGATAGTTTGTTGTACATATGTGTAATAATATAAATGTAAAGTGTAAAAAAAGAAAAATAATAAAAAATAATTTAAAAAGAAAAAAAGACTCAGAGAGAGAGAGAGAGAGAGAGAGAGAGAGAGAGAGAGAGAGAGAGAGAGAGAGAGAGAGAGAGAGAAGATCTGGAATTCAATCAGGAAATTTAGTAATTGGCATGGAATTACTGAATTGGGTTTAAAAATCAAACCTATAGACTTTCCTGTCCCACTTTTCTTCTTCTTATCTTTTTCAAAATGGACAAGCAGACCTGGAATCTAGCAGGAGCTAGCCTGGCTTACTAGTGTCTTTGGGCTTCTCATGAGGAATATAGACAGTGCACAGGGTATAAACATCAGAGTCCATTGTTCCATCTCCATTGCTGATCCAAACTAAAACAAGGCCACTCTGAAATCACATCTGAACAGAGGCATACACAAAATCTTTCAATGAGAAAAAAAATGAATATTCTTTAACCCAGCAAATAGCCATCTCTTCTTTACTCATTACAGCTTTCACTTTTGTTTACTTTTCTCTACTTGTAGAAGAGATTAAGATGACTTGTGAGTTACTCTGTCTTCCTAGCAACATACAGTACAGACCAATGCCCTGCTTTCTTACAGCCATCTTCACAGGTACTCACCATAGATGCCAAACACATTGATGCTTTCTGATATCTTTACTGAGATGCTCTACATTTCTTGTGTGGCGCACTATTTCCCACTCCCATGAGCAATGACCTCAAACTAGTCATCCACAGGTACGCTTGTTTGGCTTTTGTGTGTTTTTGTTTGTTTGTTTTCTGATGCAGTCTACTGTTGCAAGGGACTGAGTGGTGGAGATTCTCCCTCCATACATTTCCCTTCTCCATACAGTAAAGGCTGCAGCATGACATCAGGAATGAGTTCTCAAATGTGTAAAATCACAGCCCCAAGGCAAATCAGTCTGAAGCACTGTCAAGACCACGCAGACCTGCTTATTGTTTATGCTAATATGACTATCAAAAGAAAGCATAGGACACTGCCTTTTATAAACATTTATAATTGATATTTCTACCTTTGCCATAAGTTCTCTGCCTGTTAAAGTCTTGGATCTCTTAAGTCTGGAGGTTTCAAATAGCACCACGTTCACTCAAGCACCCCTGCTCCACCCTAAAATCTAGCAGCCAGAAGAGGGAAGGAGGACTCTTGTAATTTTCTAGAAACTTTGCTTTTTTTTTGTACAGCAAGATATTTTTCCATCTTGCCAAAGTTGTTCATGAGCCATTTGCCGTCTGAGCAATTTGAAAGCTTCTTAAAGACATGAAAATATCCTGCCGTCTTCAATTCCCCTCCACACAGTAGGTGGTTCATGCATATATGTTAAACTGCAGCTATAAATCTAAGATCTTTTCTTGGGTACTGTACTGGATGGGCTGCCCTGCCATCCAGATCAAAGTCCATCTGAGTGAGGCATCTGCAGCTCACAGCTAGATATTTCAGCTCAAATTACTTCCTAGGGCCATAGGTTCTAAT
>OU015747.1:20145567-20212190 GCA_907169655.1 Acomys percivali | reverse complement strand
TGTGTGTGTGTGTGTGTGTGTGTGTGTGTGTGTGTGTGTGTGTGTGTAATAGTGCTGAACACCATGGATGATGAAAACCAAGAAGAAGTAAAACTGTGTCTACTCTTCACACATTCTTGTTGCTGTCCCAGGAACCCCATATGGTGCACCAGGTCCCTATGCTTCTACGGTAGGGTAGTGTTATGTCACCCGTTGCCTTATATATAGTACTTGCATAAGCACCTTTCCTGTATGCAAATTTTATACGTTTCTCTTTATCAATAACAAGACAGCTTAAAGGAAACTCTACCTTGTTGAACTCTGAATGTTTCTGAATCTTCTATTTGGATTTAGTTACAGTCTTCATGGAATATCTTGCTTGGGTAGACTAGCCGTGAAATATTACATTTTATTGATTTGTCTACGGGTTTTCATTTTCAACTAAATTATTAAAGAGAGTGGTGATCTTCTATTAATCTTAGTATCCTGGAGTCATACAGAATACATAATGTAGATAACCAAGAAATACTGAACGATATGATTGCTGAGAAACATATGTCCAAATACAAGTCATTAATAAAATTGCCTGAGGCACTTAAGGTGGTTTATTATTGTGATTTTCTATACTTCATTATAGAAATTTTCTAAACTATTCAGAAAAATTAAAGATCCTGACAGATGTCAGATTCATCTATCAGAATTTTTCAGTTCCTCCTCCAAGGAACTCTTATATCAAGAAGTATGTGCTATGTCTTCCACATTTCTTATCTCATAACTAGGATATTTAGCAGAAAGTTCCTGAAATGAAAGCAGTGCTGTTTTAGAACAGCTGCAGGCCACAGATATTGTATTAATTGGGACTTCTGCAGAAACTGGAAATTGACAGCTAGCTCTGAGTATTTTGTTTTGAAGGAAATTTTATGGGTGTGTACCTTCTCTTTCATGTAGATTGTTTCTGTGTTCTGAACAGACTTTTACCCACTCTCTGAATAATCTATGTGAATTATTGGTTATCCTCTATAACTTCTTCCAAATTGAAACATTGGAGTCAGTGGCTCTTAGAAGTTAGAGAGTAAATATAACTAGAACCCATGTTAGGTAACCTTATCAGCCTCAACTCAATGTGCTATAAGCATTCCTTTCCTGTATCCATAAAAGCCACTAGTGTCAGGGCTTAACAATATAGCCGTAGCTCTTTGCCCAAACTAGAATCCTCTTCCCTCATTCTCCAATTTGAGAAATTATTCTTCCACTTCTAGTTGCTCTGAAGTAGTCCTTTAAAAACAAACAAAAAAGACCCCCAAAACATCCCAATTCCCACCCCAATGCTGTCCCCAAGGAACATTGCTTAAGTTTATGTTCAGAATTTGATTTCTTTTATCTTCTCCGGTGATGTTTCTGTTACTCCAATGTGAGGTCTCTGAGGGAGGCTTCTGTTAAAATTCACTTTCAGCATCTTGTCGTTTCAACCTAAACCCTACAGAGGACCATCAATATTCAGCATTCAGAATATAGTATGATATTGGTAACACACTAAAGTATGAAATTATGAAATTATACCAGTGTGACCATTTCCATATTTTTTTAAATGAGTGGTTATGTATGAGGCCTCAAATAATTATATTAATATTTCATTATTCATGCTGTATTATTATTTTAGGTATATGAGTGTTGTGTGTGTGTGTGTGTGTGTGTGTGTGTGTGTGTGTGTGTGTGTGTTAGAGATTCAGACAGTTGTGAGCAACTAGGTAGATGCTGGGAATCAAACCCAGTTCTCTGAAAGAACAGTTGTTGCTCTATACCATGGAGCCATCGCTCCAATTCTCATTATTAATTTTTAATTTTCTTTACAAATAAACATTTGACTGCTAAATACTGCATTTAAATTGACATTTTAAACTTAAGTTCAAATTTAAAAGAAACTATTGAAATTGAAAATTTGAAATTTTAAAACAGAGAATAGTTACTGTCAACCCTTGTGTCTATGGCTGACTCTTCCAAATTCAGTATATTTTGAGCCCCCCCCCCCCTTTTTCATGTCACAATCTCAGTGAAGTGTTTTGCAATCTAAATTGGCATAGACATTGCCTGTTTTTTGTTTGTTTGGTTTGGTTTTTGAGATAGTTTTCTATGAATCTCTGCCTGTCCTGGAACTTGCTGGCTTGCCATGAACTTGAAGAAATGTGCCTGCATCTGCTTCGTGAGTGCTGAGGTTACAGTCATGTGACACCACACCTGGCACTTGTCTGCTTTTAAGTATTTACAGGTACAAAGAATGAATGTGATATATCATGGCTCTAATTTTAACTACCACTTTCCTTGATATCCAACTTGGCTGGTATTTCTGAAGCCTGGTTTGTTCTATCTCTCCTTAGTGTCATACTCTGAAAAAGTCTGTGTGGGAAGCTCCGGCCCTCGCTATCATATCCTTGCTGAGTCTCATCATCATTGGACTCTGAATGGAATTATCATTCAGTGTCATTTGGTGTAAGTCAATGTTGATTAGCATTTAATGCAGAATTTAGAAAGATGCCTAGGAGACCATTTGGTTTGTTGTCCTAATCTGTAATGAGGAGCAGGAGTCTTAGCATTCTTGGATCCCACGTTTAGGTTGGAGTCCAAGCCTTCTATGAATCAGTTGGCTATTGCATGATTTTATATTCTATAGGTACATTTCTCCCTGATGTTTTAATATGCCTTAGGAGCTAATTCAAGACTAGAAAATCTCTCTGTGCATGTTTTAATTTATTCTCTTTACGTGTGATAGAAGAGATCAGTTAAAGAACTGCAGTAAGAAAAGTGTTCTGTAGCATTCAGTAATATTTGGCTTGGGTCTTCCTTCTCTTCTCAGATGGTTTGGTTTTTGACAACTCACGTGCCTCTCTGATAACATTGTTCATTATCTATATAAAGTGAGAATGTTGGATTGGACCAGAATTATTTAAAATGTATTTCAGGAAAAAAAGATCTATTCATACCAAATGAATATGGGTCATATATTATATATGGTGGCATTGTACATAACCAAGACTTGTTCATTGAATCCAAATTTATCTCAGTTACTGTACATTGCACATAGTATTTATAACCATGTATGTATATCTATACTTATGGGTACATAGACAGATTCAAGTTGCAGTTTGGTTACAATTTGGACATCCACTTCAAGGCTGCTATTCAAGTCAACTCAAAATTCATTGACTATTAGGGAGGAGTTTAGGTTTATAATTTTACCAGCATACGTTTAAAACTCAAACTTGAAGAAGTATCAACCCAACATCCAATTTAACTGACTTAACACTGAAAAGCTGAGTCATTGCCAAGGGCTATTAGCTTAAGTTTCAATTGTAAACTTCTCTAGTATGATCACCAATGATAGAAGAACTACTTAATGTCTTACAGTGTTGTGGAAGTTGATATCCTTCAAATATCTCCATGGTGGTTCTCTACTTTGGTACCCAGTTCTAAAGCAAGCCCCTTGATCACAACATATTAACTCTGAGAACACCATTCCCAGAGAACACATACTAATAAGTTCCTAACATTATGTCAATGTATATTATTCATAGAAATTGAAATTATTCTATTTGTATTTAAATAGTCCACTGAGGCATAATCTCAAGAGAATTAAAAACTGTTGTTTAACATATTGAGAAACTTACTTATGTATTGTTTTTCAACTATGAGTAAATAGAATTCATGTGTAAAATAAGGAACAAACCAACTTTTTGAGTCCTATTTAACCTCATTTAAAATCACCTTTTCATTATATCTAGGTAGAACTTGTCATATTGATAACACTTTAAAATGTGATAATTATCTGAAAACATTGGATGTATTCTGGCTTAACAACATTATCACACTTATTTTGTAATGGGGTGCTCTGAAGTTACAGTATACTTATAAATATTAACATACTAAGAGAAATAACATGTGTTCCAGATGTAACTGGGAATGAGATAATCTTAGCTATCAGATGCGTGAAGTTAGAGTGATTGTGATAAGTGTGAAGAGTTAAATATTTCCATGTCCCCCCTCAAATACTATGGGAGAGGTGATTGGTCAGAGCTCAGCAAACATATAGCTGGGAGGAATATGAACAAAGACCCCAGAGTCTGTATCATTTCACTTGAGAAGAAAAAACAGAGCTTGTATACAGAGTTTGTATCAGTTGGTTTAACTTAAAAACTTCTACAGTATGTTATGCAGTAGATATTTCATATTTATGTGTGTGCACATATAACTATGTATGTATGAACATATAAATACATATATACATAGATGTATGTTCAAATAGTAAAAAAACAAAGCTAATCAGCTTTTTTCTTTGAATAGCCATTTTCTCAATAATAAAATTGAGTGTTTGTATAATAAAGGTAAGATTCTCATTAGACAGATAAAATAGTAGAAGTATCAGTGCTGTCCTGTGTTTGGTTCCCTGTTCAGGAGACAAACGATTAAGGTGGCTCACTGGAGAATGTAGGTGAAACACCTAGAAATTAAATGTTCAAAGCACATTTTTGCTGAACACCCATTAACTCCATTTTACACCACATATCATATAATCAACAGCCCAGCTCCGCCCCAGCGACTTCTGACTAATGACACACAAACACAACAATCCCCTCACAATTCAAGACTCTTCCAGAGGGAGGGATCACCCATGACCTCAATCAAGGTGTGGTAGCCAAAATGAGTTTGACAACCCAAAGCAAGCACGCACTAGGACACATGTTTAACCCACAAATTGCCCTAAACCCAAATAACTGGCTTAGAACAGAAAGAGGAGGCTATAAAACCCTTCCCTCCCACTCTCATGTCTCCAGGTAAACAGAAATGAGCTGCCCAGGTGTTAGGCTGCTCTCTATGTCAAGCATGCATATTTTAAAACTTTTGCTTTGGACATTAGACCTTCGCAACTTCTGCAGCATCTGTATCCAGTTCGGAAGCGGACCTGACCAAGAGCACAGACTGGGAGCGACCACTTTACCTTCCGAAAAATCAATCAGTCCCAGCAAATGAAGCAGCTTCAGAGATGCACATATAATCACAACAATACCCACTGTTTGCAGTCCTTCCGACTCCCACTCTAGTGTCAGCATCCTCTAAGCTCTGATCTCAGAGCATCCCAGCCTCCGGACCCCTTTGGAGTGGAGGGAGTTAATTAGAGACTCCAGCAATGTCTGGCTTGGAACAAAGACTTGCAAGGGGGGAAAGTGAGCAGCGGCTCCTCACAGATGAACACAGCCAAGCAGGCGGCCCCCCAGGGTGAGGACAGACCTGGGCTAAAGTCCAGCCTTTCATGCTGATGCTTGCATTTGCTTGGAGGGGGGCTCAGTTCAGCCACAGCGCATCCAGGCTCCAGACCCTGCGCTGCAGCCGCCGGCAGGTGGGTGTTCTGAGTTCAGAGCTGAGGGAGAAACATCTGTTGGAGAACCTAGACTTTGCAGGGTCCGCGGAGAAGAGACACTCCCAAGGAACTTGGCCCGGAGGAGAGCTAGCACAACACCCGCTGATCGTGCCGGTTTGGGCAGGGCTGAGTGAGCTAGTTTGCTGCCTAGGAAGCGCAAGTGTCCCTTTTCTGCTACAGCCGCTGCCTTCGCTTCCCAGAGCTTCCTCTGGGAAAAGGCTCAGCCTGCACTCTGGTTGTATGGGGAGTGGGGGTGGGGGTTCTAGTGAGTGGTTGGTGCCAAAGTCTATGTGACTGTTTTATGTTCTCTAGAGAAAAGTACCATAGCGAAACAACCCAGTGAGTAGGTAGCCAAGATCATCCAAGCCAGCTGCTGCAACTCAGCTTTTCCAGGTCTCCAGCTGTTCTGGTCCCTAACACACTAGTGCAAGAGTCACTGAGTCCTCAGGTTTACAGAGCAACAGGGATGGAGGGCAGGACAAAGCAGATCACCTGAGGGCCAAAACCAGCCATTGCTTCTCTGTTTCTGTGAGACAAAGTTTCACAAACTTCCTTCATAATTAAAAATACGGTGTTTGCCAAAAAAAGGAAAAAAAAAAAAAAAAAAGAAAGAAAGAAAGAAAGAAAGAAAAAGAGAAAAAAGAAAAGGAAGAAAGAAGGAAAAGAAAAGAAAGTTATCTTGTTAAGAGTCTGGCTCAGCATATACGGGGGAGGAAGTACCCCTCAGTCACAGTCATAAGGGAGGGGAGTAAGGGGAAAATGGGAGGGAGGCAGGAATGGGAGAATACAAGGGATGGGATAACCATTGAGATGTAAAATGAATAAATTAATAAAATATAAAAAATAAAAATGAAAACGAAAAAGAGGTTCTGTTTATGCAGAACTTGCAAAAAGTGATGAATTTCAAATAAATATTGTCATCTTTAGTTGTATAAAAAAAAAGAGTCTGGCTCAGACTACCTAGGGAGTATGTTTTGACTCAGGGACTCCTGATCCACAGGGACCCCTGGTCTGCACACAACCCCCATGGATCCTATCACTATCCTGTCCCAAGCTGCCTGAAACAAAGGGGCAACTTTGAGGGAATGCCCAAGACCGGGCCATGCCAGGACCACACTGGCTTAGTCACCCAGTCGCTTCCCTTCACTTTGCCAAATTCCATGCCAGCAATGCTGGTAGCAATGCAAGGAGAATCGAGACAGACACTGTGGACACCTATAGCTCGTCGGGATCATAGTGCTTTCTGGCCATACATCAGTGTCTAAGTAACTTGTGCTCTCCTTTTGTGTTTTATGAGCTTCCGTGAGACACTCACCTTGTTTAAAAACAATTTTCATTCTTGAATTTGGTATACTGCTTCAGTTAAAGCTCTCAATTGAAAGGGAATTGTAGGGAATACATCTGGCTCTAATTAACAGCTAACATCTAAGAGGGATTTATTATGGACTCAACCGTATTGCAAAGTAACAAGAATTAGTTTATTTCCCAGAGCACAGTGAGATAGGTCTTATGAGCATCTTCATTGTACAGAGTAAGAAACTGGCGTTTACTTGCTTACCAAGTGTGTGGGCATTATGCCTGGACAGCAATAGGTATCCATCCAGGTGCTCCTTAGTGTTTATCCTGCTGTCACTATCAGTGCTAAATGGCACCTTATTAATAAAATGATGAATAAGTCTCATCTTATCTCTTGGGAACATTTCAGTATGAGATGAGGCTTTGGGGGAAGAAGGTGACCAATGATTGCAGTGTCCCATGGACTAGATATTTCTACAAGACACAACAGGAGTAAAGGAGAGTAAGTATGTGTTTGAAGAATGAGTGGTGGTGCAGGCAGCTTTAGAACAGAGGTAAATATTGCTAATGGCAGTGGTTTTCATTGTTAGCTAGGAATAGGATGCCAGACACACTTGAGTCACATAGACTTGGACTGAATCCTGGGTCGGCCTCGCTTGGGAAGACAACTCCACATGAGGCTTGGTTCTGACAGTTTAAAACAGAAGTGCTACAACTTTCTTGCCTGGCTGCTATGAAAATTAACCTGTAATGTGGGTATCTGAGCACAGTCACTGGTGCCCTCGCTCTGCCTTGGGACTTGGGAATTACTGTAGAATGTAAACTCCTATGAGGCCCCTCAGGCTCTCATCGGATGAAGTAGCTGTTCCCTTCCACAGTTGTGTTGTTCCTGCCCTAGTCTGGTTCTAGTTCTCAGCCCAGGAGGACTTGCTGGTTGATTACAATAGCCATAGGAATACTTTTCTTTTCCGAGCAGTAGGAATAAACTTGAGCCACTATGGCTGCCCTTTATAAGGGTGTATTTAATTTTGGATGAGATGCTCAAAAGAAGTATCTATTTACCCAACCACCATTCAACCATACATTTTGCTTAAAAAAAAAAAAGTAAAAACAAAGTGACACTAAGATTAAGTTGTTTTCACCAAGTTACATCAATAAGTGGTAAAACCAGGAC
Source organism: Acomys percivali (assembly GCA_907169655.1). Classification (NCBI taxonomy): domain Eukaryota; kingdom Metazoa; phylum Chordata; class Mammalia; order Rodentia; family Muridae; genus Acomys; species Acomys percivali. The sequence continues at coordinate 20,204,331 of OU015747.1, read as the reverse complement.
TTGAAGGAGATTCATTCGACATATAACAATTGCCGATATTTGTGAGTATTGTGAGAGTCATTGTTATAAATCTTGTCCCTTCTTAAACTCTATTATTCATATTATTGCTCTGGTCTCAGAGGAGAAATTCATAATTTAAATAGTTGAACAATTTGTCTGAGATCTTCTTGATATCACTTGGGAGGACTTGGATTTGAACATGGATATCATAGGTGTTGGGTCCTATGTACTTCACCCTTCCCCACTCCATTCAGTCTACATGGTGGTGAGCAGTACTTTATCTGGGGCTCTGATAAAGGATTGTGGAGTAAAAAATATTGGCAAAAACTATTAGGAAAGTGAAAACTTATTTAAAGAGGGTGTGACCACATCAGTGGACCAGCCAAAGAGAGAGTAGAATAGGCTTTCATTTTTATGATATTGATTCCCTATAATCCTATAAGCTCTCAAAGGAGATATTAAATGTGACATTGATTATTTTTTTCTCTTTGGCTGCAGTCTCACTTTGAGATTTTTACCAGTGATAAAACCTGATCAATTTTGTTTCTTTGCTATTTCTTTTACTAACCAGCCGGATGTTTACAGCAATGTACCCCACATACACTTTAAGAATTTTTTTTTATTAATTACCCCACATACTCTTAGCTCCATAAATATACAACTGATTGAAGCGTGGTAGAAAAAAATGTTTTTAGAGACATATTTGAGGTTAATCTGGCCTATTCTGTTGTCTTCAATAATATAAACAAGACTATAATGTATACATAACCTCATTAAGTTCCAAACAATACTTGAAGTGTAGAGGCTGACCCCTTTAATATATGCCACTTTGGCACAATGATCATTTTGAGGTGAAGGTAACTAAGATATGGAAGATTTCAAAAGCTTTGTCCCTTTCTCTTTCAGTCTAAAGAAGGGATAAATACTTATATATTCCTCTTCGGCAGGAACCCTCCCTCTACTACACAGCACTCACTGAGCCTATCATTTCCATTATTTTCCACCATGCATTTTCCTTTGTGTAATTCACCATCCCTAAAAGAACAAATCCATTTCCCTTTAATGCCTCCTCACAATCTATCACTCTTTGGTTAGAGTGTATGTAATCTTCAAATCTAACCCTTAAAATTATGTCTAACTGTCCCATACTTATACGTATTGCAAATGTTAATAAACAACTTGAATTTTACCCTGCTAATGTGTCTTGTTTTTCTATTTTCAGGTCCAGCTAATAAATATAGGGGAGATAGATAAAGTGTCTTTTTGCACACACACACACACACACACACACACACACACACACCTTTAGAAATAATTAATTCTAAAAATACAGATGCTGCAGTTGGAGAGGTGGCCAACTAGTTAAGAGCACTTGCTGCTTTTGTGGATGACCTGGATTCATTTCCAGGAAGCCACATGACACCTCACAGCTGTCTGCACCTCCATTTCCAAGAGATGCTGCACCTTTATCTGGCATCTTTTGGCATCAGCTATACATTTGATACACAAACATACGTGAGGGTAAACACTCAGGTGTATGAAATAAATTAATCTTTAGAAAAAAAATGAAGATGTTTAAGAAGGCAGAATCTACTTATTAAAGACCTAAGGACTCAAGTAGGTAACAAAATAGCTTTAAATCTCCAATCTCATCTAAATCCTGTTTGCTTTAATGCAGGTGAAATTAGGAGGATGCATTAAGAAGTTAAAGAGATATGAGAATCTAAAAGAAAAACGTATTCCCTGTTAATTGCATCTAGGGAAGTTAAGTCATCAGTATGTCTAGCATTTTCCAGAAGGTTCCAATGAAGAAAGAAGCCTTACACAGTCTTCATGAGTGAGTTTGAGAGACATAAGGCCTTCCATTGAAGGAGAAAGGGTATCCAGAAACTGTTGATCAAACTGGACCGATGTTAGAAGAAACCTCTTAACATCAGAATCTGAGGGAACAAGCAACGGAACAAAGTGAACATGTGACCCTTTGGGTCACTTCTAATTGGAAGTTTATTTTTAACATAGTAACAGAAACTGTACATCCTCAGGTATTCTCTGTTCTACTCAAAGTTACATCTCTGCCCCCAGATATTGTATGCCATTCTCTCGTGCAATTACTAGGTTTTTCTGAGGAACTCCTTGAGTGGTCTCCATGGGAATTATCTGGTCAAACAGGACTCAAGCTACTTCACGTAGCTCAGGGATCCATCTGAAATGCTGTAAATGTGTACTGAACGGACCTTTTAAAATGTGCATATGGATGGCCACTAAACAACTAACCAACACAACCTTCCGGTCTGGGTGCTGTCTTGAATCCATAAGGCTGATTACATTTTAAGGAAGTGAATTGAGGAGAAACTCCCTTACATCTTAAGAAATTTACAGCAATATTACACAATGTATTATTACAATAGTTCCTAGGTGTCTTATGATCAGAGCATGTGTATTATGCAATCTTCATAAAAATAAAGTATCTCATTATTAAGATGTGCAATTAAAAGTTTTACTAGAAGATACATTTTGGTGATATACAACTTTCTGGCTTATTCCTCTTTCCCTAATTTCCTTCTTGTGCCCCTTCCATCTATTTCTTCTTACTTCCCTCCCAATTCTCTTTTCCTTTCTGATCAAACCATATTAGTTCCAGGTTCTCTAATCTCTTCCAGAACATAATTTCTTGTTTCCTCTCATACCTTTTACACGTGACCTCTCTATCAAAACTGTCATTTCACCTAGGGCAGAGGTTCTCCAAGATAATAATAATTATCTTTTGATTTGCTCTATTATAATTAATATATGAATAACCTTGAGCCCCTACTAATTGGCCTACAATGTATTCCGTGCATCATACAGCTTTCTATGAACTGCCATACTATCCCAGAGGGATAGTAATATTAACACTTATAGATGAAGACTCAGAGATACAAAATTTTAAGCAACTGTTCCAAAATTCTATGCTAGATATGGAGGAGTTGGGGCCTGGCCACAGGAGTCCTCACTTAAGACGCAGGAATCATATATGTGAAGGGATGAGTAGTCTGTGTTGACATTATCTTATTTGTTTTTATTTTTAAATAAATCATGATCCCATTGCACGATAAACAAGTTTTAACATGTCATTGGTCTTCAAAGAGGTAAGATGTGTTCGTAATGCCATCCTGAAGTGTAAATGTTTATTCCTTTCTGCAAGCAAGAATAGATAAAAATAAGGAAAAATGATTTACTAATAGGGCTCAAAATAAAAAGAAGTGGGAGAGAAGCTGATGGGAGTGGAAAAGAGAATGTGGAAAAGGGAAAAGGGAGACATGAAAGAGAAGGAAAAAGCTAATCCCAGGGCGGGCTCTGTGAGCCATTGAAGAACCTAAAAGTGAATGGGGCTTGCCTTGGGCGTAAGCAACTCACAGATCCCTCCGCTGTGATCTAAATCAGGAATAAGCAATTACTACAGAAAATGCAACAGGTAAAAAGTCATTTCTCTTGAATCAGTTCCGCTTGCTTGCTGTACTGGTGGCTGGAGTCCGTGTAGCAACACGCACAAGAACCTGTTTGGTTCAAGTGTCTCAGCAGCAGCCTCATATGGCCTTTGGAATGGAATAGATGCCTTTACAAACAGAATAGATGGTGGCATGTTGGCATCTTCATAGACACTGCACTAGGCAAGGTGGATTTGGTCCTACGTTCTAGGTCTGATCTAAGCAGAGGCACATCCTCTCTCACAGAGGCCTGGCTGCCTGTTTCACCACGCCCATGCCATTAGCTTTATTTTCTCAGTTCTTGCATGCTTGATGCTCAGAGCCTGAAGAGTGTTCTTAACACCGCATTACCTCATCCCTTGCACCGGAGCAGGGCTTTGGGAAATGGAATCCAGCAAGCGTAGCCTGAGATGCGTTCTAAAACTGCAAAGATAGTTAGCAGTGTTTTCCATCATTCTTTGTTTTATAGACTCTGTAAGAACTTCACAAAATGAATATGTTACAAAGTCCTTAAAATTCTTCTCTCAGAATGTTTCTCAATCTCCTTATCTTCCTTATGCTCTTTATGGACTTGCTGCCCTCCCTCCCTGGTCGTCAGCATGCAAGCGCGCATGCGGAAAGCTTTGGATTTCACTGAAATCGTTTTCCTATTCTGCTGTGTCAGAGTCAGTGAGACACATGAGTCACGTCCCTCTCTCTTAGAGCTGAGAGCTGCCCAACTTCTCCAATCATACTCAACAGAGCTAAACAAATGGACCTTAGGGAAGGTCTACGGGGATGCAGGAAGTGGGTCATGGTCATGGGTCATGGCTCCCATTAGTTCTTGAAGTGTGAGTTCTTTGTGATTATTTGCCAAGACCTGATAGCAAGGAGGCATAGGCAGGTCTTTTCCCTTCTTCTTCCTGTGCTTTTTCAATGGGAGTTGAAATGTATACACAGTAGATATTGTAAAGCAAGCAGGAAAGAATTGCACACTACAGAAAAGTGAAATTCTAGTGAGAATTTCAGAGAAAGAAGGTATGGTGGTGTCCATGAAAGTCTAACTAATATTATTTGTTTCTGTATTAATGCTTTTGAATACTGACTATTGCGACTGTCTTTAATTCAGGAATACCAATGGATAAATAGCTTCCAGGACCCATTGTGATGTAATAGCCAATGAGGCTGGAGCTATATATGAATGCATATTTTTGAGGGAATGGACCAGTTCTTGCCTTTACTTTTTTAAAAAAATTCTACGTATAGTGACTGTTTTTCCTTTATGGATGTTTGTGTACCATGTGCATCCTTTGTTTGCAGAGGCCAGAAGAGGGTGCTGGATCCATTGGAACTGCAGTTACGGATGGTTGTTAGCTGTGATGTGGGTGCTGGGAATTGACCCTGTGTCCTCTGGAAGAGCAGCCACTTCTTAACTTTCAGCCATCTCTCCAAGTCTACCCCACATCTCAGTTTTAAAATAAACCAAGCATAGACACCGTGTGTCCTATCACTTCAGCTTCAAATATAGAGGCCAGAGAAGTAGAAAGGATATCTTCTTGACATGTGTTCATAGTGTATCTCTGCAAACTGGCTCTTGGCTTTGCAGCTGATCTCTCTCAGTTTGCTTGTTTTTCTGTGAGTGTAATGCGGGTTTAAAGCTGCAAACAGATAATGCTATGTCCATTTCCTCTTGCTGCTATGATAAATTACTACAGGTTTTGTTGCTTAAAATAACAAAGGTTCATTATCTTACAGTTCGGAAGCCAGAGTTTGAACAAGCTATTACTGACTAAAATGCTGAAGGTGGCTTGCATTTCTTGAGCAGGCTCTAAGAAAGCATCCAATTTCTTTATTTTTCTAGTTTCTATATGTTGTAGCCAGTTGTGGCATTTGGTGGCCTCCATGATCATTGCTTATGGCCATCCTCTGAGTCTTGTCCACACTGTATCATTACTCTTACATGAGCTCTTCCTAAAGAAGGGCAGAATTCTTTTATGATCACTTGACTGACAACTTTAATTTCACCTGCAAACCTAAGTACCCTTTACCATATGACCTAAAATATCCTTATAGTTTACAAATCAAATGTAGATATGTTAAGGGATTTTTTTCTGTCTATTATACACAGAGTAATAATCACAAAATTATCTTGACAAGAAATGTTTCTTTAAGGAAGAAGATACTCTAACGTAAAACCCATACATATTGACTCTACTGCACTAGGAAAAAGAAAGCCCACTGGAATAACTATGTATGAAGGTGTGTGTGTGTGTGTGTGTGTGTGTGTGTGTGTGTGTGTGTAATATGCATAGAAAAAGAATGTTCCCCCAGAAGGAAAGGCCAGCTTTAATTAGCCATTCTATCTCTGAGCTTTCAATGTGTAACAAGGTAATGCTCAGAAGCAAGAACATTCTACTAGTCCGATGTAACAGGAGAAAAGTTCAGAAGTAAACTGAGTTTCGGGAATATGCCGCAGGCTACACAGAAGTGTGATAATATTCCTTCTTATGCAGTGTCCAAGAGGTTTGCTGATGATAATGGAGGCACAGTTATTTCTTAGCTGGAGAAAAAGCACTCTCGCATAACACCCAATTAACTGTCTCAGCCATGCTAGGATGGATAAAACCACATCTGAGCTCTGATCTTCAGCTACAGGGAGTTTCAGTTCAAGCGAAAATGTACAGTGTAGAGAGATGGTTCAGCAGGTAAGACTGTTCTCTGTGCAGACATGGGGAACTGTGTTTGAAACCCAGCAACTGCATAAAGGTTGCCAGGAATACGGGTACATATCTGTGACCTTGCTGGCCAGACAACATAGCCACAACTGTGAACTTCTAGTTTGATGAGAGACCTTCTTACAGGAATAGCGTTATAGGAGACAAAATGTGTCCTCTTATGCCCTCACAACAAATGCTCACCATTGGCATGCATAAAACCATACACACACACATGGACACACACATGTAGACACTCATGCCCAACACATTCATCTGAGTGTGAGACAGCCCTAAGACATGAGCCCTAGGCTTTTTCAAGCAACCAGAGAATGCTCCTTAGAGGCAGCATGCTTTGTTCTCAGAATGCCAACTTTAAGTGGGTTGATTTCTTGCACTGTTGAGTTAAAAATCAGGTGTAACCCTTTCCTGGCATCTTCATTTACCAATGCTAGCTATTGGGAATAGTTTTACCTGCATTTGTGTTTCCGGACTTTGTCTCACTGTGTGTTATAGCAATCTAATTTAAAAATGAGAACATTGGAGCTATGAAGGTTTGTTTTATTCAGGTCAACAACAGCAGGAAAAAAAAAAACTGTGCTTAATAGGCAGGAATTCTGGCTCCCTGTCCATGTTTCATTTTCCCCCCTTCTGGTATGTATGATGAGGTTTTTTAACTAGTTGGGTGCTGTAGTATTTTATGCTAGTGATTCATAACATGGGGCTGATAAAATCCTGTCACACAGCTTTGTCAGGGCAACAGGTGGATGATGCAGTTAAACCATTCCGGGCAGGGCAGAGGACATGGTAAGTCCTCTACTCCTCAGAACAACTATTAGTATTTTTCCAGTACCCAGACAGAAGCTCTTGTGACTAGACCCAGTTTACAGATGGAACAAGTAAGACGCACTCTACGAAATTGGCAAGTGGCAGAGAGATCTGGGCACCTCCTCTTGTGAAGAGAACATGTTTTGAAGAGCCCAAGCAAGAGTCATAGCGCACAAGAAGAACACTATGATGGGCAGATCTGGACCCAGGGGTTCTGCTCAATCTATGGCACCAACCAAGGACAATACGTGCAGTCATCATCAAACCCCTACCCAGACCTAGCCAAGGGACAGGACATTCTCCACAGTTGAGTGGAAAGTGGGGACTGACTTTCACATGAACTCTGGTGCCCCATATTTGGCCACGTCCCCTTGATGAGGAGGCCCGATGGCACTCAGAGGAAGGATAGCAGACTACCAAGAAGAAACTTGATACCCTAGCGTCATATTCAAGGGGAGGAGGTCCCCATCAGTCACAGTCATAGGGAAGGGGAATGGGGTGAAAGCGGGAGGGGAGGTAGGAATGGGAGGATGCACGGAATGGGATAGCAATTGAGATGTAATATGAATGATTTTATTTTTCAAAATAATAAAAAAAAAGAGAGTCATAGGGCATCATCAGCCTCAGACCTCTCCTAGGCACTGCAGTGCCTCAGCAGCCTGGCAAGGCCGACCCTAGCCAAGACAGCTGTGCTGTTCAAGCTCTGTGGAGAGCTCTTCAGATCCATGCCAGAGGACTAGGGTGGAGGACTCACCCACTTCCCTAAAACCTTTCCCTTGCACTGACTGTCTGCTTCACCTCAGTCATTCCCCAGAACAAGCCTTCACCTGACTCATCCTGTCCCAAGGGCAAGTTATGGAACGGCCTAAAATAACAACAGGAAGCTTAGACACTAGAAGAGATGTCGATAAAGGGGGTCTATATTGCTGACTCCAAGGTTAATGTGCATGTGGAAGCCTGTGTAAAGTGCAGTGGGATTTCCGAGGCAGCAGGTGAGTAAGAAAGGAGGGAAAAGGACATTCATCAGAAGACATGCAGTCTGAGTTTGGCCAAGAAAGGCAGCACCACCCTTTCTCTACTGAATGAATCATCATTCATTCAGTGTTCACCACATGGCAGGACACGCAAGCCATCATGATAGTATGCACTGAACGCAACCTGGTGGATTAACCTCAGAAACCTAACCTGTATTTGATCACTTCTTACCAAAATGCTAACATGACCCTTGCTGTGTTCCAGGGATAAATGTGGCAAGCTGCCATGTAACAAACACCTGGTTTGCTACAGTCACATTCTCACCTGGATAGTATTTTTCACAGCAGCCAAGTGGCAAAGAATGTTCTTTCTGTAAATTCCCTGCCTATAGCCCCCTGATTACTCTTTTTCTTTTTTCTTTTTTTTTACATATACATTTATATTATTACACAAATATGTAATAAATTGCCTACAGCAAGAAGAATCATGAAACAATCAGGAATTATATAAATGTTACATTCATAGTGTTTTGGCTATTGGTATTTGTCAGCCTTGAAGAAAACATCTTTCCTATCTTGGTGCGTTTAAAATTATGAATGTAGAAGAGACTTGATACCCTATGAGCATATACAGGGGGAGGTAATCCCTCTCAGGAACAGTCATAGGGGAGGGGAATAAAGGGAAAATGGGAGGGAGGAAAGAATGGGAGGATACAAGGGATGAGATAATCATTGAGATGTAACAAGAATAAATTAATAAAATTAAAAAAAATTATGAATGTAAATCAATATCTATCATATCTTATCTTTATCAGCTTAAGTTATCTATCTAGACCTAAAAACATCTTAACCCTTAAACAACTAAGCTTAATTGTAAACTAAAATATATGGTTTTCAACCCAATTAGAGACTTGAGAAGGAATAAAATTATTTACCTGAACACCCAGCCTACCTCAAAGAAGATGATGAGCATCAATGAACCTACTTATAGAGATGGCCTCAAATGTGGCAGGCTAGCCACTGCACAAAATGTCCTCATTTCTGCCACAGATAGAAATCTGCCTAAAAATGGGAAAGACTGGAGGCAGGCAGAGTCAAAGGCCAAACTCTGCCATGACAGGGTAAACAAGTCCTCAATAGTTCCTGCCTCACAAATATGTCTATCAGAAATACTGGGCCAGAAGGCTGAAGATGATGCTCCAACATTATAGAGGATCTTGGGTGATTATTCAGCCAGAAAATTTGCTCTGTCATTTCCTCTGATTACTGGTAAAGGCACACGGGACACCATTAAAATTTCTCACCATACCCATTATGTTCCGGGTCCTTTTTGGTAACATTTTAGACCAGTTTTACTACCTGTCTCCAAAATTCTCTCCTCATATATGCTATAGGTTTTGGAATCAACCAAGTTGGTTACTATTTTGGCATTTGTGATACTGAGTCTCTGTTTGCACAGTAGCCACTCTGTCAAATTTGTTGCCTTATTACTTTTTCTTATTACTTGCTCAGAGAATCAAATAAACCAAAAATATTCTGTCACATTGTTGCCCAGTTACACTCTTCCAAATGACAGTACTTATGTTTGGACAGCATTCCTCACCCTCCCTGAATTTATCCATTAAAAATTAGCATATTTATTCTCTATCTCTTTTCATTTGTATAGATGCTAACTGTATGCAGCCTTCATAGTAACTTGTGACATCATATTTCCTTAAGCACCTAAGGATGAGCTGGAGATAGAGTTTCCATAACTAGTTGTATGTTTACATGGCAGAAGATAGATTTATTCTCTCGTATAGGCATTCAATTCCATATGGATTCTATGAGCAAAAGTCAGAAGCTGAGATTGGCAAACCTCTTTCCACCTACCCACTGGCTGATTTCCAGTCTCTTTCTTTGCTTTTGCCTCTGAAATCCCATTGCATCTTAAACCTACTTTCTCGTGCACACTCATCTTCTTGGAACCAACAATCTATGTGCTTTCCTTAACTCCCTTCTGGTCTTGTATTTATTAGGAAATAAACAACTGAAAATATGGAAAGGGGGGCTAGACGGCGAGGAGCCTCATATATCAACAAGAAAGAGGATGCAATGAGATGTTAGGTGAAGAAGACACCTGTGGTTGCGTCCTTTTTGCTTCTTCTATTACAGTACAGCAATTAAACTCAACCACTACAACCTGGGTCAGGTAAATGGCCTTGGATCAATCTCAATGTATTGGCAAGTTGCCTAGTGAATTAGAGCACTGGCCACACCTATGATCACTCGAGGGAAAAGGAAATTCTTGAATAGGCAGATACCCATTCTCCTGCCTTCTGAGAAAAGAGGAGAATATAGTAGCAGTGAAGATGGTTAAAATTTTCATAAAATTGTATTTGGAAAAGCTATTTTATGAAATACAATTTTATAGAAACATTACCATCCTCCAAATTACGCTGTGCCCTTAAGGCCAATTTGTTGTGTACAAGTTAATGCCTGAAAGCTGCTTGTGGGTCTCTCTCTATGTGTACACAACCAAAGAACCAGTAGGGAAGAGAAAACATAATGATTAAGGGTATTTTCAAATGCATCACAGGACCTCCAGGAAAAGTGTGTAACTATCACCATTGCTTGTACTTATATGATTAGATAAGGAAAAGTTAAGAGGGAATTTATCTCATTAGTTAGTTGTTATAGCCTTCAAATGATAATTAGTAGAAGAATGGACTTTTCATCTCATTTTCTCAATATTTTTCTTTCTCTTGGTGCATTGTCAATGACAGAAAATGGGGTCATGCCCTTAGCTATAAGTATGATTAGCAATATTTTACAAACAACTGTGTATTCAATAGATGATGACTGAATATCCATGTATTTATTTACATGCTCCATGGGATAAACTATAAACATCTTATGCTTTTACATCCTACCAAAGCCAATTCAATACTACTAGTGGTGTTACATAATTGAGATGGCTCTTGTTTTTTTTTGTTGTTGTTGTTTTGTTTTGATTGTTTATTTGTTATCATTAATAGAGTACTAGGAAATGCAGAAAATAGAAAACCAGTTATTAGATCTTAGATGGAGAAAAAGGCTATTCACTCCTGGAGCTCATTGAACACCTCAGCCACAAATGAAACTATTCAGGTTACCTGGAACAAAGCCTTAACACAGATGCCATCTGAAGGAATAGCAAAGATGGAAAGAGAGGAGAAAATAGGTTATTTGGGGGCGGGGAACATCAAAGAGCATCAAATCTGCACTTTACACAAGTTATTATGCCTGTGGTTTGGAAAATTTGTTGGGGTTAATTAAGATATGAGGGACATTGAACTAAAGGCCAAGAGACTAATGAAAAGGAGCATCCAGGAATCCGGGGAGGACATGAGTTAGAATGCTTCTGGCTCCATGATAAGGGCAGGATGAGCACAGAGATCCAAGAGCATCTGAACCAATAGAATCTACAAGCAATTAACTGTAAGGAGAGAACAGGAAATTCTCCACAGTGATGTTTATCTTCCATCTCAAGTTGGAAAAGGTACTTGTAAAATAACCCGGACAAGCTGATGAGAAAGTGAAAGGTGCAGTTCTGTAGCAACAAAGAATTGGGGGATGCACACTGTAGCAATGTGTTAGTGGGGAAGCTTCCTCTTCTTAGAGTGCTCAATCCAGCATGACATAGTCAAGGACTGGTGCCAAGGAGACTTCAGAAAGTACCATGAAATGGCGTGTGATAGTTTGTTCTCGAGCACTTACAATCAAAGGCTTTTGGCTCTGGGAGGGTAGACTATTGCCATCTCCTCCAGCCTTCTCAGGATGATGATTTCCCCAGGTAGGCAAACAGCACTGGTTCCAGACATGCTGCATAGGAGACCCTGCAGCCACCGTATAAACCATGAATAAACACCCTGGCTCAGTCCCCAACACCTCACAGTGATGCCTCAGCTCAAAACCACCATTCTGTTCTTCCTGGCTGATGCATTCAAAGTATCAGCTTTTGTGCTTACTTTCCCACAATCTATTCTGTGGAGAGAAAGGTCAGAGAAAATCCTTTTAAATGTAGTCAAATCATAAGCTGTATTTGCTATAAATTCTCCGATAAAGGTCTTATTGTTTAAGAAATGTTTGTCTTGCTTTGCTCTGGCATATTTTCACCTTATCGGTGTTTTCTCTGTTTTTGCAGAGTATTTTTTTTTGTTTGTTTTCATTTTTGTTTTCTTGGGGTTTTTGTTTCTTTTTTGAGAGAGACAGAGAGAGAACATAAAGTTAGGTGTATGGGTGATGGACAGATCTGGGAGGAGTGAGGGAACAGAAAAACATGATCAAAATGTAGTATATAAAAACAATGAAAAGGAAAGCAAACAAACAGCAACAACAAAGGTAAACAGTCACAGTATAATATAAGGTTTGTTTTTGAATGACAACTCTATGGTTTCATCTCTTAGTACTCTGCTTTCCTCACCCTGCCATGCAGCCAGCAATCCACTGAAGGATAGACCTCACCTCACATGCAGTGAGAAGGGTTGTTTATTTGTTTGTTTTTAATAAAGGCTAGTTGATGAAATATTTCCCTAATGCACTAAATATCTGCCTTCAAAAGTATACACCATTTGACTTCTAAGTAACACAAACAAAAATAATACACCACTCTTCAATATTCTGTATTGATGTGTAAGTAAATAAAATAATTCCAAATCTCCCCTAGGGAAAAAAGACCATAGTCCCATTTTGTGAGAAATTGCTTTTGGGGGGAAACTAGAACATAAACAATGTAACTGCAGTTTACAGAATGCTAACAAGACATGATTGCTCTGCTGTGCCTAGTGGTGGGTGCTGAAGTGGAGATCACCTGACGTTTCTGGGTGCTGAGAAGTAAGCTAGAGATTTCACGTTGGAGCTGGGTGGAGCTGAGCTGCTCTGCTGAACTGAGGGGGTGAGCAAGGTAGGGTTTTTAACTGTCATCTTTTCAGCTGCTTGCTGCCTCCTTTCCCATCAGGGGCTGTGGGGGAAAAGGAACGAAGTCATGAAATAAGAGTTGAAGAATGCATAGGCCTCAGAAAGGATGACAAGAATTTATCGGATGGCTTCTTTGTTCCAGAAAAGGTAGTGATGAAGCCCTTATATATATCCCATTATCTGTCAGGATTTCTCTTTGAGGAGTGTATTATCGGCACTTACCAGTAGTAAGGAAACTGAGAGGCTCGAAAATGCCTTCTCTTTTAGCAAAGAACTTGTTAGAGCTGGGATTTTACTGAATCTGAAGTCTGGGACAGCAACTCTGTCATGTCTTGCTTGCCTAGGTGTTTTCTCACCTCATTCCTCTGGCCACCAAGTGGAAGGATATTCTTCCTCAGAAATAATTTCACCCATGGTAATTTTGTTTCCAAGTTCTTTAAACCCTTTATAACAGGGTGTGTGCATGTAAGAGTTGGAAGCAGGCGCAAGGAGCCCTCACAGCACATTTAACAAATGAAGTTGGGGGGTGAGGCATAGTTCCTTCTTCTCAGAGGAGATAAGTATACAGTATTGTTGATTCCTCCCACTCATTGTGTGTTTCATCTTTGCAGAAGGCAGTGGGCTTTATTTTCTCTCTCCTTAAAAGTACAAAGGCAGCATGGTTTTCCTTTGCACAAGGTAAATGATGAGTCCACAGCCAATTTCTCATCTCAAGCACTACAGCTCTCACAGAGCACTCTGTAAGCTCTGAGTATGACTGCAAACACATCAGCCAAAGCGAACCGCAATTTTTGTCAAATAAATCTAGGACTATGGTTTTTCAGAAGATTTTTATTCTTGTCTCAGAATAGGCTAGCAAAAGCCAGCAAGGGGAAAGGAGTGCATATGCTGATATTTGCAGTGCTCTATCCTACACAAAATACAATAGGAATTAGCCAAGACATGTAGTTTCAATATTCTCACACTGTCAGTCTCCACAAGTGACATGTTTAAGAATGCTGAGAACATTTCTTTTTTTATATTTTTGTTGGTGTTGTTCTTTTTTTAAAATTTTTTTATTTTACTAATGTATTCATATTACATCTCAATGGTTATCCCATCCCTGTATCCTCCCTTTCCTCCCTCCCTCCCATTTTCCCCTTAACTGGATAAGAATGCATTTATCTACAGCCCATGTCAAATAATAATGTCAGCCACACACGGCACATCTTTACAGTAATATCAGCCACACATGGCATATCTTTACAGTGAAAATCACTGGCATAGCAGTAGATGCTTCAGTAGAGTTATAGGTGATTGTGGTACAAGCCAAGTCAGCGAAACTTAAAAGAAAAGAAAAGTGATATAATTCCACTTATTATTCCTAGAGGAATAGACAAGTCTCTGGAGCATCAAGTGGTGGGGACTTGTTTTGGGACAAGCCATTTGAAATCTCTGGCTTTCACGTTGGTGTCAGTAAGTCCAACATGTTCCTGAAGTGTTTTCAAGCTAGCACAAGAACATAACATTAATTTACCATTAGTAACAGTGGTATGGATGCCCCTTACTCTGAAAGACTTGATTGCCATTTTTGATGACTTTTTTCTTTTCTTTTCTTATTACTATAATAATCTCTTTTCATGATATTGTCCCAAGTTTGACATATGTTTGATCTATTGATGTCCCATTGTAGCAATTGTGCCCACTTTAATACTGAAGAAGCATACAATTTCATAACTTTGCTAATGTCGCAAGTGAAGTTAATGACAGTTACAAGATATGAGTCTGGGACAGACATGCCCCTTCTGATCTACAGTCTCTTTTTTTTTCAAGTTTTCTCCTTTTATTTTATTTTTATTTTTTGCAAATTAATTTAATTTTATTTTTTAAATTAATTTATTCGTATTACATCTCGATTGTTAGCCCTTCCCCTGTTTCCTCCCATTCTTCCCTCCCTCCCACTTCCCCCCTTCTCCCCTCCTCTATATCTGTGATTGAGGGAGACCTCCTCCCCCTATATATACTCTTAGATATTGAGTTTTTTCTTGGTAACTTGTTATCCCTCCTCTGAGTGCCATCAGGCCTCCCCATCCAGGGGACATTGTCAGAAAAGGGACACCAGAGTTCATGTGAGAGTCAGATCTCACTCTCCACTCAAAGGTGGAAAATATCATGTTCGTCGGCTAGGTCTTGGTAGGGGTTCGAAGTTTACTGCCTATATTCTCCTTGGCTGGTGCCTTAGTTTGAGGAGGACCTCCTCAAACTGATCTACAGTCTCTTTCCTGAGCTGGTAGCTTTCACCAATGGGAACAGAAAATAATCCTGCAGTCCACAAGGTGGGGCTAAGAAGGCCTCATTGCTAAGTGCAGTGTGTATGCTTTTTAAGTATATAAAGCAATTACTTTGAATACATTTAACACATATATTGATTTCATATAAAAGCCACTTTACCTGGGAATGATCAATAAACAACAAGGCTTGTAGTTGTACTACACTGCTGATTTATTGACAACTCTGAAATGTGTTGTTCCTGGAGAAAGGACACAGAAAATAGAAGCAAGAGAGAATTTGGAGAGCATTTAGCTTAAAGATTGTATTGTAGGCAAACAGAAAGTTAGAACAGCAGTGGAGTGATTTTTCTAAGGACATACTCTTTTTCCAAGGTGGTAGAAACATGATTACAAGGTATGTTATTGCCCATATAAATGGGTGCTGCTGTTGCTATCATACTAAATAAAACATGCTACGACTTT
Source organism: Acomys percivali (assembly GCA_907169655.1). Classification (NCBI taxonomy): domain Eukaryota; kingdom Metazoa; phylum Chordata; class Mammalia; order Rodentia; family Muridae; genus Acomys; species Acomys percivali. The sequence goes on along the minus strand of OU015747.1, from coordinate 20,188,699 downwards.
TCACAAGCAGCCACATCTAGGACTGTATATATGCATTCTCTAGGGACATGTGACATTCCAGAAACTTAAATGATAAGCAAGGATTATACCATTTAATACAGTTAGGACCAGAATTATGGATAGAGGTGATGCCCGATGAAAGACATGGAACTTTAGAGCCATATGATGTATTTGGGGGGAACTGTTAGGAACTCCATAGCGTTGAAAATGAATCAGTTCAAGTCAGAGAGCAGTTACAAATGAGGCTGCTGCTATACTGAAAGCCCAATCATATCAGCAGATGTGTCACTCTACAGCATTGGAAATGTATCAGAAGTTACTAAAATATTCCTGAAGGACAGTGACATGATGAGATTTGTATATTTGTTCCTTCTGGCTATAGGGTCAACTTAAAAAGTGAGAGAAAAAGAGAAATACTCCATCACAGACTAAAGACATGAAAAGATTTAGAATCGTAATGTTCTGGGCAACAGAAGGTAAAGCCTGTCCAGTCAGCTGAACTAGCAATGCAGCAAGGAGAAGAAACTCGGGATATGCTTTTGAGGTATAAAATAACTGAGACTCATTTCTTGATTAAACAATGAAGAGTCTAAGTATGGGTCCAAAGTTTATTGCTTGGTTAGCTAACAGATGATATGGAAGAAGGAAAAATAGATTTGGCCACATAGAAATAGTGAACCTAGCATACTATTCCTTCACTGTAACTGTTGGGATGTCAAGATGGCACTGTGTCCAAGCCATGAGAATGCCCAGAACTTCCCAAACAGGAGGGTAGTTGACCAAGAGTAGGGTACTGGATAGTTACCAAAGGGATGTCCATTAGTAAAAATGAGAGAGATTTGAGAAATTAAAATGAGGGAAACCCATGTCAAGGAACTGAAACAAGAAGAGAAAACCCTCGGCACTTACTGAACACAAGAAGGAAAGCAGACTCCTGTTAAATTAAGTCAACTTCAGGCTTCCAACCGGAGTATTGTTAGTCCAAAAGAGAAGGGAGATAAAAACAACTATTGCATGGGATACCAGATATAAATTTTAAATGAATGTTTTTCTGTTTCATGGGATTTACCCAATGTTAAATGGTGATGTGCACTATGTAGAAGGGAATGGCTAGAGCATAAATGTAAACGCACTGAAGGCAAATCAGGGAAGAAATGGATAGAGAGAGTTGAAACAACTCTAAAAATGGACAGATCACCAAAGTGTTGCTTTGTACATCCTTAGCAATATCTTCTTAGCACGCATAAATAACAAACATACAGATCGGTCTATATTAACTGTAATTCTAATGTGGAAATTAATCATTTACTACAGTGGGATATTCTTTGTACAACACCAGATTTGTGGCTCTGTTAACTGCAGATCAGATGTCTAGAATTATTTGATATGCTTTCCTGATACCAGTCTGTTCACATGAAGTGTTTCAGTTCATGGCCACTGGGATAAGTTATAAGGTAAATTATATATTCCTTAAGTTTTCAGGGGAATATGGCCACTGATACATATATGATTCAGACAAAGTTAATGAGTTCCCATCTATCTTTGTACTCATAGAAGTGCTTCCTGAATAAATACCAGGACTCCCAGTCATACCTACCTTGAATGCCTTCAACTCTATTTAATTGGCAAATGGTTGATAACACTTTAATATTTACTAAATAAAAACTGTTAACGCATTATATCCTTTGTTATCTATCTAAATCCTTTTTCAATATGTAACACACCTAAAGGATCAGACCAAATAACCACTCAAGTTATGCTAAAGAGTTAGATGAGTAAATATATATACAATGTGTGTGAAGAGTAATCTTAAATTTGAATTCTATACCAATGTATGTAAAATTAAACTTATTTTTCATGTATATAAAAATCCTACAGCAGTGAATTAAAAATAACCTTGTAAGTAATTAATTTTATTCCTTCTCAAGTCTCTAATGGGGTTGAAGACCAGATAGTTTAGTTTTACAATTATACTTAGTTGTTTAGGGGTTAAGATGTTTTTAGGTCTAGAGAGATGTTTTAAGTTGATAATGACAAGGTATGGTAGATATTGATTTACACTCAGAATTTTAGATGCACCAAGATAGGAAAAATGTTTTGTTCAAGGCTGCCAAATACAAATAGTCATAACACTATTATATAATCCCTGATTGTTTTATTGTTCTTCTTGTGGTAGGTAATTTACTATATATATGTGTAATAATATAAATTTATATGTAAAAATAATATCTAAAAAGTTAGATGAGATTGACAAATTTCTCATCAAATATGATTTGGCATATATAATTTGGCAAATATGATTTCAAAATTCACTGACCAAATTTGAGGAGGCTGGTATCTGGAATTTTTTGCATGACTTGATTGTGAAGGAAGGACAGGTCCTCTGTTAGGTGCCTTGGGTACCCTCTTATCTAACCATGGCAGCTTCCTCAGCATGCTATGTGTTTCTCCTGACCCTTTAATTTTCAGGAAATTTGCATGCAGCCTTTAATGATCTACATTTTGAAATATAATGTACATGCCCACCCACCCTGTTAATAGCGTGAAAATCAATGGGATTGCAGCAGACAGCCTTAGACTGAGGACAGCTAAGGCATAGAAAAGTGAAGTATCTTCCTATGGTTCATAAACCCAAATTAATAAAGGCAACATTTAAATCCAATATCCATCCAGAAAGCTAGTCAAGAGGGAATCTTTGTTTATCGGGTTTATTTTAACACAGACCCATTTGAGATCCTATCTTAGTGAAGAAGAACACGCAGATAGGCCTCTGTACCCCTGAAGCTTTGCTTCCAAGAAAAGAAGTACACATGTAGAAGTCAATTGAGAGACAGACTTAGATGCTCCTCCAAAGGAAATGAATAAGGTAAGGCAATAAGAGCTGTTGGGGAGCTACACCTTCAAGAACACCTTTTCCTCCAGGAAATAACATTTCGACTTATCCTACTCTTGTACAACACGGTGATAGCAAAAGGGTGTGAGGGGAAAAGAGGAGCTGAAAGACCCTGGGGTGGGAAAAGGAAAACAATTTGCTTTTTCTTCCCGTGTTCCCATTCTTCTCCAGGTTAGTGCCAAGTGTTTCCCTCCAAGGGCTCATCATTTAAACAACCAGGATCTAAGGTGTTTAACAATGAGTAAGGGTGTGTACTGAGATGGGTGCTCCAGTAGGCTCAATATTATCACACACGCTGACGGTGGAAGATTGACATGGGCAGAATGAGTGTGTTGACAAAGGGCGTGGAAGCTGGCCTGGCTCTGGAAAGAAAAGTGAGATGTTGCCTTGGATATGACAGAAGTGGTGGGTGTGAGTGGTACGTGCCTGGGATGGTGTGGTGTGGGAGCTGAAGAAGCATGGTGTGTTCAGATGTGGGGTCAAGACTAAGCTATTTTGAGTTCAAAACGTGGAGAAAAAGTGCACAGTCTCAAAGAAACATCATGATTTAGCTCGGAAAATCCTCACCGCAGTCTTCTTTCTATTTGAATGTTAATGTCCCTGTAAATATTCCATGTGAGTTTTCTGGTGGTGCCATCAAAGGCTTCTTGATGCCTAAGGTGTGCATTCCACTTTTTAAGACCATGGCTTCATAACAAAGTGTGTATTAAGATGAATAGTGGAATTTCTAATAAGTATAAATAACAAAAGTAACATTCCCGCCTTTTAAAAGCATTCTTAAGTGATTAAAAAGGTTTAGCAATTCATATTTGACAGCAGTGGCTTTCAAATAGCCCTGGATGGAACCAATGGTTATATGGTGCTGTTACTCTTTATAGTAGACTCAAAAGGGAAACTGAGTTCTCTTGGAAACTGGATATACCCCATGAGAAAAAAAAATCCAGGAAAGAAAAAGGAACTGGTCTTCGGAGTAACAGTATCTATGTCCTAGGGGTTAGAGAAAGTCATTGTGAAAGGGAAGCAAGTGAAAGGAATACATCACTATGCACCCAGACTCTGAAATACAATGGAGAGGCATGAATGTACTAGTACCCTGAACACTCCTCAGTAATTATCTCAGAAGGAAACAGTGCTGCCAAAGGGAGGTCCTAATTCTCTACAGTCCTTAGGGACAGTAAATGAGAGATAATCTAACCGTGAAACCAACTATGAGTCATTCCTTGACTGGCTGTTTGAAACTGACACCTGAAACTGGCTTGTTTGTCCCATAAACTTTAGTTAAGCAAAGCTGCCCTCAAAGGCACCAGGGGTTTCCAGTGAGCAGTCAGTTTAATTGGAGCTCATCTGTTTTTGTTCCTAATGAGTCTCCAACTTCATAGGCTGCTCCAGGTCTGAAATAAAATGTCCCCCCTGTCTAGGATGATTAAAAACCTGTTTAAGCATACTGTGGCTGCCAAAATGTTTCCACCAAGCAATACTGCTTAGAAATGATGCCTGGGGGCTGGATTGGAACACAGAGAAACTGTTGATCACTCTAGCGTAAAAGTGGAAAAAAAAAAAACACATCACACCCAATTATCTGAGATATAGTTTAGTAAGGAATCCACCTTACGATCCTTCTATATTTTAGGATTGCTACCTCCAACTCACTTTCCTTCCCCATACCTGTGATCTTTTCTTTTTCATGTAGGAAGTTAAAAAACAAATGGTTTGGTGAGTCCATTACGCCTTAAAAGGTTTTGGTTGTAACAAGGCTATTGTGTTTAAAAAAGAGTTGCTCTGTGCTATAAAAGAAAAGTCTTGGTTAAGAAACAATTTATTTACAAAATTAATAAAACTATGGATTATAATAAGTATAAAATGATCTTGTAGCTATGGGAATTTTCCCCTTTGTAAACTACAAAGTGATACTCACTGAATTTTTCATGCAAGAACATTAAATGATTTAGTATTTCTGTAGCTCTTTGGACTCAGACAACCACATTCCTTTTATCTTTCTCCCCCAAATCAGAATCTCAATTTTTCTGTTGTCTGCCTTGTACATTATTCAAAATATCTACTGTATTCTACTGAACTGCATGCACAGATATCCATGTGTATACATACACTCATGCACCCACACACACACACCACACCATGGACATGGACAAAAGGACGTGGACACAGACTAACAGTAGAACCTTTCAAAAGTGATGAAGGCGAGATATATCCTGCATTAAAGTAAACCAATCAAGGTAAAGTCATTCACTCATTGATCTGGTTTGTACATTTGCAAATCTGATTACACACATGGAATGTGTAGAATGTGTAGAAAACACAAGCAGCTACTTTTACATACATCATGATCATGAACATAAAAGGTAGGCTTCAGATACATATTACCCACAACTCAACATTTGGTCCAGTTAATAGTGAATGCTACATAATAAGCATTTGTTAAATGGGTGACTGTAGTTCTGAGATAACTTTGCACAATCTTGAGGGATACTTTCAACAAGTTCTACTCTAAGCCTTGAATATGGATGAAGGCTGCTATGGAGAAGAATTCTCCTGATATTACTTGTCCTTTGAGAGTTTCTCTACTTTCTGTGTCAAGAATCGATCATCCACTTCTTTTCTGTGCACGTGGAGAATAATAATCATATCCATTTTCTTTTGCAGAGCTGTACAGTGCATTTCTCTGCCTTACATTTCTCTCAAGTCTATAAGCTTCTCTCCTATACACCTTCTCTAACGTACTTTACTTCAGCTCCGTCCACAGAAAGCATCACTGTTTCCGTCTGCTTCCCTTCCTAGGAATGGAAAGACATCCTTATGGATTGTTAGTAAAACTGCAGACAAAGTCACTGGGCTATATATTTTTAGAAACCTACAGTATTTTCTAACTCTGGCCTCTTGGAAAACTGCTTTGCCTCAGTATGTTCTCAAGCTACAGAAATACGGAAGGCTGCTTTTCAAATGAAATAATGATCTTTGATGTTCAAGGACAGATGTGATTCTCTGATTCATGTCTGGCTTCCTAGGAAGTAACAGGTGTATACCAACTGCAGACTTTGACCCAGAAGGGCAATTATACTCACTTCCCTACTGTTTCTTACACACATTTGGGTCACTTATGAAGAATACGTATCTTAAAGAAGTTAGAAGTCATAAGATACACAGGGGCCACTATTACTAAGAACAAAGAAAAAGCAACGGGTATTTTCTGTGATATGCTGTTATAGGAATATGTCTACACTGCCCTGCTCTTTCCAGGAAGCACACAGGTGTGGTTATAAATTGATGTGCCTAGTTTAGAAAATTTTAACGCAAAAGAACGTATACTTGTAAGGGAAACAACAGTGAATTTTGTTTTAGTCCCTAGAGGAGCTGTGTGCACTCGATCTAGTGATCCTACTGAAGTGCATAGCATCCTGTGAAATTCCGAATGGCAAGTGCCTATTGAATTCACGGCTCACTCTTTTGCATGTTCCCTGCCAGGAAAATCCCTGACCTTCACTTAATAAATTTAATTTTGATAAATAGCAAAAAAGTGCGTTTGGAGAAAAGTTTTGCAAGCAAGTTAAATGATCACACAAGAGAATTCTGCTTTGGGATCCAAAACTGGGAAAGACCAGAGGCTAATGAGTTCACCTCAGTTACCAGGGTGGCAGAACACATTCTGAAATCCATTACAGTGGAGGTTAGGTGAACTCCAAATTGATCGTCAGCATAGACCACACTTGTGTACATTAGAATGTGAAACACAGCATTTACATAAAAAGTTCATTTTTTAAGTTCCATAGTCTAAGGTAGTGTCTGTGTACACGACAGGTTTTAATTTAGTTTAGTTTTTTATGTTTACAATTTTTTACTTTCTTCATATACTAATGGTTCACTTTATGAATAGTGTAATGCACTTCTTTTTATTTTTTTATGTTTAGGTTATGACTTTGTTTTCCACTTGGGTGTATGAATGCCTTTCCCCTTTCTTCTTCTTTCTTTCTGTTGGAGATTACAGAGTATACTCTGTCTCCTACATTAACATTTCCATGTCTTTTTTTTTTTTCTTTAACTTACATTTTATTTTTTGTCTTGGATTAGTCTATAGTCTCTGAAAAACACTATCTAAAAAACAAATTAGACAAAATGATGAAAAGTTACTAAACTAGGTGATAAATATTGAGTCAATCTTAATTAATATATGGAGTTTTATTTAAATATAGGAATTTTAGATTTGTATTAGTTCTAGCAGTTGAACATTCCTGAAATCAGTTTTAAAATTATTTTGGATGTATCCTCTGTTTATATAATGTTAGTTTAATATTTAATTTATTTTAATAAGTATCCCCATATGAAATGTGTAGCAACAATAAATACACAGTAAAAGAATAATCAGGTGAAAAGGTAAATATCAACTTTGATTATAATTAGGGATAGCTAAGGAAACAGGAATAAAATGCAGTCACTTCAATAAATGAAAATAATTGGCTTCTTTGCTTTCTCGTGAACACCAACACAGCATTGTTATTCTTCATCATTAACTTTAGAAAGGCCACTTCTACCATATGTGTGTCCTGGTTCCATTACAAGAGATGTGTTTGCTCTTAGGATAATCCAAGAATTCATTCAATTCTTATTCCTAAAAGGTCTTGTGATCTATCTTAATTGTAATGCCCTGCTCTCAAATTGCCACTGTTTTGAAAGTCTTTTAAATGCTTAGGATACTCAATCGACATGAGTGTTTCTATCAGTACTTTTCCATATTCTCATGTACAGAATTATTTTGGGCCAACTTTGGGAAAACAACACTTTTCATCACAACAGCTTGGCATACATGCACTGCACCTGCTTCTGAATTATAAATGGTCATTTATAATTCAGATTTATAGAAAATGTTTTCAGTCACCAAATCTATAGGCACACATGTCTCTGTTGAATGCTTGCATTTCTTGGTTAGCTATAAAAGCACAATTATAATGTGAAGTTCATTTTCCCTCTGTCTGGAACCTCAGCCTAATGAAGGCCTTACAGAAGAATCACTGGTCACAGTTTAAATCTTTGCAAAGTGTTGTTGAGAGAGCTCTGTATTCCAGTCTATCTCTAGATTCAACAGATGTCTCTTTGGATATGTTAACACTTTTGCTTATTACACTGAGTATCTAATTTCAGCACCTTACTTCTATGGCATAATTGAGAAAAATACCGGATGAATTGTCCCCTAGCTATTTTATCATGAAAGAAACTTACATTGGCTGCAAAATGGTTTTCAGAAAGAAAGTTAAGCAGTATAATATAAGCACAGTAGACTGTTATTCAGTCTTAAAACCGGGGAACATTCTCAAAAATACTAGCATATGGATTAACTCTTAAGATACTGTGCCAAGTGAATTAGGTTATAAACTAAAGCTGAGTATATTATATATGGACTTTGTATATCTATGATACTTAGAATTAAAAGCCATTGAGGCAGAGAGAATTATAGTTATCATGGGGAATAATCAGTGAAAGTGAGCTTTAGTTTGAGTTACTATAGTGTCTACTCAATATTGTAATTGTGCCTGTACTCATTGTCACTGACTTAAATGCTTAAAATGACTAAACTTATCCATTCTATATTTGATATATTTTTCCAAATAAAAAATAACTCAAGTTACATGCCTCTTTCTGCTTCACCCATTGGGATTTAGGAGCTTGTCACCCATAACACTTATTTGCTGTACACATGCCATCCACAGTTATCTCTGACACCTCATTGCCTCTCAGCATTCCATCCCCATCCCTTTGTAACTGGAGAAAACAAGTCTTCAGTGTCTCTAGCTCTACATCTGCATCCTGCCTCTGCAATGTGCAGCATCATAATAATCTCATTTGAGTGTCCTATACACAAAAGCCAAGCCTCAGTATTCCTGTGGTGTTTGAATATGGCATCTGACATGCCATAGGCCTTTCAAAGTCACTAAAGAAATGAGCTCATCAGAATCAGACATCTTTAAAGTATAAAATATTAAGTTTGGAAAGAATATTAAAGTTTACTTAAATTAATAAGGAAAATGCTGTCTTAACAGGGTAGCCAAAATGGTGCCTTGTAGAGGTCAGATTTCCATTTCAATTCAATAACAGCTATTTTTTTTTCATTTTGACATTGATTTTGTCATTTAATAAAGCCATGGGATAGTTAGATCAGAATCACACCATTCATCATGTTGTTGCTTTCTAAACTTCAGTCTTAGAAGAGTTCATCATATTTGTTATCCATTGACTAGTTTCTTAAAACCCTAACTCCATACAAGATCATTGCTAACATAAGCAATATTATATTAGATCACAGTTTTGATGCATTGCTTATAGGTTATTTAGTACACTAAAAATAACTTGAATTCTGGCTTGGTGAGATGGTTCACTCAGTAAAGCGTTTGCAGCACAAGATTAAGCAACTGATTTCAGATTACCAAGAATCTATACAAAAACTTGGGTGGGGCCAGTCATACTTGTAAGCCCAGTGCAGGGGATGAAATGAGGGTGGGAGTCAAAGACAGCCTGTTGCCTGGAAATCTATGGGCCACTCAGATGAATGGTGTGCTTCAGAGTCATGAGGGCTTGGACCTAATGTTATTTTAAATACTTAAGCTGTGTTCACTTGATTTCCCTGGGAGACCGGCTCTTTTCTGAAGGGAAGTGGAGGAGTGGATGGATCTCCCCAACCCCTACTCCAAATCAGTTTCTCTTATAGTCATCTAAGGGTGCTCTGCATTCCACCAAGTAACATAAAATACTGAAGTAACATCTTGCATGACATGCCACACACAGTGGCAGTTGAGAAGCCATTTTTAAATATCCCTTAGATAATATTCTTTAATCTGTTTATAAATAGATAAGCACCCTCTGCACCCAAAATTTACTAAAACATTCAATAGTGAACCACCCCCAAAGGATGTGAATTGTGTTTGTGCTGTAGCACTTCCAGGGTGTTACGACCCCTCACCCACAGGAGTGGCTGTAGTTTAAAGGAAACATTACTAATCTGGTATTTCACAAAGTAAAGCAGTTCTCAAACTTTAATTGATTTATTTCTCATTATGAAGACTCTAAGTTGAATGAAAACTGTTATGATTAATCCTTCCAATTGGTTATGAAAAGACTGAGTGAATATAATCAATTTTTTAAAATGAATAAAATGTCTGTGTGATTGAGTGGCAAATCCAGAGGAACTTGGAGGAAGAATTCTCAACTTGTCTTCCAGGAGCCTGAATTATCTGAATTATCTGTTAGGAACTGCAATCACTGAGACATTTTTAACTTACTTAAATCTACTAAAGTTTCTCAAATTAAGTTGAATTGGTATTTTAATTTTCTCAGTATCTACTTCGTTGGGAAATTTCTGTTCAATAAATAATACAACATAACACCATACCTGATAGAATAATATTATAAACATGCTGAGGAAATGATCTTTCTACTTCTCAATACATGTCAAAACACCATGTGTTTTCATAATAAATATTATATGATAGTAAGACACAATTAATCTTTCACCTGATGCTATAAAAATCTGTCCATGCAAAGTCATATTTCGGAATATTAGAGGGAAATACTTTGGATATTTCCAAGATACTTCTGTTTTGTTAGTCTATATGAAGTGAATGACTTACATTGATTTGTATATCTAACCACTGAGAAATCTCCCAAGACCACATTCTGTTTTTGTTTTTTTTTAACGTTCATCCATTTTGGCCAACCTTTCACTTTACTGTATCCTATCATGGACTCATGTTACATTTGTCATAAGGGAAGTACATTTTATTTCCTGTGTAAGTGTGTGGCTGGGAGATGACAAGGAAGCTTAGGGTTTTGTTTTGTTTTGTTTAATCTGCCCAGCCCTAGTGGTTTAAGGCTATTAAGAATCTAGAAGGTGACTGTATACTTTTATTTGCATAATAACAGTTTAAGGAATAACTACTGCATTAATAGCCATATGAATCAATATTAAATATTAATACCCTTCTACAACAGAATATCTTAGGAAATATAATTTTAAAATAATTTCTAGGACTTGAATGAGCAGCTATTATAAGTATGTCCAAAGATCTGAAGGGAATCATGATCATAGAAAGAAAGAAAGAAAGAAAGAAAGAAAGAAAGAAAGAAAGAAAGAAAGAAAGAAACCCAGGGAGTGGTGATGGCAACATCTCATCAGGAACACAGTTTTATTAAAGATGAACACATTAAATTAAATAGCATCATGAGAAAATGAGTTGAAATACATAATCAAACCTATACCCAAAGCAGCCAAAGTTTCTCTAACATAAAAAGACAATACACTGAATGATTAGATTTCTTTTAAAATTATGTATGTGATAAGAGATTTATATTTAGAATATATAAAAGTTATGTGACTCTATAATAAAAAGATAAATAATTCAACTTAAAAATGGAAAAAAGAGGGACTGGAGAGTTGGCTCAAGAGTTAAAAAGATGAGGAGGGTTTGGATACCTCTCCATATATACGATCACATGCATATACCTCCTGACAAACACAAAGGAGCACGTAGGGTTAAAACCAATAAAGATTTAAAAATATGGAGGTATCACATGAATATAGATTTCTTTTTAAACTATATAAAGTGAAAGGCAATCATGTGGGAAGGTGTTCACCATGTTTGTAAGTCACTAGGCAAATGCCAGTCAAAACAAGCAAGTGCTTCACACTTATCAAGATGGCTTGAAATAAGTCCAGGAAAACAAGTGCTGGGTATGGGACACGTGGAGGAAAATAGACCCCATGTGGTATTCCTGGGTGGTAGTCTGCCTTAGGAAGGAGCTTGGCTGTCAGTTCCCAACTAAACATAGGATCCTCCAAGAGGTAGCAAGCAAATGATGTTATAGCATGATTTCTGTTTTACAGTTTCAACTCAAACATTTTTCTATAAAATTATACAACTTAATATGATTGGAAATAAACCACATTAATGCTTTTGTTTTCCTTTGCACTAAACAGCACAAGGGTCTTTTGACTATCAGTCTGTAATCTCTCTAGCCAGTCTTCTCTCAGACAGATGTTCCATTCACCTGATAAATGTTTAGGAGTCTCAAACTAGACAGACGTGACTCCCGATTTCCTTCCAAACCATCAATGAGACCATTGAATTATATATAGTACTATGTTTTGCAGAATCATTTTTTCTTGGAAATTTGGGAAACCTTGAATAATATTTAGAGTCATTCTCAGGCAACTAAGTGATCTGAGTAAGCTTGCTAGAAGCAGGATTGGCAGTTAGAATATATGTCTAAAGAAAGCTCTATACATTAACACATTTTCTTAAGATGTTATTTAACTTCTGGTGACAAATTTGTTATTATCATTACTGACTGGCTGTACTCAGGCAAAGTAAACAATTTTCTTTAGTGTCTCTTCAAAATTTCAGCCATAATTGCTGACATTTGTGATTGTCAAGATACCACAGGGTTGTTTTCTTGTCTGTGCAATAAGATTCTATTGTTATTGAGCTTAGACCCGTAGAAAGAAAAATTCTATCCCAATCATATTAAACATAATCTTAGATTTAATAAGTAGTTGTTTTTCTTAAAGTGCCCACCCTTCAGTTTCTTTAATTTACATTTTCATCTATATTCAAGGACCTCATAGTAATTTATTTACTCTCGGGGTAGAGGTTTGATGATGACTGCATGTATTGTCCTTGGTTGGTGCCATAGATCGAGCAGAACCCCTGGGCCCAGATCTGCCCATCATACGTGGAGTCATCATCAAACCCATACCCAGATCCAGCCAAGGGACAGGACATTCTCCACAGTTAAGTGGAGACTGGGGATTGATTTTCACATGAACTCTGGTGCCCCATATTTGGCCACGTCCCCCTTGATGGGGAGGCCTGATGGCACTCGGAGGAAGGATAGGCAACTACCAAGAAGAAACTTGACACCCTAGCATCATATTCAAGGGGAGGAGGTCCCCATCAGTCACAGTCATAGGGAAGGGGAATGGGGTGAAAGCGGGAGGGGAGGGAGGAATGGGAGGATGCACGGGATGGGATAGCAATTGAGATGTAATATGAATGATTTTATTTTTCAATAAAAAATGTTATACTGTAAAATAAAAATAATAATGACTTATTTACTCTCATGCAAACATTGTATTTGTTCCAAGATTTTTTTTAATTAAAACTTTTTATTTGGGAATTCCCCACATAAGTATTATATTCACATAATTTTCATCCCTCCATCCTCTGACTCCAACTCCTCTAATATATCCTCCATCTCTCTCAAGTTCATTACCTCTTCTATCATTGTTATCATTACAGATAAACACACACACACACATACACACACACACAGAGCTACCAAGTCCACTTACTGTTACACTTACATACATACGATTTGGGCTGGATAACTTATCAGAATATCTGTCCTCGGGAAAGGCTGTTTTACCTACTCTTAACAGCCGCCTATTGCCTGCAGCTTTCCACTAGGATTGGAACCTTGTGGAAATTTTCCTATCTGTGTTTCATGTCACCTATGTTGTCATTATTTGAATATTGTTTAGGTAATCATACTTGACTACTCACTGTTGCAGAGTCCCTGCCAAGTCTAGAAGACACCATCTAACAGGTGTCCTCTTACAGTCTATCCACCCTCAAGGAGTTTAAGAGTAAAATAAATGGTAACTTATTTTTATATGAAATAGTTTATGTTTTAACATTTAGACCAACCATTACATACAATGAGGATGAAAGAAAAGACCAAGTATTACCTGAAAAGAGATTTTCTGGGGGATCCAAAGTGCTTTTACGTTAAGAATGTAAACAATTTCCTACGGAAAATAAAGGTATGAACATTCAATGTGTTTAAGTCAGGTCATTCCTGCGATTAAATTTCTCTTGCATTTTTCACAGTTTAGCACTTTTCATTTAGGGTTAAATGCTTTGCAAAAGGGGAGGGAACAAAGAGGAACCATGATTCCTCCTTGGATTCACTAGAAGAGCCTAGGGATGGGAGAGAGGTGTAGATATTTCTTCATCTGCTTCCTGATTAGTGTACCCCTCAGTTCACAGAATGGCTATGTTCATCCCCGCTCTCTCCAACCAGAGTTTTGCTGTATGGTCTCTTATAGATAGACCCAGCTCTTGTCATTGTCTCTCTCTGGGTGCACTAAGATTAAAGTGCTCTGGGCAATCCATTTTGTTAACTTTTTTAAAAAAAAAATTCAGAATCCTACAATTACTAACAGGCCAAAGGCAGCCTAAGTAGATAGAATAACATGTGTAAATTCCCCAGGAGAGAGAGAGAGAGAGAGAGAGAGAGAGAGAGAGAGAGAGAGAGAGAGAGAGAGAGAGAGAAGTCATGGATGGATGAGTGTACATGGCACTGAATACAGGCAGCATGCAAGGTGCAGAATATGTCCACAAGACCTGTACAATGTAAAATGTATGAATCATATGAATTCTGTCTTTATTATAGGGGATTTTTCTGTAAGTATCAAGGCAGGGTGTGCCTTGATCAGATTTGCATTTTTACAAAAAGCAAGAGGATCAAATTGGGGAAATTTAAAAGTGGATGTGTACTGGCCAATTTTCTGGAATTCTTTGATTCTTTTGAAATAGGGTTGGTCAAATAAAATAAAGAGTTAACGATGGAGGTTTAATCAAAGATAAACATTACAGTAGTCAGGATTGCCAGAACAACAGCATCTACCAAATGACAACGTGTAGATCCTTAAAATCTCAGACACAAAAGAAAAAAACAAAAAAAGTCTTCTTACCAAGAAGACTTTGCTGATATAATCAAATTGAGGAGCAGTATGACCTGGGGGTATCTCCTCAAGGATCCCATCCTTAGTTTCTAAGCATCAGTGTGCCTGGACTTGAGGACACTATGTGAAGGGGGCAAAATACAAGTATAATCAGAGGCCTCAGGAAGACTTAGTCCACAGTCTGATAGTGGACTTCCAGCTTGAGGGTCTAGGAGAAATTCTATCATTTCTGTTAATTCCTCTTAGTCTGTAGCATTTGACATTTTGTTATGTTGGCTCCAGAAAAACCAATAAGTGTGTTTGAGATGAGATGACTCTGAAGGAGGCAACTGAGCACAAGGAAATCAGGAATCCTTAGCCAGAAAGAGGGAGGCAGGAGAGGCCTTCAGGGAAGGAGGGTGATGGGAGAATCAAAGCAGCCCTGGGTTCAGGATGATGCGCATCTCTCAAAAAGCTGCAAGAGGCTAAAAACTAAACAGCATCCAGTGACGGTCTCTTTGCCAGATTCCGTAAAGAAGTCTAGCCGCTTTGACACCTTGGTTTTAATGCTCCCAAATCTACTTCTCATTTCTGATGTTGAGAACCAGAAAACTGGCAGGGAGTGGGGAGGTGTTTGGGGTAAGTAAGAGGTACTTTGCTATTACCAATAGGTTATAGCGATGTGATGTCTCTGCTTTTTGCATAGTATTTGAGGCACACAGATAGCACCTG
The DNA here is from genome assembly GCA_907169655.1 of Acomys percivali. Lineage (NCBI taxonomy): Eukaryota > Metazoa > Chordata > Mammalia > Rodentia > Muridae > Acomys > Acomys percivali. The sequence continues at coordinate 20,173,349 of OU015747.1, read as the reverse complement.
CTAGTGGGTCTGAATATGAAAGACGTACTTTTTTTTATATACTTTACTTTTCTCTTTCAAAATAGAAATAGAATTATATCTCTTTCTCACCTCCCTTTCCTCTCTGCAACCATTCCCAATACCCTCTACCAACAGCTCCCATGGTCCCCCGTTGAGCTGATACCCTATGTTTTTTTTTAATTATATGTCTGATGTATATATGTATATTTGTGTGTGTACATATGTATGTATATATGTGTGTACATGAGTTCATAAATATGTAAATGAAACCTGCTGAGTCCATTTTTTTATTTGTGTGTATATGGTTTTAGGGCTGACTCCACTACATTGGATAATCAGTATTTCTTTTTTTAGGCTTCTGGGAAATTATTTATTTCCTGTTGAATGGATCTTAATTCAAATTAGACAATTACTGGTTACCACCAGCATGTGAGTGCCATGTATTACATGTCTACAGCTATATTGCCTTGCTGATCACTGCTGTGATTCATAGGTATTACAGCTGGGTAGGACTGTTTAATTGCTTCCCTTTCCTGGCAACGTGCATAGTATTTTATAGCCTGTAGGAAGGAGACTTCAGCCAAGATCCAGCTTGAATCATCCTAGTCCCATGTCCAAAGAGTGTGAAGTGTCTTCAGCAGTAGGTTCCCACCGCCAACCTGGAGGCAGTCATTGGCTATATTGTTGGTAGAGTCACCTGTACCGCTCTGACCAACTATCCACAAGAAGGTTTCCTGCATTAAAGTCTGCTTATGAGAGCCCTGAACTGTACAAGATACTTTTTTGATGCTCAGGTTTGATGCCAATGCTTGTCCTTAGAGTAAAATTTGACACATATTCTGGTCTTATTTTGGTGCATTATTTTGAGAACTTAATCTTCCATTCAACACCAAAGTCATCTATGCTGGAATCTACTCTCATCACTCTTTGTTTTGAAATGCATAAAGTGAGCTTCTCTTTTGAAGAATGTCTTCAATAGGAAAATGGCTACTAGTCAATACTGAATTATCTTCATAGACATTAAACAGTTTTGTTCTCTTTTCAATAACCCAATGAATAGCATCTACCACCTAAGGCCTATACTCAGCAGTAGGTTCCTGACTCTACATAAGCTCTTGAGCTTAGTAAATAAAAAGTTTTGAATGCCTTAAAGATTTCAGGACCTCAACTGTTTGCTATTCATTTTGCATGGCTATCTCATTAATATTGATAAAAACATACCGATTATGTTGTAAAAGCTACTTCAAAGGCTTAAAAAGTATAACTGTTACTGGATTGAAGGGTTGGTGGACTAGAATTGGTGTAATTGAACCTGGATCGAAATGAAACACTGTTATTTGTTTATTGTAGCAAAAATAATTGAGGTTTCAACTATATCTCCTTGAGCTGCTTTGGAAATCTTTCAAGGCAGTTTCATGTAACACTGCCATTGTGCACAGTTCTGTCTGTCAGTGTCCCTTGGCTCGGAGAAATGTCCCTTAGGTCATTCATGACACAGGGATACCCTCACTTGCCAAGAGGCAGTTTGTTCACTGTGTGTGGTGTCTGAAGGTTCCCTCAGAGATGTGTCTCCCATGCTCACTGTATCTTTTCAGCTTCCTCTGGTCCATATCCTCCAGCAACCAGTGCACATGACTTCTTGGAATCTCTGCTTGATCAAACATCTGATATTTTCCTGCATGTCTTGGAACCTGACATGTCTTAACAAGATAGTAACTTGCTTAACTTTAATGATGTTTCACAAATCTTCACTCTGCCACTGCCAGCAACCTTCGACTTAAGATGTATGGATCACCAGGAAAAATAGTTTTTATTATTATATCCAATTTACAGATGATAACTAATGTTCATTGTATCCCTGTGTACATCTATGTCAAGCAAGAGATGTGATATCTTGGGAAAAGTCATCTTTAGAGTCTTCTGAGATACTGACTTTACACCACCTAAATTATTTGTAATGTGATCCCGTTTCTATGATACTAGCCCTTTATTGGGTAAAGTCAAAATCACCACTCTGCTGCATCGGCTGGCTAGCTTTTTCTGTAAAGCTCCAGGTAGAAATATTTTAGGCACTGTGGACCAAGGGTGCCTAAGTCCTGCCACTGCAGCAAGATGCCAGCAGTTGACAACCTGTAAATGAATAAGCAAGTCTGTGTTTCAATGAAATTAACTAAGATTAATTAAAACAGGCAAGAGGCCCACTGAATGTTTTTAAATTGCATGCAGAGGATAGTGTTTAAGATGCTTCAGTGCTTGCTATTGGGATTGCAGATGAGAGAGGTATGGGAGAATGGGGAGAGAGAAGGAAGACCCTACAAGAAGACCATCAAGGCTGATGGATCTGGACCCAAGGTAGCTTGCACAAATTCTTGAACCAACCAAAGACAATGCGTGTAGTAAATCTAGACCTCTTGTTTAGGACAGCACAGCATTCTCCACAGTTACGTGGAGAGTGGGTCTGATTCTGATATGAACTCTGGTGCCCCTGTTTGACCACTTCCCCTTGGTAGGGAGGCCTGGTGGTACCCAGAGGAAGGGTAAACAGGCTACCAGGATGAGACTTGATAGGCTGCGATTATACAGTGAGGGAGGAGGTTCCCTTCTCTCACAGGCCTAGGGGAGGGGGAATAGGATGAACGAGGGAGGGAGGGCGGAACAGAAAGGCACACGTGAGGGGATAACAAGTAGGACGTAATCTGAATAAATTATATAAATCTGTATAAATAAGGAAAAGATGCCGCAGTGAGGACATGGAAGAGGAGAGAGGTCAGGAAACGTCCAGATGTGCCTACGTTCTCTGGCATTCTGGAAACTCTGGAGATGAACAGTGCTCCTCAGAGAAGACAAAGCAAACAAGTAAGCTTTTCCTTTCTTCCTTATGTGAGCACACCTGACTAGCTCCTGCCCCACAGGTGTAAGTTTGTATTTGCGCTGATATTTAAAACTGAGAACAGTCAATTCAGGAGTAGGGATGAAGGTGCTGTCTGGAGATCAGGAAAATATATATAAATATTACAGCTTGGTTCTGCACAGCTTTGCTTGCTGAGAGCCCAATATTGCCACCGTCAGGATAATCTTCTAACATTAAGCTCTTCAAAAGTTGTACTACAACAACAACAACAACAACAACAACAACAACAACAACAGAATTTCTCAGCGTTGGATCCAGCATGCTAGATGCTGTTCAAGAAAATTATTTTCTGTGACCTTTCCAAGAAAACCTTCTTAGCCTATTTTGGGGAATCCAAAATAGTCTACAAAAGAAACTACTGCCTCATGCTTGTCATTTTAGTAGAATTTTGGAGCTGATAACATACTAACATAGTTTAAAATTATCTGTGTGTCCATTTGTTTAGAAAATATTTTGGGGCGCACGCCTTTAATCCCAGCACTCGGGAAGCAGAGGCAGGCGGATCGCTGTGTGTTCGAGGCCAGCCTGGTCTACAAAGCGAGCCCAAGACAGCCAAGGCTACATAGGGAGACCCTGTCTCAAAAAAACCAAAACCAAAAACAAAAACAAGAAAATATTTTGGGGGATGATGATATTCAATTAATACATCAAGAGACCCATAAAATATTCAGATGTTTTGGGCTGACATTTGAAGCAACGAGCCCCTTATTGTTAGAAGTAATCAAACAGGAACAGAAACAGCCTGAAAATGCTGTTCAGATTTTATAACGGATGCTATTTTAAGAAAATAGTCTATAATTGGGCATGGTATCTCATTCTTTTGATCCCAGCACTCAGAAGGCAAAGGCAGGCAGGTCTCTGAGATCAAAGTCAGACAGATCTACAGAGAGAGTTTCAGACAGCCAGGGCCATATAGATTAGCCCTGTAGCAAAAGAGCTGTGAAAATGGAACTGCTTTGAAAGGTTTCCAAAACAGGTCAAGGAGATGTGGTTACATCCTCAATTGTCTTTGCTATAATAAACAATATAGTGTACGATGTATATGTACATTATATATTCCAAGAACCACCTACCTCTGTATTATTTGTTCCCTAACCTATATCAATGCATACTGGAGAGGTAGGTGACCTGTCTAAGAGTTACCTAGTACCTAGTAGAAGGTGGTGAGCCCACCAAGATGCTGACTTTAGAAGGTGTTAATGGCATTCTCATGGGATCTATGTAGCTCCCATAATGGTAGAATTACTTTAAAGGCCCCCGAACTTTTGTTTGTGTCTCACCACATGGCTTTTCTATATGGGCTCTGACCTTGGTGTCATCTCTATGCAGCTATGCTTCTAAAGGGTTCCTCAGAAGAGCTAGATGGGAATTGATTCTTTCATGTTGCCTTTCTAGCCTCCAAAATGACAGATAAATAGAATTGTTTTCATAAAGAATCTAACCTCTAATCTCAGGGATTTTATAATGACAGGAGAAAGTAGACTGATGCACAACCTCTCAAGGAAGAGGAGAGACACAGGAACCAGAACACTGAACTCTGTCTGCTCTGCACTCTCTTTCAAGTTAAAAATGCCTATTATGACCTGCTTCAGACATTGGACATGTGGGAAGTTTCTTTTCAAGAAAGGTGTTCAACTCTTAACGACAATAAATAAAATGAACCCAAGCTGCTAAGAAATGCATTGGCTTCTTCTCTTAAGACCTATATTTGCTATAAGCAGATTTTCACATTACTAATGAGAACTCTGTTTTCCTGTTTCCTCAGTTCCTCTCTGATTTCCACTCAAGAGGCCTAAAATTCTCATTTTAGGTATATTTTATTGGTGATATCCAGTAAAAGAACAGAAAACCTCCCATGCATTTTTGTTCATGAGGAATAAACATTTAGTTCAAGTTCTGAGTATCATTAATAAAGAATTTTTTAAAAGTCAAGCGATATGTATTTATCAAGAAATCAGTCCTCTGAGGATGAAGGGGAACCTTTAATAAATATCTTTTTTTTTTGCTTTTGCCTTTTGCTGTTTCTTCAAGTGACTTCTAGACTTTTCTCAGACTTTAAAACTGATTCCCTTAAAGAGCAGAGGAGTCAGAGGAAGCAATGAAAAGCCAGATGGTTATTAATGGAGGATCCCAAAGCTGTTAGTCCTGAGTGATGACAGGTATGGCAAAGTGTCTAATGCACATTTACTGAGCGAATACATTACTGAAGTCACTGTTCCCAAATCCTATACTGAATTCTTCTATAAAAGAAGGGATTTTGAAATGAACACCATCAGGCTTAAATACTGGACCAATATAGACTTACATAACAATTTTAGAAGAGTGCTTCTAGTGACAAACTAAAGCAATAAGCAGGTGTTCTGCTCACATGAAATTCACTCACCTTGGAAAATATTGATATGTATTTATTGTGCAAGTGCTGAAGGAAACTACACATGGTTTCTGGCAAAATCAAGTGCTAGAAATAAATTCTGTCTGTATGGCATATGCTATAAACACATAGATGATAAATAAATTTAATTTCATTTAGGTTTCTTGTACTTACTATTTTAAATATTTGCAAAAGGCCTCTGTGTGTGTGTCTGTGCATGTGTGTGTGCATGTGTATGCATGTGTGCGTGTATGCGTGTGTGTGTCTGTGGATGCGCATGTGTGCATGTGTGCACGTGTGTGTCCGCGTGTGTGCGTGTGTGCGTGCGTGAGGGTGTGTGTGTGTGTGTGTGTGTGTGTGTGTGTGTGTATGTGTGTGTGTCTTAATTTAAATGTGAAGCCTAACTAGTTGGCAGAGGAGAAAGGAAAGATAATTTTCACAGGGTTCCCCTTGGATCCATCCTGACCCACACTCCTAACTGGATTTTTGGCATGGCACTGAAGCAAAGGGAAAGCCATAGTATCGTAAAGCTTCCTCAGAAACACCATTTGTAGTTGCTAACAGACCAAGGTTAAAAACAGACCAGCCTGAAGGGATTAGCTGTCTGAGTGGATGCAATTTGCTTCTTTAATGACACAGGCTGCATTGAGAACGTTCCTTCAGCTCTGGCTTCATATACTGTTTCAATTTCATTTCCATTCTCAAATGCAGGGTGCACTAGAATGGCCTTTAGCTCCAGTCAGAATTTCTAAAGACCAAAGTTCAAGGCAACTCTGGTCTTTTCCCTGAGCAGGCTTTCCTGTGCTTCCCAAGGTTGAGTCCTGGGTTATTGGGGACAGCCTGAGAAATCCCCAGTGGAACTGATGGGTTTGTTTTTTCATGCACCAATGGCAGAGTCCATTAATTTTCAAGACACAGTATAAACCCCATCTGGGATCCAAAGTGTTTGTGGAGATTACTTGCCAGGGAAAAGAGTTACTGAATGAATTAAAAGTAAATGTCACTTCCTCAAACTCAGTCTGGTAAACACAGCTTGGGGAAATATTTCCTTTTGCCTGAGTGACAGCTGTTGAAGGTAGGTAAGATGGTGCTTTCAGACCTGGATTAGGTCTGCACAGTGTTACATGACTAGTCAGCTGGTTTGGACCCCTAGGGTTTAGTACACTAGATGGTTCATACTCTCTCACTGTCCATTTGCAGAGCCCAAAGGCAGTCTGCAATGCAAGCACCACAAACAGCACTTTTATAGTCCAACAAGATCAATAGAACAGCCCAGAAAGGCCCAAAGCAATTTGCTTCCCTTCTCCTCAGCTCTCAATTACATTTGCTGCTAATGGCCATGAGCTGGACCCACACTTGCTGACCGTTCCTAGGGTTCAATGTTTTATAGGAGAGAATCAAGCTTTGTTTCTTATCTAAATTGCTAGTCTGTTCTTGTTTTCATCTTGAATACACTAGAGAACTGTTGTCAGCCTCTTGACTTCAACAGAAAAGTTAGCTCAGATGCACCATGCCTGTTACTTCGTAGTGGAAATACCCAAGTAAATTTATGACCCAATACTAATCGTTTAAGGCACAGAGTACAGCTGTTGACCATGTAATTATTTCCCTGTAGCAGGCAGCAGTAACAAACAGTAACTAATGGGGCTGTGCTTCCCCTTTGTGGAAATAAAATATACAACAAATCAAGACCACATTCTGAGTCCATTCCTTCAGGCCTAGCACATCCTCACTGGTGGCGAGGTATAGTTTCTAGAAAAATAGAATGTTTGCAATCTGGGACCCAAAGACATTACAAATAGGGAGGCCAACACATAAGTCAAAACTTGTGGGAAAGAATGAAAGAAGAAGTGGAAATTAGTGGCATTTTTCACTAGAATATGGTGGGGCAAACCATATTATGTCTAGATCTGTGAGGGCCCATGCTGTTATTACCTGGTACCTAACCCTGTTAACTTTTTAAGCATTTAGTTTATCTCAGGTCCTTCCTGCCCCTGTGACTGACTCAGCTCTGTCTCATGGTCTTTGGATTTTTGTAGCTTCTGAGTCTGAGAGTTTGAAGACCAGTGGTTCCAGGCCATTGACTGCCTACTGTATCTTATAGCTGGGTTGATTCGCTGGATGTGAACGGCAGCCAAATTCTCTGGATTAAATTCTAAGCAAAAATTCTGAAGGGAGTTAATTCCTTTCTGCAAGATTGGTCTGGTCCAGGGACACTGAAAAACTTCCTTACTTAGCTTCCTTCCCTGCCAGACTATTTCTACCCACACTTCCATCCCACTGTTTCACCCTTTCTGCTGGAAGAGTATCCTTAAAAAGTCACTTGCCTGAGAATTCTTGCTTGAGAATCTGATTAAGACATGGTGTTCTATATCATCTATGCACACTCTGTTACATATGCTATATATTTTATATATACAGACTATTAGCCTGTACAACAGTCCTTCTAGGAAACCTTAGGTCAGGGAGTGCAGCCAGCCTGCTCAGTATCATGGAGTGGGGAGACAGTAGAAGCATGTGCCTCTTCTAGGAAGGGGAGGAGAAAGGAAAAGGACAGATAATAAGTACGTAGAGCGATAGATACCAGAAGATTACATCTATTGCTCTCATGTTTATAAAGAACCAGAAAAGAGGACCTTGAAGGCTCCAAATACAGAGAAATGCATTTATTTATAGGAGCTGAACATGGTTGATGACTGGCTAGTTATTACACATTGTATATGTGTTGCAAATTACCACACTGTACCGCATACATATTATAACCATTCTGTGCTAATTACAGATAAATAATTGAATTTAAATGTATTGATTATAATACAGTCTCATTCTCAAAAGACAATAAAAGCAAGCATATGTGTGCCTTGGGAACCCACAACTTGACCTTTCAGTCATTACATTTTTCACTCAGAACAGGCAGGGACACAGAGTCCAGAGACACTTCTTAGAAAAAAATCACACTTAAAGAGAATGGTGTGCTGCTAACTAGGCCATGTACAAATGTTGAATTCTTACCAAAATATTGTTTTGAGAAGACAATGGTAAACATAGATTGTGTTCTGCAGTCACTGAGGGAAAGTAGAGTCAGCATAAAAAGGTCCTTACTCTTGACCCTGGAAGCAGTTTTGAAAACTGCTGCATGAGTCATCCAGTGCACATTTTCGAAACAAAGTACTTGTGTTTGGAGTTGTTGTGTTTGCTGTCTTCACTAGACACAAATCTTTGCAAACAGTAAATCAATAAAATCACCCTTTGTAGCCACTGAGGAAGTTAGAAGCTTGGCAGCAAATGACAAAGGTCTAAGAAACCTTCAGCTAAGATTTTTTATACAGAATTAGTGCAAATTAAAGACATCAATTGGAGAGAATTATAGTTAGCGGTTAGCTTGATCCCTCTCATTAGTAACTTCCACTGGGCTTCCATCACAAATCAACCATATAAAGTAGCCCTGAAAACAAACAAAAGAATCCTTTTACCAACTTTCTTAATAAAAGATTACTCTCCAATGGCCATTGCATTTATCCCAAAGATTCCATTCTCTTTTGATTTACCTTTATTAGATTTGGGGTGTGGAGACTCAGGGATGCCACAGGATCAGGGAGGTTTATGACTCATACTAGAATCATAGACAACAGTCCCATGGGGCCATCACTTTGACACAGTCTCCTTTCCCTTCCTTCCTGGACCTTCCAGGGAAGACAAACAAACAATGCCTACCTCATCACCTTATTTTGGATTGAAGATCTTTATCAGAAGCCAGTAACAACAATGAATGGATGTGATTAAGGTCTGAGTGTCACTGCACATGTCGTTGAGGAAGGGTCTCAAAAGGAGGTAGAGTGTTAGAAAACAGAGTGTTATCTTTTAACACTACTATCAAAATGCAGTCAACTCACAGAGATTAGTGCAGATATAGATGACAATAGAGACATTAAAGTGCCATATCTCAAGTTACATGGAGTTTTTCTCAATGGTGTTTACTTTCTATATAACATAATTGTTTTTAAATGATGAGCACAATTTAATTTTGAAAGTAAATTTATATTGTAAGAAAATAAAAATCACTGTTAAGACAAGACAAATCAATTTTCTACAGACTTTGATCTTTTATCTTTGCAGCTTGTCTTTTTCAAGTTTTAGCCCCAAGATCATCTTTAGTTTTGACTGCAAAGCTTTCCAGAGAGGCTTTCTAGTCATGTATATGACTCTCTGTAAGTGTAAAGAATTCAAGTAAGATATACAGATACCACACAGTATATCGAGGCATCTTATTCTCATATAAGTATGCATAGTGTGTAGTAGATAATTGTTTAAATATTAGGTTTTTCAAGCTACACCTTTATTCCGTCTCTTCCCACCCTTAAGAAATACAGACTGGACCTCAAAATGCCAGCACCTGCAAACATTTTCCTCCAGCTACACATATCAAAGTTGTCTGTACAGTTAAGAGAATCTGTCTTCTTTATTCAATTTACCTCTGTTATACAAGAAATGTGAGGAGTCTCTGGTTCACTTGTCTGAGATATACGCTTATCTCCCAATATTTTTAATCATCTTTACATAGCTAGGGATTACGTAGGTCAGAGGATACTTGTATTGTCATAATGTAGTTTCAGGAGTTCACCTTTCCAATATCAGGATGGCCACCACAATACATCCTTCTGTTTTCAGTGAGGATGCATGAGACAATGCACATGGGATTGACTTGTAGCAGGATATGGCAATGCAAGTCATCTTAAACACTCATTAAGAGATGTTTTTGCATTTTCCATAGAAGTAGATGAAGAATTTTCATTTTCAAAGGAATTTTTGAAATAGTGTCTTATTTTACTTCACGCTCTTTTATGAGCAAGAATCTATAGATCACCCTTGAGGGAAAAGGCAGCTCTATACCTTAGTGTTACAAATTATTGAGCTCTAGATTCATCCAAAAGAAAGAAGCATCTCTACTTCTGCGATGGCTTCCAAATTCTCAAAGTTTTTGTGTCCTCGGTGTCTCTGTGTATCATTTTCATTTGCATCTAACATTCAAACACCATCTTCTTGCTTTATTCCATGCTTCTCATGCCCCTCCAGAATATGCTGACTTTACCTTTGGCGCCTTGTCTCCTCCCCATGCACAAGTTTTGTGGTGCCTTCTTATTTATGATTTCCCCTACCCTTGAATGCCTGCTTTCACTCTCTACCAACTGGAAGCCTTTTCTGGTGACTCCAGTTATTATTGAACATACAACCCAATAAGATTATTTATTATTCTCTCTTGAACCCTAATTGCTTCACCTACATAAATAATTGCCATAGAAACAACCACACTATCAAATTTAACTGTCATTTCCTTTGGAAAATTAAAGCCTAAAAGTGTTCTTGATGGATATTATGACTTATAAAAGAGTATATCTCACAATCATATAAAATACTATGGATGTATCATCTATTATCTATCTATCTATCTATCTATCTATTTATCTATCTATCTATCATCACCTTTAAATAGATAAGAATCAAACAGAATAACCATATGGCTATATATACTTCATAACCAAAAGCAAGTGGAAGAAATTAGTATTTCTGAAGGTAATGTTCTATAAGGGAAACCTTATAGGGAAACACTGATTTAGCCTTCACTGCTCCTGTGGAAATGCAAGTTAGGAGTCCCGAGAACCACAAGATACACCATTTTGTGAAATGACTAATGTAAAAAGTATTTTATGAATGTTTATTATTTCACATCTTAATTAGCACACAAACACAATTATTCATCAATACCAAAATTGTGATCGGCAACACTGTCAACTATGTCTGAAATAAGATTATATAATACCACTGTGCTCTCTAAGACATGTCCCAGCTCCTTGCCAGTAGCAACTCATCGAACACTTTAGTATTGAATATAAAGTTCATTTTAAAAAGTGACATCAACAAACAAAAAAAACTGTGAAAAAATATTGAACTAAACAATTGCTGTTAAAGACTCTCACCTGTAATATTAAAAGCTAAGCAAAACTTTATAGTGCATCACCTAGTTTGGTCTTCCTGGGAATATTTTTGTTGGACCATCTTCATATGTGCCACTTTGTTCATGGGTACAAATGACTTTCTAAGCATCATGCATATTGGATTCAAAACAACAATGCATTTTTGCAAGTAGATGAATGTAATATATGGACTCTGTGAATAGTAAGGGCAATAGCTCATGCTGAAAGACTAGGAATGGTTTTGTGTTAATAAAATTATTTGGATGTCTTTGGATTGCTGTTGTTATATAAGAATACTTTATTTCTTAGGATGAGCAAAAATTTTTCTTAAGGTTCACGGCTGAAACATCAGGTATGCTGTGCATATTTCAAAAGCAGAGAGAGAGAGAGACAGACACAGAGAGAGAGAGAGAGAGAGAGAGAGAGAGAGAGAGAGAGAGAGAGATCTTCTCAAGCTTACTGATATTTTTCTTTATATATTTGATGACATGGAAAATGTCAGGCATGCAATCAAGTCTAGATTAACATATTGCTTCCACAAGTTACAGTCATGGCTTTCTCATCAAGACCCATACGATCTTAACTCTATTCTCCTTATCCGTGAGAAGTCCTTTACTGTGAATTGCCATCAACACGTGATATTTCCTTTCTCTATTGAAATGCCTTGGAAGTTCCTGGCTAATGTGAGTGTGTGTTCTCTAGTACCGTGCTTCTCACATGTTCCTGGTACAGAAATTTGCCTGTTCAAATGCAGAATGATACAGTAAATCTCTGGGATAATTTTGGGAATGATGCAATAACCTGTACTTTCAGCATGCTCTATAATGCTGATCCTGTGGGTGCATGGATGAACTTAGAATAACAAAATCCCACACTATTAAAAATATTATCCTTCATATATCAAAAGTTCTGTTTTATTCAAAGTATTTTTTTCTTCCATTCTCCACAAGCATTTATTTACTGACTGAAGTTCTAGTTTTCAAGTGAAATGGGCACAGCCATGAACTATTTTCAGCACACCTGAAATGAACTGGTCACTCTCAAGTGCATATTTTAATTCATAGAATAATAGAACTGTGGGAAAACAGGCAGAGAAATCTGAAGTAGAAAAATACAAACAAGGTACTTGAACATAATTTCCATTTCAAATTGGAATGGTATCTATAACTTACTATTTACTTTCTATGTTCTAGATATACTACTGCCAAAGTTGTGAAATACCTCAGAAATGAGTGATTTATGAGTAATTGCCTTTCTTGCTGGAAGATACTGATTTACTTTTAAGCCTTTACATGGTAAATCTTTAAACAGAAGAGCAGGAATTTTTGATTTGCTGTGGTTGACAAAGTACTTGATGAGACCTTTCATGAGGGTGGCATATTTCATGTCACTTTTTCAGGAATACCTATGGTGGCTGAAATTCTAAAGCCAATGATAAATGGTTTCATTGGCACAGGTATTTTGAGTGCACTGTAAGTAGAAACAGATAGCAGGGCACAGCATTCTCATAATTTCTAGGAGAAAAGCGTAGCTGTTCACTGTGTTCTGAGGAAGTGAGAGAGTTAGGGATAGGAAGTGACTGGGATGGTACCATGGATTCAAAGCATATCTAGCTCAGTGAGACACCAGTGTCTTAGGTGGCTGTCAAGAGAGGCGGGATGAAACACTGGACGCTGTTGGGTCTTTCTCGTTTGCTGGAGCTTATTATGAAATATTGATCTTTTTCTGCTCTCGGCTTTTGCCCTGTCTCTGAAGATACCAGTTCTTTTATGCCTTGTCATTCTGTTTTGAGTTTCTTTGGACTCAGAATGGTAAACAATCAAGAAGAAGAGAAGATCCAGGCTTTTCAATCAGGTCAGAGAATATTCTTTTTGAGAAAGGAGAAAGCTTTGCCAGGGAGAAAGGCAGAGAGTGTGCACTACTAACTAATTTATTAAAGACAAAAAGTCTCCATATTTTACTTTCACGTTCGGTCTGCCCTAAGATGAGGCATATCCCTGGCTACTCTTGGACAGTGAACACAAAAAGAAAAGAAACATGGCTATGATGTCACATAACCTTGATAACACATACCACACAGTAACTGATGTAAAGGGCCTCATGGGCACCACATCGACTGTAATGATTGTTATAAAGTAACAATTCTCACTGCATTTCAGTATCCTTTTTCTTCAGGTGTTGTGATAAATCATGGGAAGATGTAATTTATTTATCTTACAATGATACAGGCAAGGGAACCATTATTTCTTTTTGACACCTGATGCAATTGCTTCTAGAAGTTAACAGTGAGTTTCTTGTCACAAAAATCTCAGGCAAGGAAGCCAAGTTTTCTTGTCCTCTGCATATTTGTATCCTGGCAATATATTCCAGAAAATTACTTAAGCAAGGATACCTGGTAAAAGCGGCAAAACTTTGAATCTTTTACTTGCATTCTGCCATTTTTTAAATCTCATTTTACCTACCAAAATTGTGGCAAAGTATTAATTTCAGCTATCAAATATCCATGAACTTATAGTAACTTTACCATTCACTTTCTATATGTGCAGCTTCCATAGTCTTTCAAATCCTGCTCTAATAGTTAATTTGTACACTTGATCTTAGCCAAAAGGCCAAGAAGCAATAGTTAATTTTTATTATATTTGCATTTTATAAGTTTCCTTATCTATTTCTTGTAAATACTACCCTTCTATGTCATGCAAAAGAAACTCTCAGTGTCAGACATTGGCACTGAAATTTCTAATGCATCTTGGAGTAACAGTTCCTGATGCTTTCCCTGTGCATCCTATCTCAGAAGTCATTTTCTAACCCTCTGCCCAAAGTGATGGGGGTTTTGTTTTGTTTTGTTTCATTGGTTTTAATTTTGGGTATGGCTCTAATTAGCTGTATTAATCAGATTAAGCAATTCTACTCTTTTGTGAAGAAGCCAATAAGCTTTCTCTCTTGGTGGGATATCACAACAATGGCATTTTCTTTCTTTCACCATAATCGGATGTTGTTACTAGATGCAGAACAATTGCAAAACAGAAAGATAAAAGAGGAGCAGAGATAGAAAAAGCCAGGAATTGGCTTTGCTCAACCAGACACCCACCACCTTTGTGTTTATAGTACAGCACAGTAGCTGCGACTTCAAGGAAATAACCCCAAGTGTAAATGACTGGATCTTTGAATGTTTTTTTTTCTTTCTGTTTTTCTTCTGTCACTGACCATATAATCTCTTCATATGGTAAAAGAGTTTGTTTTATTTGGCATATTAATACAATAAAATATTATAGTTACTGCAGCACAGAAAATACTCTATACATAGTTATTGAGTGAAAGAAAAGTTGTAATATGGTTCAGGTGGCCCCATGATTTTTGATAAATTAATAATTGACAAGTAACCTGTATGTCTCTTGCAATCTATGTAAAATGATATACTGTGGTCAAGGGGTCTATGAGAATGACATGCGTTTAAGAAATTACTCATCTTCAGTATCTTCCATACATTCCGAGATTGACAAAAAAAATTTAATCTCAAGGCACACATGTTGTTAGGAAGCACAGCCAACTATTGGAAGTAGAAGTATGGAGTTCAAGAAGGAGGTAAGAAGGAGGTGTGACAAAGAGGAAAGAAGAGAGAGAGATGCACATTATGTAATTAATAGCAGCAAAAGTTAGGGATAGGCTTTTAAAAGTTGTCACGAATAGACGAAAATGTTGTGTAAACATCAACTTCCCTTAGAACATCACTCCTGTTCTTTGTGTTCTACATTCTCTCCTGAAGTGGAAAACATGGGGTCCAAAATGAGGTTCCTCTCTGGGTGTGACTACATGTTGAGGAGTGAGCACCTCCACGTTATCCAGATCATACCAAGGAAAGAATCAATATGTAGAAGTCATTAAAAGTCCTGATGCTCTGACAAAATGTATAAACGTAGAGCTGTTAATGAAACAAGACTGTATATGCTCTCTCAAATGCCACCTTTTTGAGAACACAGCTCCCAGGGTAGCTGTCTAAATGAATGCCACCTCTTTGAGACTGTCATCTCTCACATCAAGGGTGCGGTCTCTCCCCTGTGAGTTGTATTTATTTCCATGCATTAGCTCCTCTGCCAATCTGGAAGCTCCTCCAGGAGCTGTTCCCATGTTTTATTCAGTTTTTCTTCCTCTGGGAGGCTCAACGCTTGGGCCTCACTTCTTTGAACACCCAAAGCAAACATGTCATTTTTCTTTCCCTTATTTTCTTGTCTGTGTCCTCTTCTGAGACAGACCTCTGCGAGTCACTTCACAGTTTTAAAAGGGAATACATTTACACTCTGATAGAGAAGCATGGTGAATGACAGGGCCAATAGTACAAAAGAAGCAAGAGAAAATATTTCTGTAGTAGAACTTGATGCATTTTTCAGTGTAAATTTGGACATGCATTTGCATTTATTATTGATAGTTTTAAAAACACCCTAAAGTGATGTTTTCTTTGATTACATTACTTCATACCTGCCAATAGATGATAGACCAAAGGACTCAGATTATAGGAGTAAATGTAACTCCTTTGACTCTTACAGGACACAGATAGATTCTATCCAGATGTTGCTTATTTATCTTTTTCTCATAGCAAATACTGTTTGATCATTCTCATACTAATAATGAGGACAGATCAGCTCACACTGGACTTTCAAATCCTCTTAATCCTGAACAGAACTTAAACTACAAATTTTAAAATATTTAAAAACAGAGATGCGTGCCTATTCCATTCAACAGTGCGCAGGGTATGAGCAAAAACACCTGGGAGATTTAGATTGCGCTAGCCCCGGGAAGTGTTAAATGAAAACAGCACATATTTGAGGAAGGTACGCAGCACTACTTTACAAGATGGTATAAAGTTAGCCTTCATGGCAGATGCAAGTTCCAAATACAAAACAGTCTGGGCTTCAGGCCAGACTGTCTCTTTATGATTGTGGAAGCCTTAGGAAGGACCACAAGATGGCTTCATGGGTAGCGGTGATTCCTGTGCATGTTTGGCTGCCTGAGTGAAGGGAGAAGGAGATAACTGATGTCGCGTATGTAGGGGAGACCCACATCAGTTACTCACACATAAAATCATAATAAATACAGACCCTGCTTAGATTGGCCTGCTTAGAATTGATTGGATCTGAGGTTGTATATACTTCACAAAATAGCTGCACAAGGAACTTAACAATTCCATCCCTGGGTATATAGACAAAGAAATCTATGTCAGAAACCCACAGAAAAGTTTGCGCATCCATATCTATTGAGGCAGTGTTCATAGGAGCAACATGATGGGATCCGTCTGCATGTCCATAATGTATGAATGGGTAGAAAATACATAGTGCATATAGTCAAAATGGAATTTGGATCACTATTAAGAATGAAATAATGCTACTTGAATAAAAATAATGATTATCATATTAAGTATAATAAGGTAGACACAGAAAGACACATCCTCCATTTACTTCAATATTTAGAACTTACATTAAGTGTATATATATAATACTCATGAATGTATCAAGACATACACACATACATGAAAGTATTAGGGAGACTATTTGTGAAAAATAAAGACTGGCTGGAGTGGGAGTAGAATGGGAGTGGAGAATGAGGTGGTGACAGGTGACAGGCACATGATACATGTGAACTGGGATGGCATTTTGAGACCCATCAGTTTGAATAATACAGTAAGTTTTTATTTGAATTTAAGAAAAATCCCTTATCTTAATTTTCACTCTGATTTCCCTTGTCCCTACTCTGAAGTATTAAATTGCCACCAAGTCCTTTCCTTCTGTGATCTGTACAATTTAGATTCATTATCTCATGGTTACCCAAAGATTTGAAATTAAGAATTTTGCTAGGGCCTTGGCCTTACTCAAAGAATTCCATATTTTTCCAGATTAACCTTTAGGTCTTAAATCACTTAATTTAGAATCTGTACATACAACCAAAATGACAGTGAAATTGTGTTCCAAGAATCTCATCAGAATCTCTTGATTCATTAGGCAAACCTTTGTGTAAAATTTCCTAGGTTTAGTGTCAATCACTATCTTCCCATTCTCAGAGCACTCCTTCTGTTGTATTTGAGAGGTTCTAGACTTCTAGACCATTAGGCTATGTAACACATATAAAAATTCAGTTAAATAGTGACACTTAAGACTTTAAGACTTTAAAGACATATGAATGATTGCATTCTAAGTAAATAGAATGACCTTCAATAAATGAATGAATAAACTATTTCATTTACAGACAATGGAATATTCAACACAAAACACAGAGCTAATAATCCACCAAGAGCCATAGAACAGCTCTCTGTGTTTTAATTTAAGCAAATTTATATAACTCCAAGAGAAGAGTATATAAAATACCCCCATAGTGTTTAACTCCATCTTCATGACTTTCTGGGAAAGTAAATCTATGTATGCAGTACAAAGCAAAGTTTCCAATATACGTTAGAAAGAAGGACAGATTTAAAAAAACAGGAAGAGTATCAAGTTTCTTCTTTGTGGCCTGCTATACTTCCTCTGAGTGCCACCAGGTCTCCCCATTCAGGGGACATGGTCAAATATGAGGCACCAGAGTACTTGTGAAAGTCATACCTCACTCTCCACTCAAGTGTGGAGACTGTTCTGACCATTGGCTAGATCTGGGTAGGGGTTTAAAGTTTACCGCCTGTATTGTCCTTGGCTGGTGCCATAGTCTGAGCGGGACCCCTGGGCCCAAATCTGCCTATTATAATGTTCTTCTAGTAGGCTTCTAGGACCCTCTGGATCCTTTTACTTTGCTATTCTCCCATGCTTCTCTCAGTCATAGGGGAGAGGAGTAAGGGGAAAATGGGAGGGAGGGAAGAATGGGAGGATACAAGGGATGGGATAACCATTGAGATGTAACAAGAATAAATTAATAAAAAAATAAAAATAAAAATAAAAAAGAATATAATGAGAATTTGCAATTCTTACAATAAATGGTTCTTGTGATACTAATAATAATAATAAAAAAAAAGAGGACGAGCTCTGTGGAGTAATGAACATACTCCATATGATAAAATGATAGAAACATCTCATTAAACTTTTATCAAAAGTCAAAGACCATGCAAAGGTATGAAAGGAACTTCACTTTCCCAAGGCTGTTGTTGGTGGTAATGTATTAGTGGCGGATCATCAAGTGTTAGCAAATTAAACTGACTAGTAGGGAAAATTAATATTGTAGAAGGTTGCATATGTATAAAAATGCTTGGGAAATTTCTATATTTTCCTACCAGAAAAAATTGCTCTAAAACTGAAGGAGTCTTACAAACACAGAACACAAAGTCAAAGATGAAGATGAAACAAGAATTTATTGCTATGAATACAGTGACTGAAAGTTAGCAAGCTTTTTGTCTAGAGCTAAGGCTCAGCAATCATTTTCCTTCATCATCTTTGTGATAAACGTGTGTCATTTGGTGTCCAAAGACAGTATCTTATAATTTTATAGTTTACTACTACAAAATCCCTCACTCAACTACTTCTCTCTATTGCTTCAGGTCTTTACAAATCCAAGTTGTATATCTCCTTTCCTTCTAGAGTTATGTGTTGTTACCATACACAGGGCATTCCACATTATATTGTTTCAAATTTCAGTATAAAGTGGTATTTTGTCAAATATCTAGATGTCTGCATCTTCTTCTATCATTATTCATTTGTTTATGCACATAGGCACTCTGAAGGCAATTATCTCTTATTATGCCCTATTGTGTTTGATAAGACCATGAAATAAGATTTTTTTTCTCACTTTCTGTACCTCCCTATGTACATGTAATACACATGGGTGAACAGGAGAGTTAGTAAGGACCACTGAGAGATGGAACCCATAAGAGCTTTTATTTTGGTTTTGTTTGGGTCATTTTAGCTAACAGTTTTATAGACAATGACTGTGTGTATCTACTCAGTATTCATATGTCAAAGTTCTAAGCCAAAAGAGGTGGATGTGTAGAGGTTACACAACCATTGGATTTAAATGATGTCATGAGGCAGTCCTCGTATTAGGATTATATCTTGCTCCCCTCTTCCACTCTCTTCTCTTATATTCTTTTCCCTACTATCTCTGCCTTGTACAATGAGTCAGCCCGATTTGCCAGAAGAAAATACTCAAAAAAACCTGCCCATATTGCACCACAGCCTCAGATTTCTGAGCATCTGGAACTGTAAGAAATAAGTATTTATTATATAATCTAATCTGTATGTTATTATTATACCAAACAGATATGATTAATATTTATAATGACCTAATATGAACATGGTACTTTTTTGGTAATATTTATTGTTTGGCTACTAACTTTCATATGTATTTAGTACTGAAGTATTAACATGAGGTTTTCTGAATTTCACTAAGTATAGGTTATAACTGCCTGGAACATCTATCAGAACCCAGTTAAGTACCAGTGGCAACTTTTAACTATGTGTCTATGATGCTGACATCAGTGCAGAATTGTTTCAGTAACTCAAATAAAGCAGGTAGTTCCACCATGAAGTAATATAACAACTTTATTTCTAGCATTTGTTTTAGGAAGCACTTGCAAGGCCTTTTCACAGTTCAACATTTATTAAGGTATCCATTGTTAGCATAAAATACTGCTCCAACCATTATTTTTTAAAAAAATCATTCAAAGCACAATACTTTTGAACATTATTTGATTACTTAAAATTTTTCTCCAAAGTGAGAATATGGACTTAAATCCATTTTCATAAAAACGGAGATTAGTCATTGTTTCTTAGAATCATACACAGAATGAGTCAAACAATCGCATCTCCATTTGAAGAGATGTTTTCTGCAAGGCGGAAAGTTATTTTAACTCCCTTTTAAATGTCTCAAAAATAACTCATTAGCACAGGGCTTATATTGGAAGGGAGACCTATCTGTTTTATTAACTCCTTATGCTGTTGTTTCACAGAAAATGCCTCACAACTAATGTGTTACAGTCTTTTGTCCAACAAGCAGTGCATAAAAAAAGCAATGATACTAATGAAAATATACAAAGGCATCCAATATAGAGGTTATCATCACTGGTGCATGTTGAGTATCTGTATGTTAATCTATGGCATATTTAAAAAGTGTCACATTGTCACTCAAATGAGGAAGAAGGACTTAAAGGATGTTGAGTGGTACTTGCCACTGAAGCTCATTGGGATATTATTATACATCCCCATGCATGTTATGAGTAGGTTTAAAAAGGAACAGAGCTAGGAAAAGTGTGTGTGTGTGTGTTATAGTGGGAGTAAAGAGGATGCTTGAGGCAAAGGACCAACAGTGTTGAACGCTGATGGAAGACCTGGGACCTGAGAATTCACAGACAAGAACTTGCATAGGAATAAAATGGAGAAGTTAGTAACTGTATTAACTGTAGACTCTGGATAACTGGAGAGATATCCAGATAATAATGCCTATGAAAATATGATCTAGAAAAACACATGAAACCTACTCATCTGTTTTTTTGGATGATCTACTTGTTTTTCATTACATATCCTTTTAGTTTTTCAGCATCACTTTTAGAGAAATTAAACAAGTACAGTAGTAGGTTACGCTGTGTGGGATAAAGAATTGACTAAAATCTGCCACTGGTTCTACATAACTCATTTTGTCCTTAATTTCTTGCAATATAACACAAATATATTGAATTGAATTACCCGCATTCAATAAATTAGGAGGGTTGTAACCTTTCCTCTCATAGGTAAGATGCATAATTACAGTATTTTACATAGTTACATAATTGTGAATTTAGAAGACCATTACAGCCCTATCATTCATACTTCTCTAGCTATAGCTTAGAAGCGTAGCTCAGAGTCTCAGTATTGTGTTTGGTGCTGTGGCTACCTGCTAAAATTTTTGCAGCAAGAAAAGTGACCGTTCCCTGGATGTATGGGGTATATACTCTGAGACCTCAGATAATAACTCTGACTTGCATACAAATCTGAGCTGATAGGTAACAGATTAAGTCATTGAGAATCATGATACATTATGTCTGAAACACTGACTGTGAAAGATTTTTCTGCGGATATATTGCAGCTCAACTCAGAATTATAGTATTTCTACAAAGTGAAAGGTATACCTTACTATTTTATTTGAGAGAACTCATGGGCATCTTAATAGAATGATAAAAAAGTAGTTCTGATAAGGTATCTAAGGCCATCAGAGTTCTCAATTAAAAGAATATCTGTTGCAGAGGTCAGCCAACATTTCCTTGCCAACATTTATGCGCACTCTAAAGTACAGAGTAAAGCTGGTCAGAGCTTCTTGGCTAAGAACTATATCACCTTCCCCTCCTTCATACAAATGATGTGGAGTATCATAGGTTTAGTTTCTGCCTAAAGAATGCCCATTAGGAAGAAGGACTTGAAGCACGGAAACTCCACTTTCTTTCCTGTCAGATGCAAACATCTTGGAAGGACTAATTCCGAGTAGATTGCAGGTAGAAGGCAACTTCTAGAAGCATTGAATGACCTCACAGTGCCTACTAATTTACAAACATTTGTTTGGACTCTATAAGCGTGAAAAGCTTCCAAATGCGTCACTGCGATAAGAGTTACCTTCACTCTCGCAGACACACAATTAAATGTCAGAATGTCTTACAAAAAGCAGGGAGACATATGGTAATGGCAAATTTGAACCAAGATAACGAGACTATTAAGAGATAAGCATGTCTTTAAGATGATTGAATAAAATGTTGTGTAACATTTTTCCTAGGAGGGGAAATTACATTTCTACAAGAATGTCAGTGCCTGTGGCAAGTAGATGAATGAGCAGAAACTTCCTCATCTTTATTCTCTTAGAGAATGCCATTTTGTAATCAGGGCTTTGGCGTTTTTGTAATAACACTAATATTAAGTAAACAGCCATTTGAAGTATGTTCGGTGATTTCCATTCATGTCACAAGGCTATGTTATGAAGAAATGTTAAAGAAGAAAACATATATTAGTCAGCATACTTATTTCCTGTGGCCTCTCTCATTTGGAGGAGAATGAGCTAAAAGTATATTGACTTTTACTATACATCCATAATTGCTTTACTATTCAAAGTCAATGCATATCCAGGATACTTAGTTCTCAATTAGAGGAAGTGAGAGCAAGTGGACATCCCAGCCTCAACCCGATTAGTGAGAATGAGGGAATGAAGAACCCTCAGGACACAAGGCGTCTAGGTACATAATTGATCTTATATAGATGCTCTTTTACTATAGCAGGATACTATTGTGCTGAATCAATGATAAATTTACAACATGGCAATTTAAGAAATGCATTAACATATCTAACCCATGGAGTATACATCAAACTTATCCTATTTGTTGCTTAGAAGGTAAATTATTTCCATCTTGATTATAAAACTGAGTGGCATCTGTGGCTTATAGCCATTATTTCCCCACCTGAGAGCATGCTAGCAGGTATCACTAGTCTGGATAAAGATAAAAAGTTGAAAATTGAAACAGAGTTTCTGGTGATCGTTTACTGGTTTTTCACTCACTATGGGATCAATAAAATGAAACACTTGTAATATAGGGACCATATCCAGCTATTAACTACTCTAAAGCTTTGTTCCTCCTGAAATGTAATAGGAAATAAATTTAATTTTATTCACTGTGGATATCATTTCAAATTCATGTTTTGAAGCCCTCCACTTCATTGCTTTCATTACCTCAAAACAGGTCAGTGTTTAGTGATAGGCTATAAGCGTGTAGTTAAATTACACAGAAAGGTGTGAAGGTTAAGCCCTTAACTAATGGTTGGTATCTTTATAAGATGAAAGGATTAGGGCACAAACAACATAAACAAAGGAACTATCTTGTCAGCACATGGCAGGGATGAAATGTTCAAAAGCCAAGAAGAAGAGCCTGTGGAGAAGCAAATACTGTTGATATCTCAGTTCTGGGATTCCTGATCCATAATTGTAAGAAAAGATATTTCTGCATGTTAAGCGACCCAGTCAAGAAAATATGGACACTACACAATATATCACAACACATGCATTCAATTATTTAACCTTTATTTCTTTCTCATATAGTGACCTGTCTTTTTCCACTTAGATGTAAAATAAATTTAATTATTCCAGTTCTTGAATGAAATTTAAAATAGTAGAAAGGAAACATTGTATTTCATTATTTATTGGTTCATTTTGTGGTATATGTTACAGTAAAATATTTTCCATTAACTATGCGTTCAACTATGCTCTCTTAAATTGATGTTGAAGTTCAAGCAACCCCCAGTGTTGATGACTTAGGGAGGCATGAGGTGACTGGATGGAAGATGCCCAAGTTACTCAGCCTCCTGTGTCGAATGCTAATATTATTCAGAAATATTTTCACAAATACACAAAGTACTCTGTAAGCTAGACAAGTTTATCTTTACAAGTAACCATTCCAACTGCTGTTGTCATATGAGCAAGCAATTTAGCCAAGGCAGACTAGCAGATAGGGGAGCTGTGAAGACCTGGAGATCATACGTAGTGCAAGCCTGGAGCCACCAGAAGGGTGCAAAGGGTTTCAGAATGGGATCTCTTTCATAGCCGTCAGAGGACACTGTTTAAACTATGTGATAGCAAATGATATTCACAGGGCCTAGCTGTAATTACGCAACTCTGTTGTGGCAAGACAGCTTTGTAGTCCAAACTGAGATTAAATCTTAACTCAAGAGTGAGTAAGTGACCTTTGCCACTTGTCATACGGAGTTATGGGAGGATGACACGCAAGTAGTTCATTATCTCCCTTTTCAGATCTCCCTTTATATGAAGTTTTTCAAGTATCTCTATGCACCTCCTTGAATTATATCATCATAAAGGCAGTGACAAAATACCACTGGAAAGTTGATGACAACTCAGATTTCAACATAATGTCCTTATAGGAGATATCAGACAGTGACCTCACTCCTTCTGATTATTCATTTTCATGAAAAAAGAGGCTTATATCTCACCATTCTAAACTTCCAATGACTCATACCAACACCTTCATGTTAGAAAACTGTAATTGAATAAAAGCTTAGGACTAATTAATTCTTGTGCTGTCTAATTTCTCATTTCCCCTTCAAGGATTGCCACTAAAGCTGATTTTTTTTCTTCCCTTGCTAATCTGATAGTTTCTTACTGACAGCCTCTCATCAGGGGGAATTTATTATCACCCCACTGCTTTACTCGCTCAGTACAAACATTTCAAGGCTGAAAATAGAAACACTGACAAGAAATGCGGTCTTTAGTTAATGATTTATGCTTCTGCTTTGGAAAATGAAACGGCTATTACATATATTTTAACTGAAGAGCGACTTCCAAACTTTGTGTTGAAGCTCTCAGAAGAAATGCTTTACGATTATTGCTCAATAAAAACAGTGCCTTGGCATTTTGATTCTCTTAGCCCACCAAAAAGGGCTGTAAAAATATGGTAAAGTATTTAATTGCATGAGCATAGGAATCTGGCAAGCAGGATCCACCTCCTCGGGATTTTGTCTTTGGCTCTGTGGTTTAGGTGAGAGTCCCTCTTATGCTATAGATGTCCTAGCTATAAAATATGTTCACTACAGCGGTTACTCCTGTTGGTATTTGAATAGAACAACCCAGACAGGGACTTACAAGGAAAGGGGCTAAAAATTGATACTCAGTTATTGTTTGTTAATGCTATTGACCATTGACCAGTTACTCCTCATTGGTCTTGGAAGAGATGACAGAGAGATTAAGAAATCTCTTTTCTCCTGAGCTACAACCTACTGTGCTATAAAGGACAAAGGAGATGGCATAGGTAAAAGTGTTTTGAAAAGTAATAGACTTTGAATAAATATAAGAGCAACTTGTCAGTGATGAGATCTGCCATTTAGTGCAGCATTATAGGATAGGCTTTCCTTGAAATATCAAAATATTTAAAAATTATTTTTAAATAATAGAATTTTTATTAACTCATTGAGAAGGTCATCGAGTATATCCTGATCATATTCACCTTCCTACCTCATCTTGCAGATCCACCTCCCAGATCCACCCTCTCTTTACTGCTTCCATCCATCTTGACATAGATCCCAGTCTCCTGGCTCTTACAGTTTTTGACATCCCTCTCTTGAGATGTTTCCTCAGTCTTCGGTATAGAGGTTGTGTTGTAAATATATTGATTGAGGGTGGGCAGCCCATATCCAGTGGAATGTCACAATTTTAACTTATGGGTCTTATATGCATACACGTTCATGAGCTAAGTGCTCAGTTGCACATCCACTTTTGTGTGCTGCAAATGCTTACAAGAGCTCCCTTTGTCCTGGGCACTTCTTTGTAACTTGCTTGGCATGCAATATTTTATTTCTCAAGCATAATACTATGTGTTAAATTTATTCCTTTAGTGTCAGCATTTTCTTTATTTCTATGTGACCCTCCAGTAGTGGTCTATGATACATTCAAAACAGAATTCATTGTGGAAAACTATACTTTAAAGTAACTTAGTGTCAAGGTGGGCGAGGGTGGTGCACGCCTTTAGTCCCAGCACTTGGGAGGCAGAGGCAGGCAGATCTCTGTGAGTTTGAGGCCAGCCTTGTCTACAGAGCAAGTTCTAGGATAGCCAAAGCTACACATAGAAACCCTACCTGGAAAAAGCAAAAAAATAAATAAATAGATAAATAAATAATAAAATAACAATGCCTTTAAACTAGCAAAGCATGAAATTTTATTTAAAAGGCTATCATGAAAATGAACACTTGGCACAGATTTGGCTGGGCATCAGAAATCTATAATTTGTGAATCCAGGTTAGCAGAAGAGACAGTAGTAATTTTCTTTTTGACTTTTTTTTTTCTCACATTATGCCCTGATTACATTTTCCCCTCCCTTTACTCCTCCCAGATCCTCCCCACCTCTCTCTTATCCAGATCCACACTCTTCCCAACTTTCCTTAGAAAAGAACAGGATTCTAAGAGATAACAATAAAGCGTAACAAAATAAAATATAGTTAGAGAAAACAAAACCTATCATATCAAAGTTGGACAAGCCAAGCCAAAGGAAGAGCCAAAGATAATCATAAGAACCAGAGACTCACTCATTCACACACTCAGGAGCCCCGTAAAAACACTAAACTGGAAGCCATAATATATACATTGTGTAGACACCTGCAGGCCCTGTGCTTGATGCTTCAGTCTCTGTGATTTTATGAGCTTTACTCATGTTGATTTAGAGGCCTCATGTTCTTGATGTCCTCTATCCCCTCTGGCTAGTACATTCCTTCTGCCTCACCTTCTGCAGTGTTCCCTGAACTCTGAGGGGGGAGGGATTTGATGGAGACATCCCATTTAGGGCTAAGTGTCCCAAGGTCTCCCTCCCTCTCTGCATAATAAGACCACTAATATGTTAAGGAGTGAGTATACCTGACAACACCTGTCATCAAGTGCTGAAGTTGTCTTGATTTATAACTCAAGGTAATAGTTCTGGTGTCTCTAACGCTAAACAACATAATTGCTTTAATTCCATGTTAATTGATTACCTACTGTACTGCTGCAGAATGGTTCTCTTCCAGTTCGATAAGCATACTTTGACTATCATAGCTTTGCAACTTGCTGACTTCTCAATATGGTGAGAGTTAATAGCGTAATATAAGCAATGATGTAATACTGTTAGCATTATGAGGAAATAACCAGGAGGCAATTAGCAGGCTCATTTCTTTTGTGAAAAAAAACTATATAAATTATGAATTTTATTTTTAAAACATAGTAAAGAAAACATCAAGTGAGTTAGAATTACCTTTCAAACATTTTTACAAAACAGTCTTTACAAAGTATGAATATTCATTAAGCTTTTCAAGCATACCCTGTAAATATGATGATGTATTTAAATGAGTGACTATTAGGGGTTAGAGAGCATCGGTTTGCTAAGATGCTCACTTGAGAAATTCTTTTTAAAAACTATACAAGAGAAATAATTATAGAGAAATACAGGTGCTAATTAAAATCTCATCTTATATTTTATAGGATATAATGTATATAAGAACTACTCTCTGTCCCATCATTTGGGACAGTTTATAAGGTAAATGTCATTACTGGAATATTATCAAGAATCTTTCTTGTTGTGGCCAGTTAAAAGCCGATCCAGAGTTCTTTGGTTGTGAGGAGCAGAAATTTATCTTCACCTTCCATTTGCTCAGTCTTCCTTGGGCAGTAAACAAAATAAGTCTGAGTTACTTGTTTATCAGAGTGTTTTAATCACCAAGATACAAATGACTAGTCTCAGGCCTATTCTTATTAGGTTCAGTATTCTCAGTTTCACTGACTTTCCTAAGCCGTGGTGATGAATCACTCCCTGCCGAGTCTGCACTGAGCATAATTGACTTTATGGTGTCTAGTACTTTCAAATCAGGGCCTTTCAGCACCATACCATGAAACTTTGTTTCTAATGGTTTTCAGTGTGTTTCTCAAAACTATAATTTTGTTTAAATATATTAATATTACAGGGACTCCAAGATGGCGGCGAGCAGTGTGGACCGTGAGGTTAATCTAAAAGTACTTAGAATAGGAAGCATTATCACACACACACACACACACACACACACACACACACACACACACACAC
>OU015747.1:20106286-20125982 GCA_907169655.1 Acomys percivali | reverse complement strand
AGGATCCTGGTTGTCTGTGTCTCTTTCCCGCTGGACGGGTGCGGCACTGACATCCTCTGACCTAGACTGGCACCATGATACATGTTACCTGCACATACATTCATAAAGAAAAATATGCAAAGAAGTAAAGATATGAATGTGAGTTTTATGAGACAGAAATCACATGTCAGCCTAGCTGTTAAAATTACGTGTACAGTGTGTGAACAAACACAGCTAACTTCCCTGAACTTCTTAACCTTACCCAAGACACAACAGAAACATGATAGTCCTCACCTTTCCTTCTAATTTGACTTTGATCCATTCTCCACGTGACTAAAGTTTACTTCTTTCCAGAGAAGTTTGATAAAGGAAAATACACAGAGAAGAGAGGAAGGGGAGGGGGCTTGAAGGGAGGGCATGCATTAGGATGCCTAGGACACTGACCACAAGCACGGACACAGTGACACACTTGAGACCACACAGACTTTTTCTACTGTACAACACATTTAAAGATAGATCTGAGAGAGAACTGTGGTGGTGTGAAAAAAAATGGACGCCATAAATTCATTGACTTATGGCCTGGTTGGAGTAGGTGTGACCTTGTTGAGGTTAGTGCGCTACTGGAGAAGGGCTTTGAGGTTTTAAAAGCCCATACCAGGCCCAGTGTCTCTCTCTCCCTCCCCCCTCTGTCTCTGTCTCTGTCTCTGTCTCTGTCTCTCTCTCACTCTCTCTCTCTGCCCCCCTCTGTCCCTCCCTCTCCCTCCTTCACCCCTCTCTCTCTTCTTCTTCTTGCAGATCAGCTCTCAGCTACTACTGCAGAAACACCCTTGGTGCTTCAGGCAGTCTGTCATGATAATAATGGACTAAGCCATTTTTTTTTTATAAGAGTTGTCTAGGACATGGTAGCTTTTCAAAGCAATAGAAGACTGATTAAGACAACAATCCAGGCCATATAGATTGGGTGGCCACTGACTATTTGAAAATCTCAGAGATGATTCTATATGTATATTATTACTTTGTTGCTCATTGGATTTTGTAGACATTTAATAAATATTGCTGAAAAGAAAATTATTATAACTCTTACAACAAGAAATCGATATATTAAACATTTACTATGTTATAGTTTGAGGACAATACAGTATGGGCTATGAGAAGAAAAATGTTGAATGAAATCAATTTTTGAGAAGGGCTCTGAAATACCAATATATGTAGGTTGACTTTGTCTCATCGGTGTGGCACTGTCTAGCTTGACCTCAATAAATGGTCTTCATCTGAGAAATAAATTTGTAAATTTTCAGTATAGGATTATTCATTACAAAAGGTGGTATATAGAACTTTGCCATGTAACTAATTCTATCTTAGCTCTGATGATACATTTAAATAAAATTCTATTAAAATCTTCACACACCATTCACTTCCTCTGGCAACAATATGCTTTTAAATCAAGGTGCCCTTGGTGACTCCTGATGAACATCTGTTATTTTCTAATTACCTTACACTCTGTAAAAGTTACTCTCAGACATAGACTTGCCTGGCAGATACTAGCTTTCCCTTTTAAACTCATTCAATTCCCTTTCTCCCATTTTATCCATTTGAGATATTTGTACTAAAAAATATTAAGTATCTGTTATTAGATTTTAAAAATTGTATTCCCTTAGTAGTAGTGTTTATCTTCTTCAATATTAATTAATGTATCTTTGCTATGGGCATTTCAATATGAGCTTTATTGGTAGTCTATTAAAATACTATCAAGGGGATTGATGTATTATGTGGGACAAAACCATGATTTGGAGCCAGGGGAGCTTCGATTTAAGTAACAGTTTTTCCATTTACTAACTTCATGGTCTTGGCAGAGTTACAAAACTTCATGGAGAGATTCAGTTTCTTCATGCATAAAATGTAAGTGTATTTATATCCCCTGTACTAGCAGACAAGATAATTGTGGAAAATCCTTTTAATTGCTATCACTTATGTCTTTAACATCTAATAAACTCTTAGAGGACATAGTCAGGCACACTTCCATCAAGAGCTAGACACAGCTAGGGATCATAGAGCACTTGTAACATGCTTGTTCCTTCTCTAGTTTCTGTAAGTTTCCCCTTTTTGATCTTAGCTTACCCTCCCACCCCCCACCCCCCATCTCTGTTTACTTACCTAAAACTACTCTTCTACAGAAAGTCAAACTTTCTGGCTTTGTGGACTTGTTTCTTTGGCAGCTCTGGGGATCAAATCTGGACTGTTTACACTCTACCAGTAAGCTACCCTGCAGCCCAACAATTAAATCTTCAAAGAAAAGAAAAATAAGGAGCACAGATGGTATTGATCGTGTACATTGTTACTTAAAATACACAAATGAGTCACATAGGAGATGACATAAAACATTCCAGAGCCTAATTAACTTTTGTAGATGCAATTTTTATTATTTTAACTATTTAGCTTGCAGTCAAAGTCTAACCCTTTGACATCTGTCATCTTAGTTCCATTTCTAAAATAATTATATTGAAATTAGAGTCAAGATTATAGACACGTGACAAGGAATAAAACTAATTAACCAAGTACACAGGAAGTGCAGATTAGCAGCTTCCTCTCAAGTTTCTGATGGAGTTGAAGACAAGATAGTTTAGTTTTACAATTTAGTTTAGTGTTCTAGGAGTTAAGATGTTTTTAGGTCTAGATAGATGTTTTAAGTTGATAGAGATGAAATATGATAGATATTGATTTACATTCAGAATTTTAGACTCAGCATGATAGGAAAGATGTTTTCTTCAAGGTTGCCATACACAAATAGCCAAAATATATGAATGTTACATTAATATAATTCCTGATTGTTAAGCGGTTCTTCTTGCTTTAGGTAATTTATTGTATATATGTGTAATAATATAAATGTATATGCAAAAAATAATAAAAAAGAAAAACAAGAATATAGACACATTTTATAGTTTGCTTCTGTTGCTGTGATAAACATCATGATGAATAGCAACCTGGGACTAAAAAGCTTATAGTGTCTTAAAGGTTATCACTGAGAGAATTCAGGGTGGGAACAAAAAGCAGAAACTGTGGAGGAAAGCTGCTAACTAGGTTGCCCACCCTGACTTGCTCAAATTGCTTTCTTATGTAGCCCAGACCCACCTACACAGGGATGGTACAAACCAGAGTGTCCTGGGCCTCCCACATCAATCTTTTATCAAGATCATTCCTCATAGATATGACCACAGGTTCATCTGATGGAGGCAAATTTTCAATCAATGCTCCAACTTTCCTTGTGACTGTAGTTTCTGTCAGGTTGACAAAAACAAACAAACTAACTAACTGGAATATAATTTTTTCTGCTTTATTGAGAATTTTATTTTGGAGGCTCTAATTTCTATTAAATCTAAGTTGTTAGGCAATTGACTTCAGAATGCCTCTGATTTCAATATTGTTATTATCTTCATTAGGTCACATGCACTTGGGACCCATTGAAGAAAGAACTAGACATATATCATGATGCTCCCACAGTCTTAAAAATAAGACTGGTAATAGGATAACATTGACATGATTTCACCTAAGGCAGTAGACTTACTCATGATTCTATCACTATTTTATGTCAGAGTCTAGGAACGCTACCATTGGAACCATGAAATGTAGCAGATCTTGGGTTCAATTTGAAAGTTGGAGTAAATAACAGTATGCTTTGTGGATTAATTCTAAAAGTCAAAATAGAATCATTAGTGGTTATTTAAAACAGGTGCATAATAGGACAAGATAAAATTGTTCGTTCTTTTTCCGCTGTGTTTTAGCCTTTGGTGTTCAAATGGTTCCAAACCAGCAGAACATCTCTTGCATGTAATACTATTTTGAATTGTTAATCAAGTGTAATTCTCATTTCCAGCCTTCCCTAAATGTTTTTCTGCTTTAAATAGCAGCCAGCTAGGAGAGACACATGAAAGAGAGGAAAATAATTGATAATTCTTAGGTTCTCAACCAAGATGAGGGACAGTAGAGCATTGTTCATACCCAAGAGAGCACTCAGAGAGCACAACAGGAGGAGGGCCTCTCCCTACCCAAATAAGGCTTAGGCCTATTTAACCACATAGAGACAATGGGCAAATCATGATCTTCTCACCAGAGAGCTGGGTTATCATCAATCATGTGGTCAGTAGTCTCTTCCTTTAGCTGATAAGCTTGGAAAGTTTCTGGTGCGCCTTTAATGTTTGTCTGTTCTCAATCAGGTCCTCATATAGCACATTAGGGGCATTTCCTCCCTTTTTCCTTTTTCCTTTTTCCTTACCTTCTCTCTGACTAATCTCAATAAAGGAGCTGTCTTTTCACATGGTTTTCCTGGTCGTTCCTCCCCACTATGCTCATATGCTCCCCACTAGGTCCTGCTCCCCAGCTCCTCTGTACCCAGAGGCCACAGGCGCCAAGGCAGATCAGGATTGGAGGACATACAGTCCTTGAGTTAGAGTTGCAAAGCACCTTTGTTTTAAAGTAGATGAAAACTATTTACTTGTACCTTACTCCAAGCACAGACAAGGTCATTGTCTACAAGACCGGATTCAGAGGTCGTGGAATAGGTAGTAAGATAGACAACTTTACTTGGAAACAGATTTCAGGAACCAGTTCAAGGCAGGATTGTCTTTGTCTCTGAACAAAACTCAGAGCACAACGCAGTCCCTTGAACTTCACCCCATCCAGCCCCAAAGAAAACATCTTCCTACCTGAAATTGCATTTGCACTGAACCAAGATATCGCTAAGATTCCAAAGCTTTGTGTGGCACCTTGAGGAATACAAGAAGTACACGATGCACTACTGGGCGGTAGAGGTGGGTTTATTCCAACCCACCCTGAGTTCCAGAGCAGTAAAGTGCTTTCTGTGTAGACTGTCCTGCTAAGTTAGGGGAAGATGTGGCTTAGAAAGCTGTGCACCTGATGGGGTCTGAGGCATACAAATGAGAAGGGAATGGTAGGAATTGAGTTGTACAGATGAATGATCAAGAATCATTGCCCATCTGCACCAAATATGGTCAATGACATGCCAAACCCAAACTCATACTCCCTCACCAGGTTCAGACACTAAAATTAAATGAGGAAAAAGTAGGCATTTAAGTCAATAGTGCCAATTATTTGACATTTATTGGGATAATTGAAATATGATTTAATTATAGGAAAATAACAATACAAACAAGCCTATCTAACAGCTGTCTAATCTGTCTTCATATAATCTATCTACATATCTCCATGACATTAAGATAGATCCAAGTCATAAGGACTATGAGGGTGTTACATAGTTTAAGAAACTGTATTTCTTTTAAGAATGGTGTTGGAAAGGGTCCCCTGAGTTAGGAAAAATGACAGTAATTAGGAAGATGTTAAAGTCCAATGTCCTTTGGTTCCAGAATAGAAAATCCTTTGGGATAATGTTCCCTATCATTTGATGCTATTCCACACATCGTCAATGTTTCATACACACAGAACAGATCTGTCTCACATTTGATGCTTTCTATGTCAGTGAATCCAAATTTCAGCGGAATGTCTGAAAATATACAGAAGAGCTGCAAACGGAGAGAGGAAAACTGTCTCGGTGCCCGCACTGGATTAATAGCTGTACAGAAGGCAGCAGCCCAGTCCAATTCCAGGCAGGACTCCCAAGAAACGAGCTCTTTTAGCAATAGTAGCAAAGAAAACCTCATCAAATTGGATTTCACACAGGTATAGGGCTGTAATTCAGCTGAGGCAAACAGCAGGGAAATCATTTTCTTGTCTCCTTCAGCTAACGGAATGATTTCCCTCTTCTCTTTATGGTCTGACTTCTCTTTTGTTTTCAAAGGCCAAATGAAATATAAAAGGGAAGAACTTGTGTATCTGTCTTCAAGGGAAAGGAAAAGCTGTATTCAGTGGGAGAGATGGGAAGAAATCCTTCAGCCAGCCTCTCTGGGGCTTAATCTAGGATAAGGAAAATGATTCTGTGATTGCAATGTGCTAGACTGTGGGCCAAGAGTCTCTTCCAGAGTCTTCTTAAAACACAGAAAGCCACTACTCAGCTCAGCCCACATGCTGGCATGAGGTACTATTCTCAGAGTGAATCCAAGCATATCTAAAAGATGAGGAATCCCCCACCCACACTCCCTGCTCAGCAGTGAAATAAACAACACTAGAATTAAGGGTTAGAATTTTAGGTATGACAAAACAAAAACAAACAGAAGCTTTATTCTGAGTCTGCCCCTGAACAAAAAAATGGGGACATCTAACTGACTGCCAACGTGTCATAATTAGTTTATTTTGCTATAAACATATCAGTTAGTTCTTTTAGATCTAAGTCTAGAAATGAGATTTTTTTTTTCTTCTACTTTCTTTTGGCTGATCCCATGTTTCAGTAAAAGCATAATAACTGGTGTGGCCCAGACTCATTTATAGTTGCTTTATTTCTCCCGATGCCATCTGATCAGAGACACTTCCTTGTGTGCAACCATCCTCACCTCTAAAACATGGCAAACATATGGGAAAGAAGCATTTATAACCCAAAGAGAACCTCCATGCAAACTAGGCTTTCCCAGTTTCTGAAAGAAAATTATGTCCAAAGTTTCTCATGGTAAGCAAAGCATTGTTTCCTGGTTTGCAAATAATAAATAAACAGATTAGGACTAAGAACACCCAGCTTGGGACTTAAATTATTTTTCTTTCATGTCCACACATTATTCAGGATTTTCAAGGAACCAAACGAAGCTATATGATCTCAAAATGCATATGCCATATTTATTTATACTCTCTAATTGGATGTTTTGCTTTTGATTTCAAACTCCTTCTATATAAGGATATATTAAATATTAACTATATTTAGATTTAACAGAAATAAATTAAATATAAGATAAAATATAACAAGTGCCTTCCCATCAAGATGATGACCATTGCTGAATGACCACACCAGCTTCTGCTTTTGAAATCATGACAGAAGCCTTCATATCTTGAGTGCTTACCATGTGCCCAGATGCCAACATCAAATATTTAACTACATCACTTAATCAGAACTTCTTTACAGTCCCATGAAACACAGCTATTAGGATTCTCTACTTACATATACAGACATTTAGTATTAGGAACTTTGACGAGGTTTCCCTAAATTACACAGCTTGTAAGTAGTGACATGAATCAATCCAAACTTTTTTGATTCTGATTTCAGCATTTGGAATTACAAAGATCTACTACTTAAGACAATCAAACCTAAACAAGCCCTATAACCTCACTTATACATAACAATAAAAGGAAAGGAAAAACTTGGTGTGCAGTTGTCTCCACTTTGGCTATCTAAATTGGCAGTAGTTACACCATTTCCATTCTAGCTCCTACAGTGTCTCAAAATTTTTCTTCTGTCCGCTATGATGTCTCTACAGTCCTTCGCTAGAAGGTGGACCACCTGCCTTCTCACTACCCATCATTACTCAGCATATTATCTCCCAGACCACACCTAGGGTAAATTCATCCCGAATGTGATATAGTTCAGAATGAATTTAATGTAGTTGCAACCAGAGTAGATCACCAGTATTTTGTTCTTATAGATAACAGTTGGTTTCTAATAGATTTCATAGTTTACCTAAATAAACTATTTCCTAATAAGACCAGGGTTTTATCCCCTTGGGAGAAAAAAGAAAAGAAAATAAAAAGAAGAAAAGGAAAATTAAAAATAATACTTGCACATTAAAATGTTTTCATGTATTAAATTAACTAATTTTATATATGACACAAGATTTACATGAATTATCAAGATGTTTAATATTGTTTAAGCAACCTCAAAATGATTTTAAAAAAAAGGCCTCAAGTATAATACATAGCTTAACAATACTTATTAAAAGGTTGGGTAATTCAGCCTTAGGAGGATTTTAATCATAAAACTAAACCAAGCAAAGCCTAAACATCTAATCCAAAAGATGTCTGCACTCCACTGAAAAACAGATCAATAATGGTAAATTGGATTTTTAACGTTTGGGAATAAATAGGATACCAAAAAGCAAAGAAACTTGCTGATGCTATTTTGAGCTCCTGCTAGTGAGTGGCAAAAATATTTTACAATCAATTTTGTATTCCCTTAGAGTGAAATAAGCAATGCAAGAATGTTAACAAATGGATATAAGTTGTCCAATCGTAATGTTTAACAGATAGGAATATATTCTTTTCTTAGGAATACCTATATAACCAGATGCCTTAAAAAATATCTCATGCAATTATTAAAGTCCTAGCTAGAATTGCTCAAAACTAAGGTGGCAACAAAAAGTGCCTCCAAAACTTCTGTTATGATCAAGTTTAAGCAACCAAAGATGGGATTGGGGAAGTTTCACTTTTTTCTCTCCTTTTTCCCCTTCAGTCACAGAGGCAGACTCCTCAGGAACTCAGTGAGCTAGAAACAAAGGTCCCCACTTGCTGGGGACTCATTAAAGTCTACCTGTAGAATACAAATACTATTTTAAAGATTTCTGGAAAAGGCCTCCACAGATTGATTAAGCTTCTCAAACCATGATCCTTGGCATGTACCCAAATTGTGAGCATGTAAGCCCAAGAATTCAAAACCTATTAGGATTTTCCTTTACAAGCATTTTCTCTGCTCTGGTTTTCTTTGGTTCATTTCTATGTTTATTTGTACATCCATACATTTCAAGAACACACTAATTTTTGGCAGGCATCAGTACTGATCTGCTTTTATAACAGTGACATGATCCTATTTTATGGTTTCTGCTACAGGTGGCAGAGAGTATGACTCTTTCTTGAGGACATCTTTCCCCTGCTTTGTGGCTTCTCTTATGAACCATCTTTTACGAGTTCATTGTCCTTTTCATTCTATCCCATATTTGGATTATCATCCCTAAAGAGTTCCTACTATAACTTTAGTAATTCCTTGTTGGATAGCACTTTCAGTTAATGCTACCAGGAAATGACTCTGTGGTCACAAAGAGCTTGCCCATAAACAACATGCCCTTTCCTAAACAAACAAACATCAACATCTAATACCCTTTGGAAGCTGAAGATCAGAGATGTAAGAGGACGTGGATATGATTTAAAACAGGAGGATCTCTTCTAAAGAAGAACTGTTACCTGTTAGAGATTGGCTTCTTCTACCAAAATTTCTGATGTGCTGGGCTAAGATGTGGTGTATACAGGGGTATTTTAAAAACTATCTCCCTAAGTGATTCTACTAGGAAGGTAACCTGTGAAACACTCCCCTGTAGACTAACCTACTAACCACTATGTAATAAGTGAGGAAATGGAAAAGGTAGGACATCAAACACATCATATTCTCATTTGTATTATTTAGATTTATGATGAAGGAAATTTTACGGAATACAAATGTCATAATATTTAATTGGCCACGCAGAAGATTACACGGTCAATTTTGTCAAAATT
This sequence comes from Acomys percivali, assembly GCA_907169655.1. NCBI lineage: Eukaryota > Metazoa > Chordata > Mammalia > Rodentia > Muridae > Acomys > Acomys percivali. Next base: position 20,116,631 of record OU015747.1, on the reverse strand, counting down.
GATTTATTGTGAGCAGACCCCTTATCAAAGAGAAAACACTATTTCCCAGAGAAAAATAGCAAATGGATTCTCTAAGTGACCAGCTCACCCTACTTCACCCAGCTATGTGGACAGAGCCCATGCCAGGGAAACTACAGAACAATTTCTCATGGACTCAAGCTGTTCAAATAGGCCTTTTGGTCCATTTCTTTGTTTTATGTGCTGCAGATCCTCAGTATTTTAATCCCCTGTGGGAGCCACATTGCTCTAAGAAATTATTATTCTCATTACTTTTTTACTTTGTAGTCAACATTTCTCTTATTCACATCAGAAATATGGATAAAAATTTCTAACAATACAAACAAAGTAGACAGGGTTGATAAGACAGCTCAGTACACACATTTACCACACCACTCTATGTTTGTACTTTCTTACTAAATTGTATTTCTTCAGCATGGAAATTATTATTATTATTATTATTATTATTATTATTATTATTATTATTATTATTATTATTATTATTATTATTAAATTCAATGTCACTCTTTGCCTTCCAAACTGGTATTTGTAACATTTGTTTCTTCCTTTGTAGAAGAATGCAACAGAATTAGCAACAAATAATTAGCAGGTTTACTTAGAAGTTAGAAAGTGAGAAGCAAATGAAATTAAAATCAGGGTAAATTAATTAATAAAAGGTGTTAGAGTTGTGTGTTTTTAATTAAGTGTTGTGACTCCCTGTGCCAGCAGTGCTTTGTGGTTCAGAAGCCGAGAGGAGAAAGTGTGTTGACTCCAGGGATAGAGCAGGATGGTAGTGGGTGGGAATCCTGCTGAAGCGAGATCAGAAACTCTCCTAGGCTCTCCTGTATCCCCATCACATTGTTTGAGGTTCTTAGGGAACAAATGGTGGGTATTTGTCTCCTGATTCTAGATTTTGACACCCCTGTCCAGGAGCCTTGGTTGTCAGTGTCCATTAAGTAGACCCTTAACATCCTTTAAAAACAAAATCAAGACAGAGCCTGTATTAAAGTATGCATGGACTACTATAACATGGACCAAGGACAGGGTTCCTGACATTGGGCTTTTTTTTATATATATATAGCTTGTTGTGACTGAGAAAGCGTTGAAAACTATGTCTTACTTTGAAGGAAGAGCAACAGTTACTCAATATTGTTTGGAGTGAAAAATGATTCAGCCACTGTGGAAATTACAGTGGGAGTTTCTCTCAAGAGTTGGAAATAGCAGTATTATGGGACTCAGCAGTGTCATTCCTGGGCAGATTTCTCTATCCACATAGCCAGAAATTGGAAACATCCTAAATGTCTATTATCTGCTGAATGCATAATAAAAATGTTGTATATTTATAAAATAGAATATTATTCACCTGCAAAGAAAAACGCAAGTATAGAAAAAACAAGTAAATGGATGGAGCCGTAAATAATCATTCTGAGCCACGTAGCCTAGGCCATAAAAATCATACGTGGATACTAGATTAGCATCTTTAGATCGATCATTCTCCATATTCCCAGCTAAGAGCAGCCCATTTCAGCAGAGAGGAAGCCCTTCAGGAAGGTGAGCCACACAGAACCTGATAATTCTAGCACACTGCTCCCAACCTCACCGTGTCTTGAACTAAGATATACAAATTTAGTTTTAGGTACTCTTTTTTTAAAAATATAATTTATTAATTTATTCATATTACATCTCAATTGTTATCCCATCCCTTGTATCCTTCCATTCCTCCCTCCCTCCCATTTTCCCCTTACTCCCCTCCCCTATGACTCTGACTGAGAGGGACCTCTTCCCCCTGTATATGCTCATAACACCTTTGGTTTGTTCTTATAACACCCAAGCTTACCAACACAAGAACGTTTTATGTAATTATGAAAAATAATGATACTTCCTAAAATAAAATGAGAATTGTGGAAATCCGTTTTCTCTATTTTTCATATCTGCTGCTTTACTTAATTTTCATATCATAAAACCTCTGGAAAACTCCAATGAGTGCTTGTTAAGGAATAAGAAAACAGTATGCAAATAAGGGCTTAGAGGTACTATGAAAATAGCTTTTATCCTTGATAACCCAAGAAACATGGCAGCCTACTGAAGGTGTGGGAGGAAATTCAAAGCCGTAGCAGAAAGAGCATACAGCTGCCAATACTGCTTTTACATAGAGATCTTTATAAATTTTATCCTCTTTCTCAGTTTCTGCTATTACATATTAAAATACTGGTTTGAATGACAAGATGGCCAGAATCTTGAGAGGTATGGCGTGCTGTGCTGTCTAACCCCTATATAAGATTGTATTTTAGTGGATTGGGTGTCTTTACCCTAACCTTCCCCATTCAGCTCCCCCTCCTCTGCTGTTTCCTACCCCTCATCCCTAACTTTGTGAGTCTAGTGTTAAGCTTATCAAGGATAAGTGGAGGGGGTGTGGTGGTTTTCATAAGAACTCCCCAGTAGGCTTTCATACATGGCCCCCAGTTGGTAGCGCTGTTGGTGGGGTTATGTAACTTTTAGAAGATGCAGTCTTGTTGGAGGCACTGTCATTGGCATGAGTATGAGAGTTCATAGTCTTGGCCCACTTCAATTCTATCTCTGCTTTTTTTGTATGGTTGAGATGGGATTTCTCAGCTTCCTGCTCCAGAGTTCTGCTGCCATGCCTCTCCCACTATTACGGACTTTGCCTATGCAATTTTAAGCTCACAGTCTCTCTTCTGTAAGTATTGTCTGTTATTTCATCCCAGAAACAAGATGTAATTATTACGGGGCACATTGGGACACTCCATGTTTAGAAAACTACAGGCTCTTAACAAAATGAAATTCAAGGCTACTCTATGAGGTGTCTTTCACCTTGACCTTGAGCTGAATCAGTACTGACAGCAAAGCTTGGCCCCGACTGATGACAGGAACTTTTATTTACTTATGCTTCCTTTCTCATGAGCATGAGCTCATGGACATGATCTCAGCATCATTCCACTGCATCCTGAAAACTCCAGATGACTGAGAAAGAGGCCAAAGGCTTAGAGGAAGTGGTGAGAAATGGGCATAGGAAAACAAACAGGCTGTTTAGAAAGCATCATATGATGAACTAGGAATAGAGGGCTTAGGAGGTCTGACTATGCCTTGCCCCCATCATTTACTTCAGTGGAGCCATGAGCCCCACTTTGTTGTGCTGTTTAGAAGTCATAGGGAATGGCACTAGGGAAATAAACAGTTATTCTTAACGTTCAATGTATACTAAAGACTCATTAAGCATGTTTCTGAGCCCCTTCCTAGGCACTTCAGTTCCAAAGGTCTGAGGTAAGGAAGAACTTTTGGATTGTTATGGGACTTTGTCCTTCAAGCTGTCTCAATTGTTTTAAACTGTGAACTTTTCTGCATCCAACTTAGAAAACAGCTACTCCCAGACCCCAACATATCAGTTGGCTCTGCTATCATCTTCTAAGAGTTAAGAGGGGTTTGTTTTGTTGTTTATTTTGTTTTTGGTTTTGAGACAGGGTTTTCTGTGTATCCATGGCTGTCTTGGAATCATTCTGTAGACTAGGTTGGTCTAGAATCCACAAAGATTCCCCTGCCTCAGCCTCCTAAGTGCTGTGATTAAAGGTGCTGTCTAGTATTGCCCAGCCCATTATATTTCTTAACATGGGTATTCTAAAGGGATATTTCTCAGAAACATGGTAACTACATTATGTTTTTAAAAACTACTTGCCTCCTCCAAGGCCAGGGGATTGCCACCCAGGATTGACTATATCGCTTGGATTTTTATTTTATCATTATTTGGGCTTGAACTTAAGCAGATCCCTTTGGATAATCTTGCCTCTCCCCGGTATTTATAGACATGGGCTGTGTCCTCAGCCTGTCTTAAGAACAGGCCAACAGCTCCCTTATGGCACAATTGCTTCTTCATCCAATTGCCATGGGGGCATGTCTACTGGCTTTAATGTGTTTATTTTTCTGTCTCATGGAATACTTAATGCAGTCAATTTATAAATAGTCCACTTGTCATGAGCACCAGACAAGGACCATGCATGGAAAGTACCTAGGCCCACTGCTCAGATGTAGCCAATAGGCAGCTCAGTCTCCATATGGGTGCCCTAGTAAGGAGAGCAGGGGCTGTCTTTGCCATGGATTCTGCTTCCTACTCTTTGATCACTCGCCCTTGGCAGGATGCCTCACCAGGCCACAGAAGAAGAGGATGCAGGCAGACTGGATAGGCTGGGGGCAGTTGGTAGGGGAGAGGGGCTCGCCCTCTCTGAGTACTAAAGGAGAGGCATAGGGTAAAAGAAGGAAGGAGGGTGTGACAGGGAGGAGATGAAGAAGGAGGTACAAATGGGTGTAAAGTGAATAAATTTTAAAAATTAAATTAAAAAATAAGTATTTCATAGATGGGGACCCAGTAGTTGAGTCGTGAGTTACTCTCTAGGATCACTCTTCTGGGAAATGGAGAAATTGGAGTTTCAGAAGAAGGGATGTTGCTCTCTCTGACCATAAACTTATGCTGTCATCCACACCGTCTAATGTTTGAGGGCACTGATGAGATGCAAACTTTACACATTTTCACTCTAGCTTCTTCTACACACACACACACACACACACACACACACACACACACACACACACGTACACATGCACGCGCACGCATGCATGCACACACACACACAAACACACACACACCAGCTGTCCATTGAAAGGTCCCACTGCTGGAGTGAAGAACTAGCTGTTGTTGACTGAGGGAATGGCAAGGAATTAGCAAAATTCTCAGCTCTGAGGAATTTTTTTTTCACTTCACATTGTAGACAGTCACAGACTTTGGGTCATTTTAAATGCAAAATATTGGGAGCAAATTCTCTGAGTTTGCCACTTACAATGTGTCTGTTCTGTAAGACTTGGTGTTCTTAGAATAAAGGTGTCAAAGCTGAAATAATGTACCCAGTGTGGATGCAGAAATGATAATGAAACCAGTGTTAGTGTGAATTATCCTTTAAAAATCTTGTCTTGAAGGCTTTTTAAACACCCCCACCCCCACCACAGAGTCCATGGTATCCTGGTTGGTTCATATGTAATGACATTGCTGTTTTTCTTTACTTACAAAAGGTTTTTGGATGAAAGAAGAGATTGAAAGATAGATTTCTAGGCCTTGCATTTCAGGTAAACGGTGTATACTCTTTATATGTGACCTATAAATTATTCTGAATGTCTTACTGTTTTGTAAATCTTCTAAGTCAATGGCTGTCAATCTAGAGTTACAGGTACCAAGGTTTCATCTATGGAGATTATTTATGAACTTTTCTGGTCAGCATGGACATTAATTATGTTTCTAAATCTCCTAAGTGATTCTTATGAATGTCTGGTCTGAGTATCTTTGTATGGCTGTCTCAGAACCATTTTACAATCTCAAATTCCCATCTTGTTTGCCTTTAGAATTTACAGACACCACAATGCAATTGAAATGCACATTTCATTTGAGAATGCTACTTTCATTCCTTTAATTAAAAAGCACTGCATTTATTTATCTGTCTGTCTGTATGCTTGTGTGTGGTGAGTGTAGGCATGTGTATGTAAGAGTGCAAGTGTGGGAGTCAGAAGACAAATTTTGGGAGTCAGTGTTCACCATCTACCATTTGGGACCCAAGGAATAAACACATCCTTAGAGTCATTGGCAAAGCTTTTTCTGATAAGTTGTCTCATAAACCCAATAAAAACTTTAAACAGTTCCATACTTTTCTGTAACATTTTGTGAATTCAACTCTTTTTTCTTTTTTCCACTAAAAAAAAATCATTCACTCCTATTTTCAAATTTGAGATATACTCTCACTATGTAGCCCAGGCTGACTTTCAACTTATAGTGATAGACTTGACTCCCTTTTGAAGATTATAGGCATGTGCCCCTACTCTCTACTTAAAACATTTTTCATGATTTGTTATAAATTGGATAAAATTGCACCCTTCTATGGTATTAATTCCTTGAATATGCCATTCTGGGTAGAAATCATTTGTTTGTTTGTATCTGCCAAGGCCTAAGATCTATTAAAGAAAAGTTAGTTTCTCTGAATACATCTACTAATTCTGTTACTTGCGTATTTTTCCACAACTATGGCATTATATCCAGTATAAAGGGCTTTAAATTCTAAAGTATATAAAACAACATACGTTTTTGCCTTAGCAATTTAATTTCCTGTGTGTGTGTGTGTGTGTGTATGTGTGTGTGTGTAAAGAAATGTAGTCAGTTGTTTACAGCAACACACTTTTAGCAGCTTTAAATCAGTAACAGTTAGCAATAGCTACTACTCAGAGACAGGATGAAGCCTTGGAACGTACAGCACTATGAAACAGCAATAATCTCATCCACACACACAGTTATATATATGGAATTATCAAAGACAATTTTCACAAAGGTAAGCCAACCAGTCTCAAATGTACATATTAAACAGGACATTTACAGAAACTGAAGCACCCCAAAATCTGCTGTTCTAAGGCTGTTTCAGGGTGCTAATTCTGTTTCTTGTCTGGACACTGTGTTATCCTAGAATCTTCAGTTTACAAAACAATAAGACAAGCTGTACACTTCAGGTATATGCCCTTTTTTTTTCCTGGCTTTATTATTTTATTTCCATATACATAACGGAGAGATAGGTAGATAGATAGATAGATAGATAGATAGATAGATAGATAGATAATAGAATCGAGAATGTAAGTATGTGATGAGCATTCTTTGTGTTATTTTGAATCTTTTCAAACTTGAGAAAAACAGAATTTACAAACCTGAATGGCATAATTTTGTCCTACATGATTCATAATTTTTCATAGAACATGCTTATCCCAACACATAAAAGAAATGAGGTGGTAACTTTAGCAATCATAGGAAAGCAGCTTCTAATCATGTATTTTATGCTTCTCTCATTTCTACTGGACACATTGTACCTGACACTTGTTTTCACAACTTACTTCTCACCCTATCCATCATTCAGTGTCTCTCTTATTTCCTTCTGTTTGCCATAGAGATACAGTGGCTCAGGAAAAACAGCTTTCCTTCTCTCACTCTTCACATATAAAACAATAGGTGGCGTTAAGCGGTGTCTGCTTTTCAATGTGGCTCATTACTGAGTGACTTCTTTCTCAATGTTTTTGTGGTTCAGAAGATAAATCACATTGTGCCCATGTGATCTAAGGACTTTCCCACCTTAATCATTATACACAGTTTAGACAGCTTAGCTCTGACAAGGGGACTTTGGCCTCAGCAGCCCAATGCAGGAAATACAGAAGCAGAAGCTTCTCTCTGGGTTTGAAATTGTACACTGGAAGCTAGAATATTTCAACTGTGTGCTGGATGCTAAAATATAGAATAATAGAATAAAGGTTTGCAAATGTCAAAACTTGTACCCCTTCACCAGATCAGTTTATTAATTGCCTCTCTTGTAATTATTACATGTGACAAGAATTCTCTTTGGGTATGAATAGGTAGGGATGAAGAAACAGGAAAAGTATACATTTATTAAGTATACCTAGAATTTTCCTTTCTGTAATCAAAAGGTATTTATTCCCTGAAATGTACAGTGTAAGGCTTGTCTGGTAAAACATTCCAAATTTACCAATAATCACCTGTTGCTTCAGAAAATATAAATTGTTTTATGTGTCAAGTTTGGCATACCCTTGTTGCTGTGGAGTCCTGTGCATTTTCATTTGGAATATTATTCTCAAATTCTTATTCTACATGCAACATTATATCCCACATGTGCTTGTTGTCTCCTCGAAATGCCTTCAGACTCCAAGGTCAGGAGACTGAACCTTCATCTTCCTGAATGTACCAATCTCCTTCATCCTGCATCATCCAAATAGCGGTGGTTTGCTTTTAACAATCAGCCAAACACAGTCTAAAACCACCGTGGAGAGAGTATCAAAGAGAAATTGTCTACATTAGGCTGGGTTGTAGGCACACATGTGGGTATTGCCTGTACTGTGCTAACCAGGCTTGGGAAACTGGTCTTCTATGGACAGCATGGTTGCCTGCTGGTAGGGCCTGCCTAAAACAGAGAAGGTGAACAGAGCACAAACATTCATGCATTCGTGTACTTGAGGGTCTCAAGTGTGGGTATGATTTGACAAGCTTAAGTTTCCGCTGCCTTGACTACCCGGTAACCAGGAATTGTGAGCTGTCTATTCATCAGTCATCAAAGAAACAAATGCATGCCTGTAAGCACATGCTGACATAAATACATTGCAAGCCAGCAAGCCAAGCCCTTTCTATTTATGGAGTGGATTGACCTTCTCAGTGTCTCTATCCAAGTCACATCTCTGCAAGTCATGTCATTACTCTTGTTTCTAGTTCCCACCTGCATTGTCAGCAACAGTCTTTGTTTTCCACCAATTTGCTTTTGCTGTTAGTTTTCAACTGTGTGCTTTTGTCCTAACATTTGTCTTCATGCAGGGTAACATGTCCATCAAGGTAACATGTCCATTCAGAGTAGCTGGAGCCTGCAAAATGACACTCTAGATGTTCTCAAGCATCTGTTTCCAAAGTCATTGAGATTTTAACTTCACTCTCACAATCATCCCCAAAGATTTAACAGTTTAAAAATTATACTGATTTGGTATTTTAGATTCCATTGCCACATTATCCCTCATCTGTTCTAAGGAGATGCATCACTACTCCCCAGAATTGGTATACTTGATTCATTCAACTATCAATGTAATCTCTTCCATGGTTCTTTAAGATACTTTTCAGCCATTGTACAAACATGCTAAATATGAGTCAATGAAGGGAATCAAACAGAAGCCAGGAAGTACTGCAACCTCCTGCCTTGAACATAGATGAGCAACGAGGACAGAATCTACTGGGAAGGACTGATATGTCTTGACCTAGGCTTTTGATCTTTATTGGGAGAGCTAAAGGCAAAGCTAAGAGCAAGCTGTTCTTATGGCACCAAGAGGTACATGCCATGGCATACAGATCCTGCCTAGAAGAAACCATCTTCTTGACTAAGCTCAGGCAATCTCAGTGATCTCTGAACAATTCACTGACTGGGGTCACTCAAGATATGGAATAGATCTCAACAAAACAGACATTACAAAAAAGATAGGCAGGTTCACTAGACTGACTTATATAGTATATCATTGCTGCTCTCTGCTGGCCAAAAACATTATTCTCCTCAATTAGATGTGATCTAGAATGGGTCAGAGAAGGAGATACAGTGTTTTGATACTTATATGCATTGTGTTAAAATAACTTCACAACCCACATTACACATTCTTATACAGAGGTACAGGCCTGTTGGAGTGCTACAGATATGCAATTATCTGCTACTCTATAAACCTTTAATTAAGAGAAAGTAGGGGCTGTATCAGATTGGCAGCAAGCATTGCAATTATTCACTAACTTTTAGTGCAATACTTTCTGTTAGCTATCATGTTTTCATTCTCTAAGTAAAATCAGCAGGTACCCTTGAGGGCTGTCAGCTAGATATCATGCAAATTGTTAAAACATGTTCAGTTTGGTAAAACAAAGATGCAATTTAATTTCATATGCATTGAACTTATTGGAGAGTTACTTTAAATAATAACTCCTATCTACTCAGATTCTCATAGCAATGCTACTCCAAGGACCGAACAGCGAGGATAAATTTGGACTTCACAACATCACAGTGTATTTCACACAGTCTCTGCCACTTGCTGGGCATCTTGCTTTCCCCCTTTGTCAGGTGGAGAGAAAAAAAGAGTACCTACTTCATTTCACTATAATATCTATGAATTGAAATATATGATCCATAAAGTGCTTAACTAGACATGGCTTATTGTCTGTTTCTTAACTGTTAAAATTCTAGGCCAGCCTGAGAAGAGGAGTTTATTGTATATTTTAAACAAAGCTATCTGCTATTGGTGTAAAGGATCAAGTTTCTGGAGAATATTTTTCTTAGATTACAGCCTTCACTCTGACACCACATCTGTAAGTTAAAGTGATGCCTGAAATTTCCTAGGCATTAGAAATGCTTCTGCATGTTTGCCTTGCCTAAAGGTAGCGACATATCTCTGTCTTAACTTTATTTACAATGGTTTAATGGCCAAAGGTACAATGTATTTTGTGTCCTGACCTTCTGTTCTTTACCTAATGACTCATGTATAGAACAGATACCCACATGGAAAGCTGGTAGTCTTTGGAGAAAGGAGGCAATGGGTAAGTTTTGGATGGAACAGTGGAAAAAGCAAAGCACAAGGATCCAACAATGCATTCCTTATTTGAAATATTGCCAAGCTGACATACTCTGTGACTGTTCTGTGTTTATAGGTTCATTAAATAGTGAATAGGTCTCTACTGAGCTTATGATGTAGAAGTTACACTGAGGTGAATGTTCGGAGAATTGCTGAATAGCTA
>OU015747.1:20086075-20106276 GCA_907169655.1 Acomys percivali | reverse complement strand
GTCAGGCCCTTCTTGAATTCTGATCTCAGTTGCCCCTAGCACCTACTCTCCTTGCCATGCACTGTGAGCAGAGAATGGTCCAGATAGGATGCTGGGATCCTGTGAGATTTATCACAGCAGTAGTAACCCTAACACCCTAAGGATCCGAGGCTTAAGGGATAAAACTGAAAATCTTATGTATAACAGATCTGTGCTGAGTGTTAATATTACAGAGACCCAAACTATGAATGACAGAAATCAGTCAGCATTGGTATGCATTTTTTTTTCTGCTTAGCTAAGCTGCGCAAAAATTTCTAAATAGATCCTGCAAGCTAAAACAGTGGAAGGAATTTATAATTGCATGCAAGCAACAATAACATGAAAGACACTGAAATTAATAAAATAAGGAACTAGATGGTCAATAGAACTCTAAATAATTGATTTTTTTCAATATTCTGGCTTCCCAGATAAAACTTAAATTTAAGCATTGGTTGGAAGAGTTTAGGGCCACATAAATCCTGAATCAGTTGATGTTAAAACACAGAGATTATTCTCGCAGGCCTGATCTAGCCACAAAAACCCTTAGTAACAGAAATTTCTCTTCTAGTGGGTGATAGCAAAAGGAAACAGAAAGATGAAAAGAAGCAAGACAGAGTGCTTTGCTGACATGAGGAGTGAAAGGGCCACACATAGAGACACCTAAATGGTCTTTAGGAGCAAGGAATGATTGATGACCAATATCCAGTAGAAGTAGGGGCTTGAATCCTACAAGCAACAGGTAAAATCAGCTGGCCACGGGAATGAGCTTGCAAAGCCATTCTATCCTAGAACTCAAGCTAGAAGACCCTCGACTTGGGAGCTTATGGAATCCTAAGCAGAGAGTAAGTTGAGAAACACTATCTCCTCTAATCTATAGACCAGTGGGCATTGCCTTAAGGCATTAGGACTCTCGTAATGTGTTGGCCTTGTGACTGAAAAGTAACAACACACACACACACACACACACACACACAATTTTCATAGATAGACTTCCTTTCAATGCAGCCTTTTTTTGTAATTTTTACATATTATATTTTTCAGGACCCTTGATGCAGTAGTATAAGTTTTAGAAAACTGGTTTATAAAAAAGATGTTTACAGATTCCCTAACTGCTTGATCTACCTGGAGCACAGCTAGAAGAGGTAACCTACACACTGTCCCCAACCCTTACTGCCCTCCATCCTAAAGAGGCCTATTAGGGCCACAGCAATATTCAACATATAGACCTCTCTGCCTACTCCCTACCTGCCTGATCCATGTGAGGCACAGGCAGCAGAGGCCTACAGGACCCCAACATTTAGGTCCACTTGAGTCACGGCTACCGGAAGTGAGCAGTGGGCTGTTTGCTGAGCTCCACTGTCAGGCCCAAAGCTTTGCCTGCCTCCCTGAGGAGTCCTGTATCAGCAACATTTGGCCAACACCAAGGACAGTAAGTGACTAAAGGCCAGCACAAGGACACAATCAACAAGAACCAGGGCAATATGGCACCACATGAGTTTAGAGAGATACAATCTATATTATAGAGCAATAATAATAAAACTGCATGGTATTGGCATGAGAACAGACAGGTTGATTAATGGAATCAAATTGAAGACCCAGAAATAAACCCCCATACTTACAGACACCTGATATTTGACAGAAAGCCAAAGACCATATGATGGAAAAAGGAAAGCATCTTTAACAAATGGTGCTGGTCTAATTGGGTATGTATATGTAGAAGAATGCAAATAGATCCACGTTTATCACCCTGCACAAAACTAAAGTCCAAGTCGATCAAAGATCTCAACATAAAACCAGATACACTAAATATAATAGAAGAGAAAGAGTGCCAGAGCCCTGAGCATATTGGTATAGGAGACAACTTTCTGAACAGAACACAAACAGCTTGGACACTAAGATCAAAAATCAATAATAAAAGGGATCTCATGATAAAAAGCTTCTGTAAGGCAAAATACACTGTCAATAGGATAAAATGGCAGCCTACATAATGGGAAAAGATCTTCACAAACTCTACATCTGACATAGGGCTAATATCCAATATATATAAAAATAAACTCAAGAAATTAAACATCAACAAACCAAATAACCCAATTTAAAAGTGGGGTACAGAGCTAAACAAAATTCTCAACAGAGAAATCTTGAATGGCCAAGAAGAACTTAAAGAGATGCTCAATGTCCTTAGTCATCAAAATGCAAATCAAAATGACTCTGAGATTCCATTTTATACCATCATAATGATTAAGCTAAAAAACTTATGCCACATCTCATACAGGAGAGGATGTTGAGCAAGGGGAGCACTCTTCCATTGCTGGTGGGAGTGCAAACTTGTACAACCACTTTGGAAATCAATCAGGAGTTTTTTGAGAAAATTGGGACTAGTTCTAGCTCAAGACCCAAGTAAACCACTCGTGGACATATACTCAGTGTATTCTCCACCATATCACAAGGACACTTGATCAACTATGTTCATAGCAGCTTTATTCACAGTACTGAGAATCTGGAAGCAAATTAGATGTCCCTCAGCCAAGAATGGATAAAAAAATATGTGGTACATTTACACAATGGAGTTTACCAGGTATAAAAATAACGGCCTCATGAAATTTGCAGGACAATGGATACAGCTAGAAAAGATCACCCTGAGTGAAGTAAGCCAGACCCAGAGAGACAAACATGATATGTATTCACTTATAAATAGACAGAGCCATAAAGTACAGGATTGCATGGATGGACAGGGGGAGGTGAGGTGAGAGAGAAGGACTAGGAGAATATGGGGGAGGGGAAACTGAATGCAGGATGTAAAGTAAGTTAATTAATTAATTAATTAAAAAGATTTAAACACATGTAGATATTTTTTCTGGGGGAAAACAATCCCCTTAGGGCCATGGAAAGGTTGACTATTTCTGTATTTCTACAACCCTGTCATACTTGTCTATAAGTAGATCTATGGGAGAGACTTATAATGTTCCTCTGTGACAGTATGAGATTCTAAACATCTACCCTCTAACGTGTTAAAAACACCACCACCACCACCACGAAAACCACCACCACCACCACGAAAACCACCACCATCACCATCAACAACAACAAACCCTTTACTGTGTTCATTTTATACATGTAGACAAGGATAATTTTGCATTCTTTGGGAGAGTTTTGTTTAATAGGGACATACTTGTGGATTTTTAAAATTTACTGGGCAAGGACAAATACTTATTCTACACTATATATGAAGGAGAAGGCTAAATACTGTCCATAAAATTTGATTTTATTCTTCCCACAAAATCGCCAGCCTGGCACACAACGTTGGTGTCCTAAGTTTGGGTTTTATGTCCTAGGCTCTATAGGCTTTATTATTTTAATTACACCACATTACTTTCCAACGTAAAATGGAACTGATTGTATCATACCCCAGACTAGCAATAGTACCTTCGCTATATATCCTTGGCTCATTGTTTTTGTAAATACATTTATTTATTTATTCTGTGTGTGTAAGTGCACCCTCCACAGTGTGTGTGTGTGTGTGTGTGTGTGTGTGTGTGCATACATATATGAGGAGATGAGAGGACAACCCGCAGATATTGGTTATCTCCCTTTTACTACACAGAGTCCAGGAGTTGAACTCAGGTCACCAGGTGCCTTACTAACTGAGCCCTCTCAAATATTTCCTAATAAACCAATTTGGTATTTGGGAATCATTTTCTCCTTTCATTTCCCTTCCTCCCATTATCCAGTGGGTTCTTAGACTCCTAAGTGCAGCATGTGGTACCCTGACTCTTGCCTCTGCTACCATCAGCTTCATTCCTTCCACATGTAATTCAACCACAACAGGCAATTAGGAGTCAGATCCAAATTCACAATATCTGCCAGTTAAAAAAAAAAAACAATAGAAAACATGCACCCACATCATTACATCATTGAATATGCAATTCAATGTTCATTAAGAATAAAAGTGCAAGCATGTCTGTCAATGTTTTACATATCTCTCTGTTTTGAGGTCTCCTGTGGCAATTTGCAGAGAGTTCCAGGCACAAATGACCCCTAAATGCAAGCTGGCATCCTTCTCCTAAATTCTCTATAATTTGTACCCAGAAGGAACGAGCAAATGAGGGGCTTCAAAGTCATTCTTTCTTAATTGTATCACCTTGAAGCTCAGTACAAATTCATTCCACAGTCTCAACAAAGAAAATAAATTAGGCCATGGGAGGTCCAGAAAATTATTCAGAGTTTTTAGAAGTGGGGAAAGGTGACAGACCTGGAAGATTTTAAACAATTGGGTTCCTGAACTGCAACCTGCTTTTCTAAATAAAACCTTCAGGGCCTCTGTGTGTTCCTGGAGCTCCACAGGTGAAACAAGTGAAAACTGACCTGTGTCTTTTAAAGCTGAGATCTGCAGGACAACCTCAACTGCTTGAAAACTATGCCATCCACTGTCACTAAAGGCTAAAATCCTCACAGGATAATGGACTGATGGAGTGTATCCCATGCACAAGGCTCTGTCCCAAAGTGAGTGTGGAAGCTGTGAAGATGGCAGAGGAGAAAGCTCTGATTAAAGGCTGAGACTGGAGCAGATGCTTTTCTCTCTTTGCAGTTTCTATATCGGTCTTGATTCAAGCCAAGCAATAAACTTGATGAGGTCCATCGGGCCATAGAAAACTGTCAGATTCTCCAAGGATGTGAGCAAATGAATGTCAAACTTAAAGGAAATCACTCAGGACTGGAACAGAAATATGTCCAGTAGCCGCACGAACAAGATGTGTTTGCTTTGCTCTTAGCTGGGGAGGCGCTTAAGCTTTTGAGTAAATATCAGGGCCGTGCTACAATATGTTCTCATATTATCATCAATTTATTGCTACAGTATACTGCTAAATGCAGTGCAAGAAGTCCATTTAAAAGCATGAATTTGTCCATTTGGTGTTATATACGAACTTATCAGAACTCATCAAATTCAAGAAATGTTTCCGATGACCTGAATCTGCATTTTGCTAAACAGAAACTTTCTTAAATGTGAGACAATGGATTAGCTCAGTCAGTAAGTGGCACGAACAAGGACCTCAGCTAAATCATCAGGGTGTGTTTTCAAAGGCTAAGCATGGTGTTGCTGAGGGTGCAGAGACAAGAGCAAAGTCGCCTGGAGTTGCTGACCAGTCAGCCTAGCCTGCTTGGCAATGACATCCTACTTGAGATAGGACATCCAAAGTTGTCCTCTGATCTCCACATTCACAGCCACACATGCATGTGCATTTAAAAACCATGCATGTGTGTACATGCACACACATATACCATAGAGACAATGAGACAAAAAACCAAGGTCCTGTTGAGCCGGATGCTAATAAACTACACTAACAGCATTGAATTTATATTCTTAACAGAAATATACTTTCCCAAATGAAACAGGTTGGAGGGACTTCAGTAGTCACAAAGTGATGACATTACAACTCCTGTCATATCAGTCAACAGATGTCGTTGCCAATTACTCTTCTTCAGAGTACATTTGGGATCAAAGGCATGTGTGTAGACATGACAAGTCTTTGGAGAACAGCAACAGTGACGATTATCTAACAATATTCTTGTTTCTGATTCTAACATAAGGTACTGAAACATTGTTGAATAGTATTTACTTTCTGTATCCCATATCTTTCTGGTATGAACCCTGGTTGATGTTTCCTGTCACTGCCATCATTAAGCATGAAGGTCCTGGACATCAAAGTGCTTTTGTGCCTCAAAATGTATAACAAAAATTTTAACAACCAAATTCTCAGTTTGTTTTCCAAGCTCCATTGTGAGCTTTAGCTTTAAGGTTTTAGGTTCCAGTTCTGTGAACTTTGGCATCTTAGGTAAGTTTATTTTCATTAAAACAACAACAGTAACAACAAAAACAAACCTTTTCCAGATTAAATCATTACATCTATGTTTTGAGAACTGAGAAATCACTCCCTAACAGTGTACGTTTTGATATAGTACTTTGCTCCACTATAATATTTATATTTTATATTGTCTTACCTTATCTTCCTTTGGGCACAGAACTATGTATCCTTGAACATTGCTTATTAAAAAAAGAAAATGTTTATCCCTAAATGACAACCAGCAGAGAGTAAAAATGCAGACTATGTCTGATAATACACTAGACAGAAATAGGCGTAATGGAATTTGTGAACTGGAAATTTGGAATGCTGACATTTAATTACCTATGATATTCAAATTAATGCCACACTTCTCTATTATCAAGGAAATGTTTGTGTACTCAGTAATTATAGCTGTGTTTTTCCAATGTCTAGGCACGTTTATCCAATGTATTGTACTCTCACCATTTATTCCTAATTATTTCAATTTAACATGCTTAAATACAAATAGTAAGCACATTTTATTAAGTGCATTATTCAATGGCTTTTCCCTTTTCAGTTCAAAAAGTGTTGTTCTTAAAAGAAAACTCCACTCAAGATGTGATTCTCCTGAAGAAAAAGAAAGGAGATACAGATGTAAACAGCATTAAGAAAGGCCAAGCAGGCAAGTCACAGTTTACAACAATTTGGTCCAATTGAGAAAGACAGCACAATTGGATTTGCTATATTGTTTTATTTGTCTCTGAGCAGCAATATGAACGATCTCTCTGTTTTGATAACACTCAAATGTTCCTGGCCAGAGAACTGCACTATTTCTACCATGTTTAATTTGAAATAATACTGGAAAAGGAGAGTGAAATTGTCTTTTTATATATTGTATTAAAACATTACTTACTTGATTGGAGCCATCTCTTCCAATAACTTTATTTGATGTAAAAATTCTTGCTTATGATGTATATGATAATATGTGTACATATTAAATAATTGTTCCTTGGTCCTCACGTTTTAAATATTCTTGAAATTAAATAGAAAAGACCATGATTATATTAAAAGAATCTAGTTAGATCAAAGACACTGGCTGTTAGTGAGAAATGATTTTAAAGTTTCAGACTCAACAATTTAGCAAAAGCGTTGCATTTTTCTATCTTCCTTCTTGTGTTTATACATTGCAGTCCTAACTGAGACCTTGTACAAGATTTGTGTCATAGGAAGCATGGGTTTGATGATGCCATTTCCCCTTCTTCAATAAAGAGCACAGTGACCGCACAAGTTCTCCCTTGACTATTTGAAATATTGGGAGGTACCCCGAGGTACAGCTCCATGACCACATGAACAGAGCCTGGATCCTGGCCTTGTGGGTCCTGGAAATTAGGTTCTAGCTGGGTCCTAAAAAAGAAATAGTTACCGAGTTGTAGAGAGAGACA
This sequence comes from Acomys percivali, assembly GCA_907169655.1. Taxonomy (NCBI): domain Eukaryota; kingdom Metazoa; phylum Chordata; class Mammalia; order Rodentia; family Muridae; genus Acomys; species Acomys percivali. The sequence goes on along the minus strand of OU015747.1, from coordinate 20,098,997 downwards.
AGTAAACTATAAGATCCCCAGGGAGATGCATCCATGCTTGAAACAATCTAGATTGAGGGGAGTTTGAACCAACCCCCCAGGAAACTCAAAAAGTTGTGTGGGTAAAAGCAAAAATGAAGAAGGAACAGGAAGTAGGAACAGGAAGGAGCTCTTCTAAGAGTAAGTAAAAAAAACCTAATATTTTAATATTTAGTTTCAGCATTCCTGTTAGGAAGGAGTTAAGCCTTGAGAAAGAACCAAGTCTAGAGTAAATGGGCTGAGTAAAGCTGATAGCAGTGAAGTCAAGAAATGAGAATATGAGTCACTTTAAATTTAAAAAAATAATAAATATTTATGGCTTGCATACATCAGAAACAAGAATGGAGGATAAACAGAGTAAGGAAAGACAAATTTAATGAGGGATAATGAATTTATTTTTTCCTTCTGAGGATTTCATCATGAATACTTTATTTTTATACTGTATACTTCCATCCCTCTCTTCTTATAAATTACCCTATGTCTCCATCTCCTCTCAAATCTATGTGCTCTTCCCCACACACATGTATACACACACACACACACACACACACACACACAATATATATATATATATACATATATATGTATATATATATGTATATATATATATATATACAAATACAACAAATACTGATGTGTCCATTTAGTGTTATTTGTATGTATATGTGCTTAAATGTTTAGGGATGGCTGCTTGAGATTGAATAGCCTATTGACAGGCTTGTCCCTGGTGGAATCTGATTCTTCCTTCTCAAGAGTTATTAATAGCTTGGGGCTGTTTTCTCTGTTAATTTGGTAACATTTTGCTTTATACTTGTGGAAAGCAAAGAGTCTATGCTGTGTAGGCATAATAATGTGAAGGAGATGGACAGACAGAATTGCCTGTGAGAATCCATATGTACCTTTTAATACAAAGGAAGGAATTCTCATACCCAACAATGGCTCTCTATGCTTTGTAATCCTTAGGAACAGTATGAGACTTTCCCCACTGCAGTGTACAGAGGCTGAAAAGAACTCACTGGCTTCAGGAAATGGATAACTTTGGAAGAAATCTAGGATGTAGAGTTAGAGAAAAATGTGAAGTTGATTTGAAGATAACTGAGCACTAAGCAGAACAGAGCTTGAAATGGTTGGGCGCAGGATCGAAGGCCTGGAGATCAGTCGAGGAAGAATCAGTGTTGGGCCACTTGCAAGTCTCATAGTCACACTGATGTCTAGGAGCCCTCCTTGACCATGGTCTGAGCTCAGCTGTTCTCAACCTGCAGACTCAGCTTTGGTATTAAAACCCTGATCACATGTATGACCTCTTTGTCTTGGAAGAATGTGCACTATACTTGGGTGATCGTGTACATGGACCTGCGTACTCCTGTAAATGTAGCAATAAAATACGCAATCACAGCATGATGAAACTAGCTATTATTCTAAGACAATTTCCTGCTATAAAACACTGTTTACACATTCAATAAGAAAAGTGATGAGATGTTTACTGAATCAGTTTGAATTTATAAGCCCTCCTATTCTGTCCTGGAAGAGAAGTAAACTTAAATTAGACTATCATTCTTAATAAGCAGTTAATGAAGAAGCTTGAAATAAATGCAATCTGTTGACGTGGGTGCTTTGAAAAAAAAAGAAGCCGCAAGCTAGCCATTCCTTCTTGTTAATCAGCACATGAGCTAATGAATGCAAGATTTAAAGCCTGTTACTGCAGCATTGAGGTTACATATTTCAAGTTATTCTAATCTTGTCATGATAGAGTATATCTGCCTAAAAATCTGCTTGTTAAGGAAGTCAAAACACCTCCATGTAGTATTTTAATAATTCCAGGGCTTATGTATATAAATCTAAGACTACTAATTCTTATGAAGGGGATTGCTTTGCTAGAAAAATTGTGACAGGAAAAAAAAATTCTCACAGAACTTGCTGTTCCTCAAAAACTTAAACATGGAAATTAGGAGATGGCTTGGTGGTTAAAATATGTACGACTTTTGCAGAGACTGAGACTTCAGCCCAAGCACTAATATCAAGCACCTGTTACCCCAGCTCTAGAATATCCAACACCCTCCCCTGACCTCACTGAATATATGCAAATGTACATGTGGATACATGCATATACATACACATAAAGAGAAGATAAAATTTTTAAAAAGGCTTAAAGTTCATGATAGAAGATCCTTAATTAATTTCTAAATAAAAGAAATGTAAAGATGTTATTAAAATTACATATTTGTCCACTAAACTCCTTGGGTTCCCAAAATCATCTTTGGCCCTACTATGATTTTAATAGGCAGTTTTCTACAATGGTACCATAGAGAGGGTCCCTCAAATAACATGAAATGATTTTTCTAGTTATGGAGGCTGGGAAGCCCATGTTCAGGGGCACAGCATGGTTATTCTCTTGAGGGCCCTTTCCCTGGTTGGCAGAGGCCACCCTTTTGCCCTGATTTCACATATAAAGTGAGATAGATAGCAAACTTTTTTTATCAGGGCACTGGGCACATGAAGACCTCACCTTTGTGATCTGATCTAATTACATTTAAAAGATTCCATCTCCAAATGGCATCACAATGGGCGTAATGGCTTCAGCATGTCATCTTGGACAAAAGAACCCCCTCTGCATTATATGATTGCTTTCACTCACCTAATTACAGATAAAGGGAGTGGGCAGCCATCTAAGGCCACCTTCGTTTTTAACTTTACCAATTTCTTTGTATTACTCCATGATTTTGTTCCAAAGGGCTCGCATCATTTTCTAATCCGTCATACACCATTATTAATTAATTAATTTGTTTGTTTGTTTTTATAAGTTTGCTAACTAATTAATTTATGAAATTATGTATAGATTAATGACTTAAATACTTTCCATGTTCTTATTATTATGAACGATATTAAGATGGTCTAGCTGCACTGCACTATTGGTACACAAGCTCATGCCAGTTGTTTCTGTGTGTTAGCAGTCACTATATTCACAATTTCCTACAGTTCTTTATGTACTAAAGACATTAATCCACCACCAATGATAGGAATTGCATCGCCATAATTCTTTTAATATCTTCTGATTCCTTTTTGACCCTTCCAATTTCACTCTGTACTTTTCCATTGTCAAGATCAAACATGACCTCAATATAGATAAATTCAATACAGATCCTTTTATGCCTTGCTTTGTCAGCAGGCAGTTTTTGATGAAACTGATCATACTCTTCCACATAAAGCATTTGTAAAAATTTTTTGGATGCCAAACTTGTGGTCTACAGGCTGACATTTACAAATATTACATCTTCATCTTTCATTCACAGAGAAATGCCAAACTCTTTTACACAAACTCCTTGTATACCCGTGTATAGATCTCTTACAAGAATCATGGATATAAGATGTTCTGTGGAGCTTTTTATTTCTCTAAAAATGTCTTCTTTTCTCATGTCAAAAGAGGACAACTTTATGCTTGTAGTTGCCCACAATACTAAGCTCAGGAAAACTGCTGACCTTTTGTGCTCTCATATATCAATCTTACCTACTATCATAACTCTGCTTCAGAAAAAATTTATGATCTGATACTTCTCTCCACCTGCACCTAAGACAGTGTGATCTCTTCCCAGATTATAATAGTAGAGCCAAGATGATCTCTATCCTTCAGCTATATCCCTGACATGTCAATCAGTAGTTCTTCTAAAATGCCTATGAAGTCATCTGGTCTATGCAGACACTTCTGGCACTTCCTTCATTCACATTAAAAAGCCAGAGTCTTTATAATAATTTTCACGGGTTTGCATCAAAAAATGAATATCTTATGTAGTATTTTAAGGGACTCTGGCCAGCTCAAGAGTGGAAGCCATAACTCTGGCAGGCCTGGCCCTTCTCCCCCATCCCCTCTGACTTGCCAACAGCCTTGAGATTACATTTCTAAAACTGTTTGCCAAGGTCTATTTGCTTATTTGTCTACTCCCTTCTCCTGAGATTGGTTACCAAGGTTCAGCTATCAAAAGATCAAAGTCCAGCAAACAAAATCTCTCCTTTGGCTCAACTAATTATCATGGCCAATTAAAACAAAATACCTCATTCTAACATGGGTTTTCTCCTTTCTCCTTTTTAAACCACTATTTTTCTTTTCTTTTCTTTTTTAATTTTTTTCCTTTTTAAAAAAGTTATTCTTGTTACATCTAATTGGTTATCCCATCCCTTGCATCCTCCCACCCCTCCCTCCCTCCCATTTTCCCCTTACTCCCCTACCCTATAACTGTGCCTGAGGGGGACTTCCTCCCTTTGTATATGCTCATAGGGTATCAAGTCTCTTCTTGGTAGCCTGCTATCCTTCCTCTGAGTGCCATCAGGTCTCCCCTTCCATGGGACATGGTCAAATATGAAGCACCAGAGTTCGTGTGAAAGTCAGACCCCACTCTCCACTCAACTGTGGAGAATGTCCTGTCCATTGGCTAGATCTGGGTAGAGGTTTTAAGTTTACGGCTTATGGCCTGTATTGTCCTTGGCTGGTGCCATAGTTTGAGTGAGACCCCTCAGCCCAAATCAGCCTATCATAATGTTCTACTTGTAGGTTTCTTGGACCCTCTGGATCCTTCTACATTGCTATTCTCCCATGCTTCTCTTATCTAGAGTCCCAATAGGATGTCCTCCCCTCTGTCCCAGTTTCCTGGTCCCATAAACCACTATTTCTCTAAGGGTCATGTCTGTCTCCTTTCTATCAAAAGGTATTTATTTGTCCCACTCTGGAAAAAACATCCCTCACCTCTATTCCTTGTTCCTTTTCTCCCTTCCCCCTTTTACTTCCTTTTCTCTGTCTTCCTCTATTTCTTGTCTTTCCCCCTTGTCCCTGCCATCTGCCCCTCTGGGTTAAATAAAATCTCCTTTGTGATAAGAACTTGGTCTTGGGGGATTCTGAGCCAATACCAATACCCTTTCACTATTCCTTTCTTATATTTATCTAATTGTACAAGAGGTTTCTTTGATGTGGTTCAAACATATTCCCTCTTTATGCCCTGATTTAGGGACTGGCATAAAAGCCTTTGCCATACTTAGTATTAACTTTCTCTAGGTATCTATGTCCATTTGTCATTCGCTGCTTTGCCCCTTTACACGCATTTCATTTTCCTCCTGAGACCATCCTAAAGTTCTTCTGCAAAATTGTTTTCCATCTGCATATCCTAACTTGCTTTCATTTTGTAATAGCATTGTTAAGTTATGTAATACATATTTGCATTATTTACTATCAATTTACCTCTTAATGTTACTAACATAATTTTGTAAGTTGAAGAAAATACGAAAGGCAAATTAAGAAGAAAAGACAACTGTGAAGGCTGTGTGATAAATATTGTTTTACTAGATGTCAAGAAATCCAGTTGATTGGCACACTGAGTGCTTGGAGGAGCAACTCAAACTCTATTCAATATATAATGAAGAGCCACCGGAAGTGCTTCATGCCCACAGAGGAAGTTGCCATTTGTGAGCCATAAATTCTGTACTGCAATACAGATATTCTAACCTTACAATCTGGAGTGTTCAACTTTGGAAAGGACAGTGGAATGATGGATGTTTTCCGGAATAATGACATACACAGGACAGGAAGAACAAGCCAGGATCTGTTAATGAGATCTGGGAGGGGAGGAGTGGTCCAGATACATATACAGGAAATAATGACCTCTTGGTCAAAGCGGTAAGGAAATCCTGGAATAACTATGTATTGTTGACAATTTCTCACTGGGCAGTGGTGGCGCCTCATGACCACTCACTGTAGAATATGTGGGTGAACAAGAATGAGAACCTAAGAGGTAGAGAAATGATGCTGATAGACACTGAATGCCAGAGTAACTGCGTGGAAAAAAGTCTAATCAGGAAACAGCCCTAACACATGTCAACACTGTGACACAAATATCAATGTTAAAGTTATTAGGAATTTGAGCCACATCTGAATTGATATTTCAATATTTTGCCATATGTTTGACAATACCCTTCCACCACACTGGAGTTTTTTTTTTTTTCTTATTGGTGGTATGAAATATGTAAAAGAAATGATTCCACTTTTCTCTAGTAATTCATATTAAGAGAAATAATGGTTTAGTCATGGCTATGTGTGACAAAGGCAAATAACAGAAAATTTATATTCTCATGTAAAACAAAGGAACCCTAATAATTATATTAGGTTATGTTTTTTGAAAGCGTTGAACATTAGACAACCAACGGTAATGATCACTTTGATGGCAGGAATTAGAGAAATGAGCTCCAGAAGTTGCAGGCAGTAGTGTTGGGAAGGAATGGGAACTCTATGGCTGTGAAGAGTTAGAGAGATAAATATGAGAGTAAGGCAAGGCCTAAGCAGCAATTTATTGACATTCTTCAAGAGGGAAGGAAACTGTATAGACAAGTCCCAGTGTCTCTAGACTCCTTGTGGATTATTGACCAGAGTTCTGTCAATCACATGTAGAGAAACAAACCACAGGATGTGAAAGAATGATTCTCAAATTAGAGCTCAAAAAGAACTATAGAAAGTGGTCACCGACTGGGAAAATTCATAATTTATGCAGCTTCAAGGTATCAGAAAAATAAATGCAATAACCAGATTACAGTTATAGTTATAGACTTATAGAGCCCACTTATAGTTGTTTAAAAAGATAATTCCGTTGTATGGGATGTGTTCAGTAAATAATTATAGCAAGTGGTACAGAGAGTCAATGTGATCATATCTTGCATGAATTTTGAATTGTTGATTCTATTAAATACTGAAAATATATCAAAACAGTATACTACCATTGTGTATTTATTTCCCCTTGTTTGTCAGATTTTCTTCATATCTTTAAAGCCACCTTATTATCTTCAAATAAACTTAGTATTTTTATTTTCGCTAAATTACTTAAAACATTATTCATATTTAAATGATATTTTTCATACCTGAGAATAGTCTTTTCTCCAAAATCTACATCCATGCTAGATTTCTGTCCTTGTTTCTTTGGGATAATGTTTTATTTTTCTGTCTTTATCTATGCAGATTATTGTACATAAAGTATTTTATGTAAGCAGCAGATATTACTAATTATCATGCAATCTAAATATACTCGCTTTTTAATTTTGAAATCCACACCATTCACAGTTAATATGACAAGCAACTCTATTAGATTTAATTTTACCTTAATTTTTTTCTTTTCCTTTTTTTTTTTTTTTTTTTTTGGTCTTTTGCAGGTGTGTTCATATTTCCCGTTTCCACAATTATTGAATGTTTCTAAAAATAGCTTTTATAGCTTATTAGCTATAGCTCCTTTTTATTCCTTTATTGAATTTAGATCAGATGCCCACATATTTGATATTTGGAACTATGACTTGATGGCATGCTACTTCATATACATCTTTCATGACTTTGTCTCCCTCTTCATATCAGTTTTGTCAAATATGTTACCCTTACATATGCTATGTTTGCAAAATATATTACGCGTTGATGATAGCTTAAATAGGAAATGTTATCTTGAAAGAGTAACTACTAAGGGACTTATATACTCTGAGCCATAAAACAATTCTCTATTGGACAAAAAGGTTCAACTACCGGAAGTGTGCTCTTGACTAACTGAATTGAAAAAGAAGCAGTCTTCAAAAATACTCAAATAATTGAAAAGTGCTAGCTAGTATTGAAAAAATAATGGGACAAAAATTTCAACAGGAGGCTAGAAGAGATTTTGAATTCAAATAAGAATATTCAGTATCAAAATGAACAGAATTTGTTGATGCCCATATACTGGGGAGTTGTTTCATCTTCTATGTACTTATGTTAGAAACCTAGGGATATAGCTCAAAAGATAAGCTAAGTGTAAGTCCACTTGGGCTTTCAGTGCTAAGCCTGTAATAAATAAAAATAAAAATTTTAAATAACAATATAATAAAAATTAAAAACCCAAATATAACGGGCCATCTTCTTGAAAAATATACTCTGAATCTCACTTAGGAAAAATAGATAATCCACGTAATCCTATATTTGTTGAAGACATTAAATTTCTAACTATTACAGATCTGCAAAAAATACTGGGGGCCAAGCAGGCTTTTCTCTTAATTACAGAGAATATTTTTTTAAAATCATACAATCTCACAAAAGCCCCAAAACAAACAGACAAATCAAAACAAAAATCCTTTGAAAATCTCAAGAAACAGAAGACTCAAATTGTATATACTCACTTATAATTGGACACTAGCCTAAGGGGCATGTCCCATGAAAGACCTCACTTACCAGGAATTGGGACAGATAAGAGGACATCCTATTGGAACTTTAGGGGAGAGAAGTTTGGGAGAATAGGGAAAAAGAAGGATCCAGAGGGTCCTAGAAACCTACAAGAAGAACATTATGATGGGCAGATCTGGGCCCAGGGGTTCTGCTCAAACTATTGTACCAACCAAGGACAATATGTGCAGTAAATATTGAACCTCTACTCAGATCTAGCCAATGGACAGGACATTCTCCACAGTTGAATGGAGAGTGGAGAATGACTCTCACATGAACACTGGTGCTCCATATTTGACCATGCCCACTTGATGGGGAGGCCCGGTGGCACTCAGAGGAAGGACAGCAGGCTAACAAGAAGAGACTTGATACCCTATGAGCATATACAGGGGGAGGAGGTCCCCGTCAGTCACAGACATAGGGGAGGGGAACGGGTGACAGTGGGAGGGAGGGAGGAATGGGAGGTTGAAAGGAATGGGATAACAATTGAGATGTAATTTGAATAAATTAATTTTAAAAAAGAACAGAAATACAAAAGAAAAAAAGAAAGAAAGAAAGAAAACTTCCATAAGGCTCCCTGTGCTCCACCTCGAATTTGGCAGTGTGTCTCAGCATCTGCTTGGATCTCCTTCTGGGTGGAGTCTTTCTGAGAATCTCCTGTTCCTTCTCTTCAACTGCTTCTGGGGTCTATTCTATTTGCTGTACTAACTGAGAATTTCTCTAGCATTTCCTTGTTATTTAGTTACTTTAGGGCTGTGTATTATAGCATGGTTATCTTGTATTATTTGGCTAATGAGGTGGCTACAATCTCAATGTAAGGTGAACAAATTATAAAATAAAAAGAAGAAAGGGAACTTTTAAACAATATATTTGAGGAAGAGAGGTAAATTGAGGTGCAAAATGTTAAAGACAATATTATAAATCAAACAATACAATGTACTAAACTGACACATAGTTTGAAGCCTATTTCAGAAATACAGGCTTGATTCATATTAAAATTTCAAAATCTCAGATTAACTGTACTAACAAGTATACCATCATCTCTGCAGATCCTGTGAAAGATGTAACAAACCATCCACATTCATTCCAGAAAGAACTCTCACCATCCAGGAACTAGAGCAAACTCTTCAACGTAGGAAAACATCTTATAAAAACCTCCACTTAGCTTAATGGTAAAGACCAAATGCTTCAATTTACGTATGCTACCACTAATATCAATATCACAAGAAATTACCTGTTATCATCTACTTTCTTCAACATTATGTGAAAACCACAGCTAATATAATTAAAGAATTCAGTAACTTATCATGATAGAGTACATGTGGTAACTTGAATTTAAATATCACACTCTGCTTAGATATAGATCACTATAGTGAAATAGCAGAGATGATTAACCTTACAAACCAATGATCTACTTGGGCTCTGAGTTTCTGAACTTCATTCTAGGCTGATGGACCACCCTGGGGGGGTGAGCCTTTAGTCCATGGGTCTTTGGGGTAGGTATAAAACATCTACATTGCAATAATCATAAGACTGTCTAAAGAAATTCCAATAAAGTGACATAAAAGAAATAATTGAAATTATATTTGAGGAGTCACAATCAACATGAAAGTGATGCACTATAATATTAACAATAAACATTGTTTAAAAAGCTGTCATTTTAACAGAGCTATACGGTTGATGTGTTTTGTCTCTACAAGATTGTGGACTGAAAACTGAATTATTGTGTGTGAAATTATTATTACCACGGAAACATAGGAAAGCCTGTATACTGTTGTCAGAATCCTTCATACAAACTAGAACTCATCCTACAACCACAAGTGAAAGCCAAGGGTAGTAGTTACCTCGTACAGTACCAGCACCTGAAGGCTGAGGCAGGAGCATCACGAATGAGTCTGAGGCCTGTGGGATCACTTGTTGACCTTATGCCAACACCAATCCAAAGAGAAGTGAATGTATCAGCAAACCGATTTATTTCTATTTGGGGTATTTTCAACATTAAAGAAGAATAAACTATTACAGGTACTAGTATGCCCTCCCAAAATAATTGTATAGCGTATAAAAGAGTATATAAAAATGCATCTCGGTAAACTTTAAACCCCTACCCAGATCTAGCCAATGGTCAGAATAGTCTCCACACTTGAGTGGAGAGTGGGATATGACTTTCTCACGTACTCTGGTGCCTCATATTTGACCATGTCCCCTGGAGGGGGAGACCTGGTGGCATTCAGAGGAAGGACAGCAGGTTACCAAGAAGAGACTTGATACCCTATGAGCATATACAGGGGGAGGTAATCCCCCTCAGGAAAAGTCATAGGGGAGGGGAATAAGGGGAAAATGGGAGGGAGGGAAGAATGGGAGGATACAAGGGATGGGATAACCATTGATATGTAACAAGAAGAAATTAATAAAAAAAATTGTAAAAAATAAATAAATAAATAAAAATAAAAAACATAGTAAACTCATCTAGGAGAAAGATTCTTGGTTGCCTGAGAAAGGTGACCAGAATGTCTGAATACGATATGGAATCTCTGGGTAAAAACAGACGTACAAGTTCATTATATTGATTCAAATTATTTCACAGATATATAAATATATGACAATGTTAGTACAAAGTTCATCTACTTTCATGGAAAATCAAAAGAAGAAGAGGAAGAAAAAAAAGGAGGATGAGAAGGGGAGGTGGAGGAGAAAGAGGAAGAGAAGAGCTCACTGCATCTGCATTCCACCTTTTATTTCATTGTGTGTGTGTTTTTTTAAATCATTGTTAATGCCTCACCAGTGTTACTGATATTGACAAGGCTACTTATGAAGTAATACCAAAAGACATAATAACTAGTGACATCAAGGCAATGAGAAAGTCTTCCTTTAGTGCTTTACTATCAACTGTGTCTGGCTCCTCAAGCCCTGTCTGCAGCTCATGGCCATGGTGGATTTTTTGACTCAGAGAAGTGTTCAGAGTCTCTCTTAACCCACAGGCTAGGAAGGCTGTGGAAATTGGTACACAGATATTAAAAAGGAAATATTTATAAAAACCACTCAAGTATTATTTTTCCTACATCCAAAGATTTATGCCAGGATAGATATATTCTTCTTTTGGCACTCAGAGGAAGGACAGCAGGTTACCGAGAAGAGACTTGATACCCTATGAGCATATACAGGGGGAGGTAATCCCTCTCGGGAACAGTCATAGGGGAGGGGAATAAGGGGAAAATGGGAGGGAGGGAAGAATGGGAGGATACAAGGGATGGGATAACCATTGTGATGTAACAAGAATAAATTAATAAATAAAAAATTGAAAAAAATTCACCCTATCTCTGCCTCTCCCTTCCCCTTTCTCTCCTTCCCTCATGGTTCCTTCCTTTTGTGTATGTGTTTGTGTGTGTCTGTGTGAGTGTTTGTGTGTGTGCATATGTTTTCATCAGTGTTAGAGTATATGTGCCATGGAATTTGGGTAGAGGCCAGAAGCCAATCCTGTGTGTCAGTCCTTGCCTTCCACTTTGAGACAAGGCCTTTCTTGTTCAAACCCAATACAGCAGGCTAACTGGCCACTTGGGGATTCCCCTACCTCCTCCTTCCATCTAGTTGGATTATATAGAGACATGCTACCTAACCAGCTTTGCATGGATTCTGAGACTCTGAACTCAGGTTCTCATGCTTGTGTGGCAAGCACTTTATGCACTGAGCTGTTTTCCCAGTTCTTATATGAAGTCTGATTGCAAAAAGTCTCACAATCCAACAGTGACTGTTGCACTGGGGTAAATAAAATATATCTATTGAGTTCCCATTATAGACATGATATAAACCTTCTATCTCAAAATCATGTCAGCCTAGAAAATACAAAGTGGAATCAAGACAAGGATCACCAAATAACATACCCACCTCTGCCCTCGCTTTTCCTGATGATCACTACATCACTCCTTCTGTAGTTGATTTGCCAATATTGCTGGCAGCTCTCCCATATATTTCACATATGCACACACAAACATAATCCTCTTGGGTACCATGAGACATCTGGAAGTTTCTTCCCTGTTGCAAGTGTCTATATGAGCTATGGTTGCTATTATAGTTGGTGGTAGTCATAAAATACTGCGTTATCATTCATATCCTGTCAATAGCACCAGAGATGTTGCACACTCCAGTACATTTATTTAAAACTTCTTCATTATAAGGAGTTGATGTATGTGCATGTAAATCAACCTGTGTCTACAGCTTGGAAGAGCTCTGGCACTGTAATCAGGAATCTTACTTCCAGGGGTTGTTATTTAAGGACTTGAAATAGGATGACAAAAACTACACTAGAGGGTTTACTGACAAGTAATTATTAGAAGTATGTTTTCATTGAGTTTATGAGAACTTCATGCTACTATGTCTGGCCCCAGTCTTGAATAAAGACATTTGTTTGGTCTCTCCTGGTTTTCCTGTGATTGCTATCATTTGTATTTTCTTTTATTTTCAGTGGAGTGCTCTCTCTTTCTACTACTTCTGCATATTTTCCCTGTAGGCTTCTGATATTGAGGCTAAAATGAAAGGGTGTCAGAATGGCTGGTCACATATAATACTTAAAGTGCCTCTCAGGTTCTATTTCTCATTATTTTTTTTCCAGAAGAATCCTTTAATGGTTAGGTAATGAGACCTGCATTGTATCTATTCTACAGTTATTGCAAATGATCCTCTCTGTATCAGATAATGCCTTGCCAC
>OU015747.1:20062937-20076075 GCA_907169655.1 Acomys percivali | reverse complement strand
TTCTGTATCATTATCAGTAAAATCAGGATGAATATTGGTTTTGCCTCATAAGGTTGTTTTCAGGACTAAATGAACCAATAAAAATAAATCACCATCAACACTGTCTCCTACAGTTTCACTAAATTAATTATTAGTTACTACTGCTTGCATTTTATTGATAATGGCAATACCCCAAGCCATCTAGTTACATGATGTCTCCCTTGTTTGAAGCACAGAGCTTGGAAAATATGGATAATCAACTGACTTGGGTTTTATTGGAGAGAAAATGGGGAAAGCAACATGGAGAGGCCCAATTTACAAGTTGCTAAAGGATGTGCAGGAGACTAAAGGCAATTTAAGCCAGTGATGAATACTCTTTGCTATTATGTAATGATGAGAGATACTGAGTGGGAAGTGCTGCTAGCCCAGCTAGCTGTGACCTAAAATTAACGAGGCCAAGGTGACAGGACTGGCACCTTCTCTGTTCCACTTAGCTTTGTGTCTGCTCTGAGCCTTTAGCCTGCGTTCTTGCCAGCCAGCCAGCTAGCCAGTCATGCTAAGCACTGTTGTCTGGCATCTGGGAGACACAGAACAAAGAAAAAACAGAGGCATGAGCAAAGGCTGAGGAAACCTATTTAATGGGATATTCCTATTAAAGACTGGTATGATTAGTGGCACTATGTGACTTATTGGGGAGGGGTAGCTTTCCTCCCATTTCAACCACCCTAATGCACATGACCTCATCCCAACAATGCTTCCAGATGTCCCCAACTACTCCATGAGGCGTAAGTCTGAACTTGAAAAACTGAGGATGCAGCATTTTTTGTTTTTTGTTTTTTCTTTTTTTTCTCTCTCTCTCTCTCTTTCCCTGAAATGACCTGGCCTGCCACCAGGTGGTACTAGGTAAGCATAAGCAAACAGGAGATTTTCTTGTCATAGTACACAGATTTACCAGGAGTTACAAAAAAATATGAGTATTGATTTACATCCTTAAAATAATGTTTTATTTGTCTTAAAATTGAAATTTCTCTCAAGTTGGAGAGAAAACTCTCTCTCTCTCTCGTCATTAAGGCTCTTGGGTCTGCTTTTGTCTTCTATGTGGGAGGAACCCTATGTCTTTATTATTTCAGTGTTCTGAGAGGCTTTTCTGTTAATTCTTTCTCCCTTCTCATCAGCTGGTCCTTTTTTTCCCTCCTCTCTCCTTTTCTTTACCTGTCTTTTCCTCCCTGGCTCATATACTTCTGTTTACTCATTTGAGAATGACTTAGGTATCCATGCTAGGCTTGGCCAGGACCTATCAATGTTAAAAGGTGTCGATGCTTCTATGGTAAGAACTATAAAAAAGAGTTAGTCTGAAAACTCTACTCCCAGGAATTATGAATAAATTTTCTTCCAGTTCATTTTCATTAAGAGGCAATTCATCTGCTTCTCACCCATTTTCCCCATCTGATGACCTACCAGGCAGGAACATCATCAACAGCACCATTGTTGTCATATGCCACTTTCAGTTTCCGGTACTGGCACCACCATTTGCCACTTTTCGTAATGGCCACCTTCCTTTCCTTCTTTCTTTTGAAAATCAGAGGCATAAGTCCTATGTATACATCATCCCTATTTCTCTTACTTGCCTCTCCAACTCTTCACAACTGCCTACTCTCAAATACAGGAACCCTTCTTGTTGTGATGAAGTCTGACAAGTGCTCTTAGCATTGTTCATATGTACATGTGTTTAGGGCTGGCCACTCAGGATAGGGTAACTTTCTCGGTAGGTCCATCCCTGAAGAACAGTGAGGGTTTCCTTTTTTCAGCATCCATGTAGAACCTATATCCCTGCATCTAGGTGTGGGAATTGTAACATTTCCCTATCCATGTTGGCCTGCCAACTGTGCTGTCACTATGCAGCCTGTCTAAGTAACCTTGTTGCTAAGATTTCATTGATTGCAGCCTCCCTAAACTGCGCCATTATTTTTCACATGTTTAAACACACTAGAAATACTTTCTCCTCTCTCTTCTGGATTATTAGGGCCCTTTTAGATGTCAAACAAAAACAACTGAACCCTTACTTCCAGTTAAAAAGCTGTGTATTTCATTGGGCAAGATGTATTCTTGTATGCATGCAAGTACATACAGACACACAGACACACAGATACACACAGACACATACACACACACACACACACACACACACACACACACACACACATTGCTCAGTTTCACACTTTTCATGTTGTTAGCCTTAGTGTCCTTTTCACACTATTTACTGTTAGCAAGGCATGGTGACACACACCTTCAATCCCAGCATTCAGGTAGGAAGAGGCAGGCAGATCTCTGCTTGAGGTCAGTCTGTTCTACCAAGCAAGTCCAGGACAGCCAAGGCTACACAGAAAAATCCATTTCAATCCTCCCCCGCCAAATTTACTCTTCCTTCCCTTTGAAATCTTATTACATTTTAAAGAATTTTCTGCTCAAAAGTTGAAATAATCTAAGGAACAGTAATCTTATGAGAGAAGTATGTAGTTTTTGCTATATTTATTAATCACACAATAGCATGTATTTCTTCATGATACTTTCATGTGTGCATACTCTTGGATCTTGCCCATATGCCATCAGCATTCCTAGCCACTCTTATTCTTCCTCTTTTCAGAGCCCGTTGATCCCATCAAACCCCTTGTCCTCAGGTCTGTTGGTTTCTGATAATGTCTCTGGCATAGTCCTAGAATGTCTGTGTAATACCTAAGAGTCTTTTTACTGACCCTGTCCTCAGAAGGGAGGTTAATTGCCTACACTTGAAATGGAGTAGGGGAACAATGCTGCTAATCAGAATTCTATGAAAATGCAGACCATCTTGTGTAACATCGTAGAGTGAAACTGTTTAAGATTCTTAAGAAACATTTAGATAAGAGTCAATCAGCATCCTTTTAAATAAAATCTATACTGTCTTCTTTTTGCCTTTAACAACCATTGTTTCTAACTACCCTACCCTAACAGATCTGGATGAAGCCACCACCCAAGTTCTTATTTGATAAAAGTTTGAGCTTAAATTTTTTCTAGACTGCATGTTTCGCTTAAGGCTATAGCTGCATTTTCTCATTTTATTTTATTGTGGACAATATGTCAAAGAGTTACTCATTTATTTTCTGAAATCTCTAAAGGATAGCAAAGCTTAGGTCAATAAAAGTCTATGTTTCCATTCATATAGATGTATGGTCCATTTTTGATAAGTCTCAAAACCATAGTGTGACTTGTTTTTTAATCAACAGTGTATATATATTTAAATTTCTCATTACAGAGAAAGAGAATAGTGGAATTCCAAGGAAGGAATCATGTGTGACGACAGGTAAAGCATTCAGATAGAATTTTCAATGGTTGAGGACATAAATCTATAACCAGATCACTGCTATGTACTGAGGGCAAACAGGCATTCCCGAGATGAAAGAAAGTCACACAGGATGCTGACCTCTGTAACAGGCCTGCCCATCCATTCTCACAGATTTCTACTTAATTTATTGAAATTCATTTTCTAATTTAAAATATGCATGCTTTGCCTCTGCTTGGAGCAAAGGACACTAAAAGTGTGATATTTAATGGAGTTTTGATTACCAGGATGGACAGAGAAGCCCATGCCAGGAGCATATTATGTAGAAATCAATCTAACTGCATTAATGTCTCATGGTTTTATGCAGCTGGATCTTAGACATCCTTCTCCAAATTGTCAGCTCTCCCTACAGATTGTGACATTCTGCCTGACTCTATCCAAACAATACCATTTTCCTGTCCTAAACTAGTCTGAGAAAAAGTGGCAGTAAAACCCAATTACACTCTGGGCTGAGTCTAAATGGGCAAAGAGACCCCAAAGTCCAACAGCCCGAGACTGAAAACTAATAGTACTCTTTCCTAACCAAATGACTGTGGGAAGTTATTTCGTTCTCTGAGCCTTGATTGTATTATCTGTAGAATAAATGTGATAGCATGAGTACAATAATATTGTACTTATTGTAATTATACTATAATGCAAAATAAATAACTCGAAAAATTTCTGTACATACTGTGTGTGTATGTATTTGTTTGTGTGTGTGTGTGTGTGTGTGTGTGTGTGTGTGTGTGTATGTGTGTGTGCATGTCTGTGCCATGCATACTCTGTGTGTGGAGGACAGGGCATGTATTTAGGCATAGATTTTCATATTTGCCTTGTTTGAGACAGGGTCCCTATTTATTGGTGCTTATGTCTGGACTAGAACTGACTCACAGGCCTCCATCTCTCATTAGAAGTGCTGGGATTTCAGACACATGCTGCTTGGTGTCTGGAGAATCGAACTCAGGTCCTTATGCCTACGTGTTATACCCTTTATTCACTGAGCCTCCTCCTCAGGCAAGCTCACAGAGTTTCAAACACAGAAAATGTTTCAGAAACCATTGTTCTCATAATTACATGGTTATACTATAGTGGGGATATGTAGAAATAATCATTTAATGATATATCTTGGACTATTGAAACATCTCAGAGGCATGTTTCCCAAATTTCCAACTCCTTTCACATCTCTATCTATATGCATTTTAGGAATTTATATGCAGTTATTTGTCCCTTTATAACGCCAACAGAAGCATGGAATAGCATCAAAAATTCTGTCAAAACAATGTAACACTGCTTCTAATCTATGTCTCTAAATTTCCATTTCTGTTGCTACATTTTGAAGGATGAAATGCATTGTTGTGAGTAGGCGATCATGAGCATCAGTACTATAGAAACACTCTTCACTGTGCTGTGTACAAACCCTCTGACACTTTAAATCGCAGTGGTAAATCATTGAGGATAACGACTTCCCAAACATTTTGTTGTCATCTGATAAGCACAAAGCACAAACACAGCACAAAATGAAATTACTCTGAAACCTTCTAGATTTCAGTTAATTAATTTATTTTTTATTCTCACTGGTTATAAAAATCCTCTGGTTGAGAGAGAAAATTGTCAGAGAAATTATATGTTTCATAATTGCTTGGGCTTATAAAACCTTCCCTCGGTCAGAGGTCTAGTCAAACATAAAGCCTATTATTTGACTTTGCCCTTTCGTTTGAAAATGTCACAAGTTTTGGTTTTCACTTCATTCTCTTCCCTACTACAGGGGTTCAGAAAACACTAACACATTATGATGTCAGCCATGTTGGCATCTGAAGCCCATCTATCCATATGGGTACCTACAGAGAAAATGAAAGTAAGCAGAAAAATGTGATATTTGTGACTAAATAATATTGTTAGGAAACATGAAACCAGAGCTGAAAAACACCTGTCCTGGCCCTTACACCTGTGCTAAGGGCTTTGACTTGGTCTCACTTCCAGTCACTGATCTTTCTCATTCCTAAATTGCTGTGCTCTGAATAAGATGTGATGACAGGGAAAACTTTCTTAAACACCTCTTTATGCTTATTTTATTATTTTCTACAAACCACCACTCTATAGAAATTACTGGGAAATCTATGAAACCTAACCCAATAGTAGATTTTACATTTTCAGTTTTGTGTTTTGAAGCAGGTACAGTTTTCTCTTTGTTTCTGTGGTGCAGGAGAGAGGATGAGGATGGTTTTTATGTGCCAGCTCTGGGATCAGGTGCTAAAGGGTCAGGGATAAACCAGGAAAGATGAACCCGTTGTAGAAAACAAGAGAGAAAGGTTAGCACATAATTCCCATCCTGCACTGTAAACTCTCCAAGCCTCGGGGCAAATCTAGGGACACTGTCTTTAATTTGCTATCTCTGAAAAAAAAAAAAAAAAAAAGACAAGGAAAGGGAAACCTCAGTGTCTAACAAGGGAACAAAATGTTTTGCATATTATTCCACTTCCCAGGTTGCACACAAATTAAATGTGTAATTACATTTTGATGCCACAGCTGCTCTGATACTCATGATTCACAGTGTCTATTTGTGCATTTCAAAAAGTTTTATACAGACACCTAGAAAGGAAAGGTAAATATGTTAAAGGGAGTTACAATTTGTCAGCAGCAATCCTTTTCTCCCTAAGCAGAGAGCCAGATCTCGGTAGATCAAAGAATTATAGCATTTGAAACATAATAGTATTACCCAGAGATTCAATCTGCTGGCATCCGTTTTCTACTGATCCCTCTATGCATTCAATTTCTCTGTCATTTATTACAGGAAGACGCAAATGGGGCAAAGAAGGAATTGTTTCCAGGAAGCCATAGAAATGTTTGCAACAAAGAATTTGACAACATGCACAATCGTGGAGGAATGAAAAATAAGATATTATTTAAGCAGCCTTCTGGGTCAACTTCTCATCAAATAGGTTGGTACATTCCCAGCAAGGGGATGAAATTATGGCCACTGGGATTTTCAAATTAATGTTTGATTGTGTGATATGCTATTTTAAAGAAACAAGAGAATGGGACCATAATGCTGCTGCATATGGAGGTGGAAGAACTTGTAAATGATTCATTGTATACAATGCAATGATGAAAAGTAAATGTTAGTTTTTCAAGTTTTTTTTTTTTTTTTTTTTGGTTTTTTGAGACAGGGTTTCTCTGTGTAGCCTTGGCTGTCCTGGACCAGGCTGGCTTCGAACTCACAGCGATCCACCTGCCTCTGCCTCCCGAGTGCTGGGATTAAAGGCGTGCGCCACCATCTCCTGGCTTCAAGATTTTTTTATGGTACATAAAAACTCCATTATGGGCACGACAGTAGGATTATATAACTTACTAGTGACATAGAAACACCTGCCCCTTTCCTGAATATATGAAGTGGTCCCATGTGCAACGGTAGAATGCTAGTTAGCCAGGAAATGATCACCAGACCATTTAGTTGCATACTAGCTAGAGCCCGTGTTCCCGGTAATGAATGACAGCCGGGCCGCCCTTATGGATGAGAGATTTTTTCCTGAGATTAGCTTGAGCTCTTAAGTGATGGATGAAACCAATTTCAGGGTGACAAATTGAGTCTCAAATAATAGGGCTTACATTAACCAAAGGAATGTTGTGTTTTGTGTTTTTATTCTCAGCTTGTCTGATACGCACATGCAAAGGGGACGGTCTATGAACTTTCAAACAGTCCACACACAATCAATGGTAGATGCTATTATTTGTGTTAGCGATAGGATTATTTTTCTTACTGGAATGGCATGCCATCAATTATGATTGATCCGTCTTTTGTGCTTCCAGATAGAGATCTTGACACAGGACTCTCTAGTTTTCATCCAGATGACAATGCTTTTTTATCATACTTAACATATAAATTGATTTCAAGGCCTTCTCTCTAGAAGCAGAATCCAGTTATATATACTCAAGGGAAAAGTTCATACAGTTCAACAGAAGAACTTGACTGTAGGTTACTTGACCACCAGTTGACATCAGCATTTCCCCATGACTAGATGTTTTCAATAGGAAGCTTTGTAGTGTTAATGCTATGACATCATCCTTGTAGGATACGGCCTTAGTATCATCTCAGTGTTTTTCTTCTACTAAGGGAAACACTTAATAATGGATAAATTAATGATCAGTTTTATTTTGATTTTGGAAACATTTTAGGATGAGGTATGCATGTGTGTAGGTAAGAGAGTGTAAACGTGGGACTAAGCTGTGAATTATAGGTATAAGACCATGAAAGTACAAGAGGGCACAAGGAAGGTACAATGTAGGAAGAAAGATATAGGGAGAAGGAAGAGGAGACATTTCTGTCTCTTTCGAGCAAAACAAATTTTGTTCAAAAATGTATTAATGGAAGCTAATGTTTATACACTAGATTAAAAAATAAAAAGATGAATGTTTTAGAGATATTAAGTTGTACATTTTTAATTTGGGGAAATTGATGCTAACTTGAGTGAAAAAAAAGCACCTAGAATATTAAAAAATATTTTTCATGTTTCTTTAGGTTCACTTAAATTATTATCACAGGAGAAACCACACTCATTTGAATCATCTTAATGACAGCTGTCATTTTCAATCCATTTCCAATTTATTCATCTTTCTGCAAATCGATAGGCCACTAACTAGCAAAGTGTCTGGCCTGGACTGCTGCCCGCTCACCTCACCCCACCCAGGCCTCACCACATTTAGATACAAGTTCTCTTGGCAGAACTTCTTTAGTGGGGGCATCCCTTACTACAGCATCAAAACACTGAACAGAGAAACGTGCCTTTGCTGTTTCACAGAAACCTGTGAAAGGTTTTTCATTGAAAAATAAAAATCAAATAGCATCTTACAGCACATTAATTTTCTTGTTTTCTTAGTTCATATAGATAACTCTGAGGTGATTTGGACAGATAATTTGTTCTTTTAGTTTCAAGTGGTCAATGCTCCAAGGCAGGGTTTGCAAACCTTCTTTCTAAAGGCTGCACCATAAATAAGCTTCGCTGGCCATATAGTCTCTGTTGTAATTACTCAGCTCTGCAGTTGCTTTACAAACATAGACACCCTATTATAGAATGAATATACAGATCTGAACTGTGATAAATCTTTATTTTCTAGATTAAGTGGGCTGGCTTTGGCCCTTGGCCTACAGAATGAGGAACTTTGCATTTGAGTATAAACAATTAATTTCATTCAGCACTCCTTTTAAAAACCAAATAAAGTTGGGTAAGCTGTGGTTTGGAATTTGTTCCTTCATTCAACCAGTAAGTGTATTTATGTGTTCATATAAGAAACATTTATGGGTTCCTATTTGGGGGTCAAGCATCTGCTGAAGATGCAGTGCAGACCAAATCCTAAGAGAACTTATAGTTTAGAAGTAGGAGACAGTAACCGTAACCCTGTGCGCAGCAGTTCCAGTAATAGTATATGGAGTCAGGGAGGAATCATCTGGGGATAGTATAGGGTTCCCAGGGAGAGCATAAAGCATTGCAAAGGTCTGAAAACAGAGAGGACCAGCACAGACTAAGCCATGCAAGTGTTTCTCGAGGATAACAGGCCATGGAAAATTAAATGGCAGCCTTAAGAAGTACAAGAATCTAGATGACATGATGCCACTCAGATGATATTTAACCCAGCTCTGAACTGGCCTGAGTTTGTTTCTAGGTGAATATAGACAAAAGCATATGCATGGTTTCTGACTTTGTCCTTCATTATGTTCAGACTTACTCTTCAGATAAAATCAACATAATAAAGGTCCAAACAAATCCATCCTTAGAAGGTCCCACTTGGTTTACAACTCTTGGATGCAGGCTATCTTTAATTTCTTAATAGTAATAATTTGTGCATGTGTCTTTCTGGGTACACATGGATGTATGAGGAAGTACATGTACATATGAGCATGTATATGCGCAGGTCAGAGATCAACCCTTGAAATCGTTAATCACTGAGACCACATTAGGTTATGGTGACTGACCAGCAAACCTCAAGGAAACTCTCGCCTTTTTGTCTCCAGTGCTGCTTACAAATGTGTGCTCTATTACCTGGCTTGTCACCGGGGTGTTAAAGATTGAACTCTTAACCATGCTGTTTGCGTGGCAAGCACTTTACTGACTGAGATGTCATGCAAGCTCTGAATGCCAAGCCTTAATTCATGACAACGTTCTATTATTTTATTTTTTGGTGAGCATGTGCACGTCGTGCTCTGCTTGTAGATGTCAGAGGACAACTGTGAGAATATTGTCTCTTCTTGGACCATATGTGTTGGAGGTCCGTCTGGTGTATTTTGATGTTAACTACTGCTTGCTGTCTCTGTGCCCCACCTTGTACCTTGCCTAAGAGCCTAACCTGTTTGACCAATAAAAGGCCATTACACCTGGGCAGGGCAAATGGGATAGGAATAACCAAAGTTCCCATCTTTTAGGAGAGAAGAGAATCTTTGTAGGAAGGGAGACCAGAGGAGAAGAGAGGAGAAGAAGTCTACCCTATGGGCTAGGTGGAGGAGATGCACCTATCCAGTGTGGATGGAGATTTGGCATAGATGATGGTAATTAGCAACTATTTGGGATTATGGATGGGAGGTGGCTTGATAGAATTATTAGAAGCAGGTGACATGCTTATTTTATACCTGTCCCAATATGGGAAGTAGTTTAGGGGATTAATATCTGTCCTGCCCCAGGTTAACTAAGGCTATTTTAAAATATGACAGGTGTCTGTGTCTTGATTGATTGCTAGCGGTTAGAAAATATTGCCATAACAATAATTATAGGCCTGATATTAGGACATACTGATAAATTAAACACAACACATATGAGTTCAGGTGATCAACCACAGGTCCTCAGGTATGGTGACAAGCACCTTTAACCACGGAGCCATATTGGTAGCCATGTTGACTATTGCTTTTGTTAACATGCTTACCATGTCTTCATTTCTTATTGGGAAGGACCAGTTATTTAGTTTGTCCTAGTGGAGATGCAGAAAAACCATGAACTGCAGGATACAAAGAAATTATCTAAACACGATTCTGAGGCATAAGTGAAGCCTCCCTGAAAGGTAGTGGAAAACCTGTTAGCTAAAGTAGAAGGAGTGAGAAGAGCAGGACAATCTGAAAGAGAAGTCACCAATAAAGATGTGTTTGCACTTCTTTACTGTCTGGATGTTTGTGATAGATGAGCTATGATGGGGACCCATCACCCTACAAAAGGATTGTTATGAAAGTCACCTTCTAGAATCATTAGTTAACGGTATTAGTTTATCACACGCACACACTTTTATAAAGCTTCCTTTTTGTTCTGAGCCTAGGAGAAAGTAAAGCTCATAACAAAACTGTTCAAATAAGATATTAAAATAATAAAAAAATGGATTTATTTGTTGATTGGCATTATTTTTACATAGATTTTCACCCAGAAGCACAATTGTCAGTGTCCTGCTGTCAGATAGTCAAGAGTATGAAAGGGCCTTTCACGTTCTTCTGAAAGGGTCATTTCTGAGTTGCAAAGCCATTTCTTGCAGCATTTTAGCATCAATCACATTTTATAAGTCAGTTTTATTTTAGCACCTGAGAAAGAATTGGAAACATACATTTCTGAACATCTTGTTACTCAATTAATGAAGCAATCTAAGCATTTCTGGGTAAGTGGGGGTTTGCACACAGTGGTAGAAGTTCATGGCTAGTAAAAATGCTATGGACAATGAAACTAAAGGAAAGAGGCCTTGAACACACTTTCCTTTGTCAAGATTTTTTCATTGTTAAAGCTTCTTGAAGAGAAAAATGCATTCTTTCCTTTAACTTTCTATCAATAATTCTAACGGTTCAGTATTGAAAATAATTAAATTTCTTCACAAAAAAATTTTCCCCTTTTAATTTGTTGTCTAACATGTGAATTGATGTGAAAAATGTCTATAGCAGCTTCTTCTGGCATTTCTGGTTGAGAACTCATGAGCCCTGTCAAGTTTCTCTTGTTGGACTCTGTAAGAAAACAAGATTTATCGATCACCAGCCACTGCACATGGTAGGTCCTTGATGCATCCTGGATGGTCCAGGGGACTCCTGATTGAATATCTGATTTAACCAGCTCTACTGCAATTTGGCTCCTACAGTATTCAATGACTATTGAAAAGCTGAGGCATAGTAGCCATTATTTCTTTCACAAATCCATTCTTTCCTCCCCAAGACAAATGCATGCCTAGCTGCCAAAGTGTTAGATCCCTATTGGTTTGGTGGCACCTATTAATGCTCATTCATTTATTAGATCATTTTTTGGTTTTCTATTTTGATTTTTAAGACATAGTCTTGCTGTCTGGCCCAAGGTGGTTTTGAATTCACTACACTTCTCTTTCAGTTCTCAAGTGTTGCAAAACCATGCCTCACTATTCATGGCTTAAGTAAAGTGAGTGAGAAACTTCTCGTCCTCCCTCACGAGGCACTTCTCACACTCATCTGGGCATTATAGTACATACTTAGAGAAACTATGCCACAAATGTCCCTTTCCTAAAGGTCACTCACTGCAAACACACAGACTATGGTGACTGCCTGGACTGTGGACATCTGTTGTTTTGTAGATATAAAACAGTTCTTCAGACACTCAGCGCTAAGCTAGGGAGTGATAGATGGTGCAATTAGATGGTGTCAATTAGAATATGAACACAAATAAACTCATTTGTGAGAGCAAGTATCTGTAGTTTTGGACTGTTCATTATGCCAGTGCCCATATTTTCTGCGTGAAAAGCTTACTGACAATGTAATTATCTGTTAAGAAATGAAATTTCTGAAGGACCACATTCATTTTTGAATCCAAGTGACCCAAAGTCACTTCATAATTTTAACTGAGTGTTTGCTTTATTTCACCAATTTTCAAGGGGACCTATTGATTATTCTATCATAAGAAACAGAAGCCTGGATTAAAAATGGGAACATCTGCTGTTCAAGACCTCAAAAAAAGAAACAATGGTGTACTTATATGAATTTTTCTTAGTTTTGGGGAGTGTTACATTCCATGAGGATAATGAGTTTTCACCATCTACAGGACAATTGATTTCATTTTGATTCCTACTGAGAACAGCCATGTTGCTAAACCTTGTTAAGAAAGTCATGACTTTGGTCTAAGTGGACACTTGGGTCTTCTGTTTGTTGAATCCTCATGCTATTTAATGGGGGGGGGACATATGAATGGCCTAACTATACCTGCTCAGTGGCTAGAAGCATCACTCCTGCAGAGAAGCAAAGTCATGAACAGCTACGTACATGGACAATCCAAGCTCTTTTAGTTTCTTAAAGTTTTCCATACTCATTCACACAGCCTCTTCATTTTATTCATTCCTCTATGTCTAATGCTTGATTCTGAAGGCATCAAATAATAGGAATTCAATATTAAAATTCTGAATTAGGAAGAAAATGTTATCTCATGTATATATGCTATTTGACCTTTTTATCTATATATTATTTCAATGTTATTTTTTTCTGGTACTGGCACCTTGGTGTTCCACTTTAATAGACACATGCTTTCTATTCATAATGCCCATTTAAATCTCTCCCTCTTTAATTAAAGTATTGTATCTACTCTCAGCTTTAGCATATATTACCATAAGCAATATTTATGATAGTGTCTTCTCATTGAAAAAAAAAAACAACTGTAACTTAGTTATTCAGTGCAGTAGGGTATAACTTTCTTATCACAAAACCATGCTCTCTTGCAGAACCAGAAGTGTTTTTTAAAGCATTTTTCTTAAACAATGTATAAACAAGATTTTCTCATTTTGACAATGTTGTCCAGATTGTCTCTGCAAGACTGTTACCATGTGTATGCAAATAAC
>OU015747.1:20042654-20062927 GCA_907169655.1 Acomys percivali | reverse complement strand
GTGTGTGTGTGTGTGTGTGTGTGTGTGTGTGTGTGTGTGTGTGTATGTGTGTGTGTTGTGATTTGTTTGAAGTATCAGGTGAGCATTCTAGTTTCCCCAGGAAGAGGGCTTCAATGAGGAATTACCTTGGCAAAGTTGGTCTGTGGGCATGTCTGTTGGAAATTATCTTTACTAATATAATTGATGTGGAAGGGACTAGCTTAAAATGAGTCATATCTATCTCTGAGTTCGGGATCTGGAATGCACTGACAAGGAGAAAGGAGCCAGGAACAAGCATGCCTGCACCTGCTGTTTTCATGTTCTGACTGCGGATGCAAAGTGACCAGCCTTGTCAAGTTCCCACTGATGTGACTTTCCGGGAATAGTGGACAGGAACCTGGATCTGTGAACCAAATGAACCCTATCTTCTTTAAGTTTCTGCCCCCAGAATATTTATCACAACAACAAGAAAATGATCTGTGGCAGCATGAGCTTTTTGTTTCGGGTATACATCTTGAGATCAATTTGTAAGCTTATAGAAAAACAGTCAGTATAGACCCTTAAATGTCAATGATGCTTTTTGTGGAGCTGTGTCTATACTTTTCATCATATAGGATTTATTTTTGTTCCAGTATGTACTAGATTGCTTGACATACTTTAACTCTTAAATTTCACAACTATTTTCATAGAACAATCACTCAACCTGAATAATTCTAGCAAATGGAGTTTTTAGGATTGACACTAGAACAAGTTCTCAGTTAGTAAGTGATATTCTAGTTCTGAATTTCCTTAGGCTTTATGGAAACATGGCCATATTTGTACAAATATAAAAAAATATAGTCATGAGAAATCCCAGCAACCTTCCAATTCAAATGATTGATGTACAAATTATCTTAGAATTTTTTGTTTGTTATTTTATGTGCATGACTGTTTTGGCTGAATATAATAACTCTGAGAAACTCTGTTTCTCTTGTGCCTGCAGAGGCCAAAGAGGGGTTATGAGATCTCCTTGAATACTGAAGTTATAGAGAGTTGCTTGTGATGGTATAGATACTTGGAGTTGAACCTGAATCCTTCAGAAGAGCAGCTAGTGTTCTGAACTACTGGGCCATCTCCATCATAAGTTCTTAAGGCTTAACCTGTGAATGATACCTATTAAATTGAGGCTATTCACCTATTATTTTTAAAAGATCTTATTCACAAATTTTCTTTAGTTACTATTCACAGTGCTAAAATTATCTAATGTCAGATTTAATTAGCAATATGATTCTAGAGGCAAAAAACATTTGAGTATTAATAACAAGAAAATAAATGTAAATCTATCGTCTCCAAAATTAAAGCGAAGAATAATGGCTCCTTTGTGGTTCCTAGATTTTTATATAAATACATGATATCATGTACTAATATAGGACATAAATGTAAAAGTGAAACTATTTAAGGAAACTAAGGGGAGACAGAGGAGAGATAAGAAAAAGAGAGGTGAAGATATGGGGATGTACTCAACTTACAATATAATATATGCATACAGATGATAGATGATAGATGATAGATAGATAGATAGATAGATAGATAGATAGATAGATAGATGTATAAATACTTTTAATTAAAATTTAAATTCATGAAATTATATGAAGACATTCTAGATGGATCTACCAGCAACAGCATGGAAACTTCTATAGCGCCCACTCTGGCCAAAATGCAGACACTTATGCATAATACTCAGAAATCACCTTGTGAGTCTCAAACACAAATTTCTACATTAGGCATATATTTGGTGAAGATGGTTTAAAATTTTGCTTTTGAATATTCTCCCTCCCTACATCATTAGGTGGACTTATTTCCTGTGCCTTTTGGAGCCATCTTCAGATAGCACACCTCACAGAAGAAATTTACCCCTCAAAATTTAATTGTTGAGTGCTTAAGTTTCAGTCACTGCTAACATCAACAATTTTTTCTTTTTACAGTTGATAAAATATGTGGAATTTGGGGAGTATGAGGATACTTTAATGTTCATATATACAAGGCAACATGTTTTGAGTGTTTTGAACTCTACCAGAAATGATGTTGATACTGTATAGACTTAAAAATATAATCCTCACAGTACATGTATGAAATCAGTGTTCAGTTATTCTTTGGGGAAAAGCCGATCCTGAAGGCAAGTCTTCTATCTGCTCTGGTGCATGATGAGACCTGGAAAAGTTCTTCATAGAGGCTTTCCAGCCTTTGATAAATGATGGCCTTGTGTGGGTGTACCTGTCACTGTTCAGATCTGGTTAATCTCATGAAAGACGTGGCAACTGGTCAACCCTTCATGGGAAGGATGGTGTCTTTTGGCAGAACATGAGAACGTTTTACCTTCATCTGTTGCCAGGAGAGACCATTGGCCACTCAGAGCTCACACCCATTGTGGAAGCTGCTTTTGTTCTGTGTGCTTTTTTTCCTAGAAGAGTAGTAGTGTAATGTGTTGTCCTTGGTGACTCTGCTATCAATACACAATAGACAGAAGTGCCCAAAATTCTCTAAGCCATAGGTGTTATGTCTGTAACTACCCCTACATTATAAAAGAAAAAAATCTGAGTTTAAGTGTCTTTAAGTGTCCAAGGTGACTGAAGTATTAAAGAGAAATAGCCTGCAGGATTTTTATTTTAAATACCTGTATTTCATGAGTTTCTACCTAAAACTTTTTCTTGAGCCTATTATTCTGAAGAAAGGTATACTGAGGACTCTGATGAGCTTGTGAGTCCATGTATTTCATGAGACTCGGTTTTCTTAAAGTACCTATGATTGCCCAATATACTTCAACTCAGCTACTAAAATGCTGGGAAAGTAACTCAAGTTTGTTGCTTGAAGCTCTGAAACTGTCATGCTTTGTAATCATTTAGTCAACAAATCAATAGGTAGAAAACAAGAGAGAAAGACACAAAAATCAGGACCAAAAGCATGATTCAGGGTTAGGGAAAAGTTGAGAAATGGTCCCCACATAATTCTAAGTGCTAGCACATTTTCACTAGTTATACCAGTGGATGCCTCTACATTGTGAACACCCACTGCCCACTTACTGTAGTTTTAAAGGCCAACTCTTTTTTTCTTATGTTAACTGTTAAGGCAAATCCAGTTATTTTCAAAGTATAAATCCCTGTTGTTCGGCAATCAGTAGATGCCACCTTCTAATTCATCTCTACCTGTCATAAACTAGTACTCCCTACTTCATCTTCTGCATTATGAGTTCGAATTTCACTTCCCTCCCAACAACTGTGCAAATTCCTGTTGCATGAAGTAGTCTTTTGCCGGTTTTCACATTTAGTCATTTCCCAGACCATGCATGATCCTTCTACCTTCTTCCACTTCATTTTAGACATGCCATTTGAAGAGCTTAAGTGGTTTTCTATGAAGATGCTAAGCTAAGAAGTGCCAGCTCACACCATGATGCTCAAAAGATTTGTATGTTTGTTCAACTTATTTACATTGATTTTTTTTCTATCTTACTGATTCATATTCCAGAATCTTAATGAATTTTTATACATCTATTTACAAACCCTATTATTGTCCATGTAGGTACCCTGATTTCTGCTTAACTAACTATAAAAAGAAATCTAAGAGAGAGTCTAGGCCACATAGAAATCATGTTATACATGACAGGAGTACACATAAAAACTCTTGGACAATCTACCCTCCAATTTCCATTTCAGTATGGTCGTGTGCAAAAGTCATGAATATGCTCATGTCTATAGCTCAAGCACAACCTACTTGCTACACAAACAATCAACAATTGGATATTCTTCAAGCTGCACACTTTTATGCACCTGAACATGTATTAGTGCTTCTTAGACATGTCACTTATGGTGGCGGTGAAAGCAGAGCCTTGACCCAAAGTCAAAGACAATATACAATAGAAGACGTAAGACGTGTGTGTGTGTGTGTGTGTGTGTGTGTGTGTGTGTGTGTGTACATGTGTATGTGTGTGCGCGCATGTTTTCCATGTGCAGAGTTAGTCCTTTCTTAATGGGGAAGTAAGGGTCTCAAAAAAAACCCTCAAATTCCCAGTGCCCCTGGGTCCTGAGGACATGCTTATTTGGATGTTTGCCAGCATTGAGAAGTAATGCAAAGGGAAAAAAACAACAACAACATAGATCAAACCAAGAATCAAAAGGAACAAACTCACAGTTCTTACTTTTTTCTCCTTGGAGCTGCTAATTATAGCCACTCACAAGACATCTCTTGCTTACTCTACTTTGATTCTAACGGGGAACAGGCAGGTTCTGATGCCTCATTAGGAAAGTACTGATTCCTTTCTGCCTGGCTAGACACACATCTCCAGCTTACTTAGCCTAAAGGTTATTCCTCTGGCTCCTGCCTCTGAAAAGCAAGGAATTTCCCTGCATTCCCCCCCCCCCCCCCCCCCCCACTGGCGCACACTCTATAGGAAGCAAGCATGCTTCTGCAGGGAAACAGGCAAGTATTGTGTGTCCTTGCAAGAACCTTTTCTCAGACACTCTACTCATGAGGCAACCTCATACACACGACTTCTGAAATGTCCTAAATAAAATTTCATAGCTTTGAATGATCACATAACATAAGCACAAAGCATAAAAAATGAGGGTAGTGGGGACTATAGAGATACATGGTTCCATGGTATAAAGTGTGTGATGATGTTTGAGAGGACCAGAGTTCGGTTCTCTTCTGGCCCAATATATCTGACAGACACATTTGTGAGGCAGGAACTATTGAGGACTTCCTTACTCTGTCTTGACAGAGTTTGGCCATCGACTCTGCCTGCATCCAAGCTTGTTCTTTTTAAAAGCAGAATTCTGTCTGTGGTAGAAATGAGCACCTTTTGCCCAGTGGCTTGTTTGCCACATTTGAAGCCATCTTCATAAGGAGGTTCTTTGATCCTCATCATCCTCTTTGAGGTAGGCTGGGTGTTGCCAGGAGTTAACCTCTTTCATTGTCAATGAATCTTTAAAGTAGTAAAAACACTTTAAATGCCATATTTTGCATGTCTCTGGGGTTTTTGAAAACCTTGTCTTTCTATAGAGTCATATCTATCTGCTGCACCTAAGATGTATATTCTTGTGATAAAAGTAGACTAGCAATTGACATGACCATAATTTTATCTACTAACCTTTAATTTGTGTAACTTATTTCTCCTAAACACCTTGCTATAGCACTTTCAGAGCATTGGAAGTAAACCTTGTATTATAATTGAGTTATATGGGTACACTAACTAATATTAGAGTAGAAATATATATATATATATATATATATATTGTGTGTGTGTGTGTGTAAAGAATAATCTTACATTTGAATTCTATACCACTGTATCTAGAACTTATTTTGCATATATATACAAAATCCTATACCAGTGAATTAAAAATATCTTGTGAGTGACAATTGAGGCATTAAGTTGAGGAATAAATTCACTAATCTACTTTTTGTTCTATCTTCCCTATATATGTCTATATTCCCCCTTCCTTCTTTTCAACCCCTTTCTCCAAACAAGATGTCAATGTACATTATGCTGTGAGAAATGCAATCTGTCAGATCTGATCCAATGTCTGATTCTTTTGTTCTGAAAGCATATAATTTCTCACAAGCATTATATAGTCCTAAAATTATAAGTGTGTAATGTGTATGTGATGCACAGAACAATTAAGGATGGATTTCTTCTCCTTGTATGAGTAGGAAAAGAAGATAGCTGTAAATCTTCATGCATGCCATATGAAGAATGGCATCTAATAGTAATTCATAGGGGTTCTGTAGTCAACAAGAATCATTGTCTGTGCTTAGACATTCACGTTTCAGCCAGTCTCAGAACTATTACCATATGGTGGGATTAATAAAATAAGTTACCTGCTTGTTCTGCAGTTTAAATTCTTCACATCCTGATTGTAGGCCCCTCCCTCATTCTCTCCCAATTCCCCCAGTTAGTTAGTTTTTGAAACCATGTATTTCCTTAAATGTAAAGGCATAATGCTGGCTATCTTTATAAAAAAAAAAAAGACTTAAATATCAAAACCGTACAGTTTTTGGTTAGTTAAAGGAGCTTTGAAATTTTTAAAGTTCTTGGAAAACAGTGCAGAAAAAATAAGGCAGAGCTCACATGGATGACTCAGCCCTGAATCATGACGTGCTAGTGCTTAGCTTTGGATTGCCAGCATGTAAAGCGATTAGATGGGTTTGACTTTTCCTTGAAGTCCGATAAGTTATTGAAATTAAACTGTCAAGAATTAAAGGACTGTTTAAACTCAATATTTGACCTAGGAAATGAAATCTCATCTCAGATGTCATGATTTTAAATAACACATGCATACACAAACAGAAGGAAATGGATATTGATGCTGCAGTTAATAGGAGTTGCTGTTTTAGAACAGGAAGGATCATATGAGACCCCACATCACTTTATGAACTGGTTCAATATACAATTACTGAGCAACTACTAGACTAGAGTATTACAGATAAAGGTGAGAGGCAGGAAGGAATGTAATTGGGGGCCTTTATCCACTCAGACATGGAGAAGAGTTTGAGGGCATCTGTGACATGTGGGACTTCTAAAAAGTGCTGAAAAGAAGGAGCAGCAGAGGGAGAGAGACAGACAGATGGAAACACGCATAGAGAAAGAGACAAAGAAAGAGAGAGAGGAAAAGGGAGGGAAGGATACAGAGACAAACAGAGAGACAGCGAGACAGCAACCTGCGGTCCTCATGAGTAGCATTTGGTTCCTTTCTGGGGCATGCCCTATGTTTGAGCATGAGTGTTACTGTGTTCATGTGTCAGTACACACACAGAATATTTTTATCTACTATTTTTGCTTCACAAACATTCACATGGAAATCTTTTGGACACGAGGAGGAACCTAAGAGAGTAACTGTTTTAGGGAGCTTTTGATCTACCTGGAGAACTAAAAACACCAAGACAATGATTAGTGCTTGCCATTGAGTGTGCATTACCGATTCTACTTGTTTTTTTTTTAACAATTATATGAATTAGACACTCTAATCAGGACCATTTTATACACAAAGGCCCATGTCTTAAAAGGCTAAATAATTTCTACTAGAGGCCTGACTGGGACCTAAAGCTTGGGAGTACATGAAACAAATATGTATAGAAAGAAGACTATGGATTACAAAAACAGTAATGTCTGTATTTAGTTTCCTAATCACTGTATAGCACACACCAGAAACATTCAACTCTATGGATGAAGAAAGTAAGGAAAGAGGCTGAGCCACTTGCCAGTCTTTCTTTACTTAATCATGGTCAAAGCCGGGTGGTCTGCCTTGCACCTTTGCTTGTATGTACTCTGCAATCTTCTAAAATCCTAGTAGATTTGACTGGAGTCCTTGCAGTCAATTACTGCCCCAGCAGTTTCTCCTATTCATGCTTTTGCCGGAGCACAAACCACTGGAATTTAATGTCAGCGAAATTGAGAGCATCGCTAATTCAACTGTTTGCACGGAGCTTTTGCTTCCACGCTCAGCCAGCTCTCTGTAGGGCAACAGCACACTATTCTTTTCACTGCTGACCTGTGCTTTACTATTCATTTTCTGTGGCTTTAATTAAATGCTAACATTCATTTGCCCTTTTCCATTGTGGTAAAGATAACCTTTGCTTCCTGTTGCTGCTGGATAAGTTTCCCTCCATGACAGGCACCAAGCAAGTTCATCTTGATACGAAGGAAAGAATGGGGCTCTTTGATCCTGTCAGCTGACATATTTTAAAATGCCAGTTTGGATATTTGTTTTGTACTTGTATCTTTTGCGGAATGTCAGGATAATAAATTATTCCTGGGTACCACAAGTAGCTAAAAAGTTCAAATCCAAATTAGTCACACTAAGTGGCTTTGACCCTGGCTGAGAGTCAAACGTGTGGGAGGGTGGTTTTAAATGCAGGCGTGCATCACTTAAGATCGGGGCACATTCTGAGAAATGTCTGCAGGCGACTTTGTCTTTGTTCAAGCATTAGAGAGGGTGTTTATGCAATTTAGACAGCAATAACAACCTAAGGAAAAGTGACCTTATGGGACTCTATTTAGTATTTCTGGACTAGAAAACCATGGTCACACAGTAAATGGCTATAGGAGCAAAATCCTGGTGGGGAAAGTCTCGGCTGAAACTGAATATTTCAAAATTTGGCAGTCTGAGGAGATGGGATGAGCAGTTTTCTGACTTTTTATGCTATTTGGAGACTGTTGGATTCTCAAAAAGTAAAAGTGAAACTGGATTTTGAATCAGGCCTGGGTGAAAAGTTTTGCTGCTGTGAGGTATGCTTCAAAGAACAAATATTTTCTCTGAACCTCAGTGACCTGAAGATGATGAATATTGATCTTCTATCATATGATGTACTATGAGTTCATTTTACATGTATTTTATGGAAAGGAAAAGTGGCTCTCCAGAAGCCTTCGAACACGTTCAAAGTCATAGCACAGTTACCAAATCATGGCAGGAGGAGGAGCAGGACACACTTGACGCTGAATAGACTGGAAACCTCTGCCCATGGCCAGTTAGCACAGGAATCGTGCAGTTCTGCTTAGTGTGCCTGCAGAGTTGGAGCCTTCCTGAGCTGCATTACTTCCCACATATTTCTTAAACATGCCATATGAGCACACAGCTCTAGGCCCTTGTAACTGCTCCTCTGACACCTTTGAGTCAGAAGCTTCTGGAAATGCAGACACACTCCTAGCTAGTAGGTTGGTCACTATCTGTGTCTGCAAAGTTCTCATAGGTTTACAAGAAGAGAAGTGTTTGTGCTTCCAAATTGCCAAACTAAGAGAAATGTTATGATTTGTTTCTTCCCAAGCTATTATGTCTTAAGGGAAAAGGGAATACTTAGTAAGGCGAAAGAAGAGATAAAACAGGAATTAAAGATAGGCTGGGAGGAAGGGATGCTGAAGGGAGATCATTCTTTGAAATAGTTCTTACAAAAACTAAACAAATGCACACCGAAGGTCTCAGAAATTAAACATTCCGAAGGTTAACAATGTTTTTATGTACAGTGAGATGGCAGAATTTCTTATCCTTTTTGAAGGATTGTTTGCTAACTCTTCTATAATAAATGGATCTGTTTTCAACTAAGAATAATCAAAGCAAACAAGCATCCACTTGCCTAAAGTCACCTAACTGCAGAGTAGTCTGTGGCTATCTGCTGTGGCACAGCAGCTGTGTAGCTGTGACAAATTCTCACAAGGCTCCCCCTTCCTAGGAAATAGAGCATCCCACTGTAAGTGTCTCTGTGTTAGCTTCTCTGTCAGCATCTAATATTTTAAGGCTCATTTCCCACTAAATCATCAGTGTAACATCAGGGTGCTTTTAAAAAATCAACACGCCTCTTAAATAAATACATGATGGGAACTTTTCAGAGCAGCCCCTGTCAATCAGTTCCTATTTCCATTTTTAATATTAATTTCATACCATGAATTGAAAAGTCACCAAGTACTTGTTAAAGGAACTATTAAGAACTTCTTCCTGCCTTGTTGATTCTAATTCCATCATCCATTTTGCATGTTTCAACTGCATTTCCTTCTTTCCATGGTTCTGGGACCATAGATAAAAGGTCATTAATTATCTTCCTAAGACACATAAAGTGGACGAGTAAAGTCTTTGAAAGACTTTCTATTTACTGATAATTTTCCTGAAAAAGAACATATTCATAATTGGATCTTCAGAATCACCCCATGAAATGACCTCCCCGTGTTCAACCTTATTGTCCCTTTTCACCCTCTGGTTTTACTTTCATTCTTACATTTTTCTGGTCCTTTCTAATATTTTCCTTCCCTTTTCTTATCATTTTTCTCATGGGATCTTTTACTAAAGTCTTCAGTATTTACCATGCTATTTACTCATGTAAGCCATTCATTAAGAATGAAGATATATATGGACAAGGAGTCCTCAAGAATGATATTTTGTCATCAAGTAAAATTTTCTTTATTTTGTGATAAAAATAGACTAGTAATTGATACGACCATGATTTGATCAACTAACAATTAACCTGTATAACTTATTTATCCTAAATAGCCTGCAATAGTACTTTCAAAGTATTGGAAATAAACCTTGTATTATAATTGAGTTGTATGGGTTTAATACCTCATATTAGAGTGTATGTGAAGAATAATATTAAATTTGAATTCTATATATCCAAGTTGTAACAAATTGATGAGATTCTCTAGAAAGATAAGGTAAAATAGTTAGATAAGGTCTTCAAAAACCTCAGAGACATACAGAATATGGCATTTTAAGTGTTTTCTTTATTATTTTAAAGATTCATTGACAATGAAACAGGCTAACTCCTGGCAACACCCAGCCTTCCTCCAAGAGGATGATGAGCATCAAAAAAATCTCCTTATGAACGATGGCTTCAAATGTGGCAAACAAGCCACTGGGTAAAATTTCCTCATTTCTACCACAGACAGAATTCTGCCTAACAATGGGCAAACTTGGATGCAAGCAGAGTTAACAGTCAAACTCTTCCAAGATACAATAAGCAAATCCTCAATAATTCCTGCTTCACAAATATGTCTGTCAGATATATTGGTCCAGAAGGCTGAAGATGATTATCTAACATTATAGAGAGTTTTGGGTGACTGTTCAGGCAGCAAACTGCTCTGTCATCTTCTCATTTTGGAAGCTCCTAACCTGCAATCCTGTCTACTCAGGTAATTAATTTTATTCATTCTATAATCTCTGATGAAGTTGAAGACCAGATAGTTTAATCTTAGAATTATGCTTAGTTGTTTACTGGTTAAGATGTTTTTAGGTCTAGGTAGAAGTTTAAAGTTCATAATGATAAGATATGATAGATGTTGATTTACATTCAGAATTTTAGATGCACCAAGATGGGAAAGATGTTTTCTTCAAGGCTGTCAAATACAAATATCCAAAACGCTAGGTATGTAACATTTATATAATTCCTGATTGTTTCATGGCTTTTCTTACTGTAGGTAGTTTAATGTATATATGTGTAATAAATAAATTTATAAATAAATAAAAATATTTTAAAATTTTTCTTTATCATTCTCAGGTCTCATTCACATATATATGTGTGTATCTATGTGTATATATGTATATGCATATACATACAAATACATATACATATGTAAATGTTTGTGCTTATTAATGTACAACTCTGTCTATATTTAATAAAGGAATATAAATATGCTTGTATATGCTTGAGTATCATTCATCAAAAATTTTTTGAGCCAGCTAATACCCAGACAGCAATTTGCTTTGTGGCAAATTTCGAGAATGCACTAACTTCTCAAACTGTAGCAACATAAAAAAAACATAAAATGTTTGTTACTATCTTTGGGATGATCAATTAGTGTGTGTGTTCTCTCTGTCTCTGTCTCTGTCTCTGTCTCTGACTCTGACTCTGACTCTGTCTAGGTCGGTCTCCGTCTGTCTGTCTGTCTCTGTCTGTCTCTCTCTGTTTATACTTGAGTTTCCCAAGAGGTCTCTTACTTGCAGTAAGAAAGCAATTTGCAATATTCTTTGTTTTCCTGTCTGACTTGTACATGTACAGTGGTGAAGACATAGTAGGTTGAAGATATAAAAGTTTATCTGACGAACCTTTAGATAATTACATTTAAATTTATGGAACACAATTGACTTCAGTTCCTTATCAAATATTAAATTCCAATTTTCCAATTCACAAATGAACGTTTAGGTATAAAATCATCTAAAAGTTTTATAATTAATCATTATTCATTTTTGCTTGTACAAACTGAACATTATTCACACTCAAATGCTGAACTAGTTGGATTATACCCTTCCTCTGACAACTTACTGTCACTGTTTATTTAAAACTCAGGTGTATTGCTTTGGGAGACTGATACAATGGTGACTGAATATGGAATGATGTCTAAACAAAGGGTGACCGGGAAGCTACTGATAAAATGGACTACACTGTAGTGCACAGAAAAGTCACGTGAAGAATAGAAAAGTTACCTGAAGTCAATTAACTGCCCAGGAAAGATGGTTGGCTCTCTGGGAACTGGTGTGTCTTTTCCTGTTCCAAATCCCTCAGAAAAGTTTTATACTTAGCTGTTGTTATTAAACTACCAAATCCAGTCTGGAAGGAGGTGTTGTGTTTTTCAAATCTAGTTTTTGATCTGCATTCTCCCTTGGTGAGACTTCCTACAATCGAATTCATTAAAAATAAGCCTTGAGCTCTGCTGAAAGCCAGCGCTGATGATGTGCTAGGGCTCAGACATAGAAGGAAACCTCTTCACACTTACCATGATTATTATTTACCTTCTGATTACCATTGTTTATTAAAGCAGAATTATAATAGGTCACTGTCAATACGCATTTCATTGGTATATTTTAATCTAACAATTTGGATGAAACAAACAACCCATGTTGCTTTCAATTGCTCCAAAATGTATAAAACTTCGGTCTATCTGTACAAGGCTTCTTAGTATTCTACCCAAGAATCCACAAAAAAAGATTCAATCTCCAATTCTTCCACTTTAGGCCCACAGAACCAGATCCTATTTCCTCAAATCCTTCTATAATGTTTTGTTAATGGGAAATTAAAATGAATTTCAAATATTCTTTAAAGTCCTAAAGAGGTTTGATGAAAGAGATGGCCCAGGATCAGAGGTGAAAGGTACACAAAATTTATCACATCATTGAAGACTGATCAAAACTAAAACTGAGTAATACAATTTTTATAATCTTGAAAATATATTCAGTTACAAGCTGAGAAACAAATATATGTCAGTTATATTAAACAACATGTTTCAGCTTTTGGTTTACAATCAGAGAAATTAGATTTGAATTTCAGCTACACACTGTCAACTTGTATTGTCACGTACAATGTGAGAATTGTGACATATTAAAATGAGACAATGATGTCATTTTTTTATTTTAACAAGTACTCCTGTAGAATATATATGTAAAAATTCTGTATTTTGAAGGTGTTATTGAAATATAAATTACATTTTGGAAACATGGTGTGCACTTTGAAACCCTTTATGCTGTGTTGTTCCCAATAACATCCCAGAAAGCAATTTGCTTAAAGAAAAAAAAAAAGGCAGGGTGGTTTATATTTGGTACTAAATACATACCTGAACTGACTTAGGCATCATCTCAAAACAATAATCTCATTTAGATGCGATTTTTTTATATCAGGTATGCAAATGGTTTTCAATTCATACCCAGATCAAAGAAGTAATAATGGTAACTCAGTTATAGACTTTCTCTAGATTCTTTCTTCGTTGCCATACTGAATCCGAGCATCTATCTCCCACGGCAAGATCTACAAAAGTCCATTCAACAAGGAGTGCACAAAATGAATAAGCACACACACACAGCATGGATATGGTATTATGCTTCCATCTTAGGGGATGACAAGGAAATCCTGCCCCCCCAAAAAAAATTATTAGGACAGTGGTGAAAATCTAAGAAGCAGTGACACAAAAAAAACCAATAACTAAAGTCAACTTGAGGCAGTGGCAAAACCTCTTACCACGTGTGTACAGCTCACTTCCCACTGATGGAAAGCATAACAACTCTCCTACAAATGTCGTACTTTGTACAGCTGCATACATGAACTCTCTCTTATACAATAAAAACCTGAAGCAGGCTTGTGGTGGTGTCACTTAGCAGACAGGCAGGAATACTCTCAGGTGAGTTTCGAATCTAAAAATAAACAAGTAACCAGATCCCCGTGCTCACCTTTCTGACCTAGTTTGTGTCGGTTCCTTAGTTATTATCAATGAAGCTTCTGTGCATACTGCCTCTAAGAAGGGTTGGAATGGCTAACATCTTTCCTGAGCACAAAGGCTAACTGTCAGTAAATGTTCTGGGTGAGATATTTTGGGAGAATCAGAGAGTGTGCTGTTTTTGAACAGTTCTTTATGAATCCATGGCCTACAGGTTTAGGAAAGGGAATGTGTGCTGAAGCCTCTGGAGTGTGCTCCCTGGCTGCTCTCTACAGAACTGTAATAACATTTAATCCTAAAGGTACATATTGACTTTCAATGAATCTAATTACACTCACATGTTCAGTGATGTGATGACAGCACATATTGTTTTCACTTTGACATAGTTTTGAAGGTCTTTAGGGAAACTTGTTTGATTACTTCAAGATAATCTTGAAGCCGTGCCTTAGATTTAAGGATCTGATTTATAAAGAAAGCATGGATTGAAAGGAATATGCATTCCCTTGGTGTACTTTCTTTCTGATAATGAACATACTTCAGTTATCAAGACACAGCCCCTTTCCAGGAACATGTGGGATTTGTATGCCTCAGCTTAATTACAAATCATACAGTCAATATTCCTTCAAGACTTAACAAAAAGATACATGCATTTATTTAACCAATAAGTGTTATATTTCAGTCCCACTTTTTCACTACTGTCTTATGGAACTCCACAAATGTCACTTTTTCAGAAGACATAGAGAGATCCTTTCATGTGTGAGGCCACATGCTTTTCTGTGTTCAATCAATTCCATATGTGTGCATATGCATTGCAATATTTATAGCTTAGATGTTTATATGGGTAGGTGCACATGCTTATGAACTCATGGGGACCAAAAAGACATTGGGTGTTCTGCACCACCACTCTCCACTTTATTCCTTTGACACATGGTCACTCATGAACCTTAAGCTAGGCTAGCAGCCAACAAGCACTAACAACCCCGCTTTCTTTAAATCCATGCCCAACACTGTCATGACAGGTATGCACGTGGCCATACTCAGCTTTTAAGGGGGTCTTGCTTCATGACTACATTAGAAGCATTTTTATACACTGAGCCATGTCTCTAAGCCTTCTTTTTGACTGCATAGATCTTCATATGATTAAAGGCAAACCAACTTTGTTTTCTGGCACCTTTTACAGAATGGCACCAGGTAAAGGATAAGGGGTGGAAGTAGAATAAAAGCTGTCTCCTGAAGAAATTGAAGTTTAGGTAATAAAAACTAAAATGTGAACAAGAACATTGAAAGTTAAAACCTATAACCAGGATTTTCCTATTGCACAATGAATGGAAAGGCTAGAATGAAACCGATTTACATTAGTGAGGATTTTACACAGGTATTTTCAGGATATTGGTTTGTTTTCTATGAGAGAAAAAAATCCACAGATGTTTCTGATGAGGAATTATTATATTATATACAGATATACAGACATATGAAATAAGCACAGGAACCAAACTCTAAGCAGCTAGCATCATTACCATCAGTGCGAGTAATGTAAAAATGAGTTTAATTCCACATTCTCTTAGTAGCAGCTATTTTTAAGGGTGTAAATTACTGTGAAAAATATGAGACTGAATAATTTTGTCAGCTCTGTGAAGGTGAAGAGAGAGCTTGTTTTGAACCTCACACATGGCAAGCACTGTAATAGGTGCTTGCCCCATACCAGATTACTTAACTTTGTGAACATACTCAGGAGGAGGAATTGATGCTCCCATTTTATCGAGTAAAGAGCAGAGAATCAACAGGATGAGTAGCTTAAATACTACACGGCTGAGGAGTAATTGACCCAGAATCGGAATGAGACACCATTATCCATTTCTAGTTCCTACACATTGCATGGCTGCCCAGAGGAGTAACCATCTAGTGGTAGAAGATGGCAGAGTCACAAAGTCCCTCATTATATGGAAACTAATCTATATCAGGTGTAAACAAAGAATACTTTGATTGATGGAACCAGTAAAATATCCATGGAGAATGTGGCCAGGATGTTGAAATATTTTCCAAAACTAGGCTGAAATGATGCTACAAACAAAAAAAGAATATCTGTGCTTCAGATAGTTCCTGCCTCTTTCAGGAAAGGATAGTGATATCTACCTAGCTTGTCTTATAAATTTAGTCAGTGATAATCAATATCCACAGAAAAGATGGCATCTGATGAGAAGAAGAAAATTATATTGACTTCATTCTTCACCAGAGTCTATGGAGTACCTCTTATTGTGTCTCCTTTAACATATGACAAAAGCAAAGTGCAGAGTTGATTTAATTTTTCCATAGCCAAATTCAGAGCTAGTATTCAAATCCAAGTTCTTGTCACCATTAGTTTACCTAGTTTTCATTTGCACTAAGTGTTTAGTCACACGGCAGCGTCATCAGTTCTCAATAAAAAATAGTGTATATGGATCCAAGTTAAAATCCACAGTACAGATTCTTTATCATTAGAAATACTATGACCTTGATTTGAGATTAACACAATAGAAGCTTCAGAGTAAAGCACTAATCTAATTGCTAGACAGCCTTGAGGCTGCACAGTCAAGATGCTCATTAAAGTAACAGATTGGGGAATTGGATTTGGAAGTGGATTGAATGAGATACAAGGAAGAATGAAGACTGAAAATTAATTTCATGGATTTGAGGTAAAGTGGATTAGTGTAGACCTATATAAAACCAAAGAATAGATGTGAATTTCAGGTGGGTTTGAATGAGAGCCCTGTATTTATCTAGAGAAAAGGTAATGGAAGGAGGGGGATGATCTAAATACTTTCTCAAGTCATATACATATCTCGAGGTATGTATATACATACACACACATATATATGTGTGTGTATATGTGTGTACATGCAGGATACACACACACACACACACACACACACACACACACACACACACACACACACACACACACACTGTTGTGCTTTGTCATGTTCTTCTCATCATGATGAGACAGCACCAAGGAAAATGTGAGCCAAAATAAATGTTTCCTCTCTCAAGATTTTCTCCTCAGGTATTTGTCAGACAGTAGGAAAATTAGCTGTGTAGAAACAGACTCAGAAGAGCCAGAATGGCATGTGGTTGATAGTGTTGATCAGTAGAAGTTCACAATTATTGATACAGTTCACCATTTGGAATTGATGTGTAATTGTATAATAATTATGCCAGTTGGTTATTGCTTCCTGTATACACGTGAACTTGTGGTTACTGTCCAACTCTACTGTTTTGCTTATTGATTGGCTATTGGTAATAATCAATACTTGAAGTTATATAAGGCATATACACTTATCCTCACTCTTAGTAGTTGTATTTCTAATTCAATGATTGTCATAATATTTATATAATGTTTTAAACATATATCTCTTAGGTTACCAGATAAAGTTTGTCACCAAAATAAAAGGGGGAAGGTTGAGATTCAGTGTATAGGACTCTTCTGAATAGATCTCAACTCTTATCACCCTAATGAATAACTCAACTTTATATTCCATGGGCCATTTGTATTTCTAAAAATACTAGAAAATATATGCTAGTAAGCATCACACCCACTGCCGTTTCTCATTGAATTACAGACAATTTGTACATGCCATGAAGCACATAGAACTGGGGATAAAAATCTGTGCTCTCTTTCAAAGTTTCCTTCAGTGTCA
Organism: Acomys percivali; assembly: GCA_907169655.1. Classification (NCBI taxonomy): domain Eukaryota; kingdom Metazoa; phylum Chordata; class Mammalia; order Rodentia; family Muridae; genus Acomys; species Acomys percivali. The sequence goes on along the minus strand of OU015747.1, from coordinate 20,045,617 downwards.
CAGTGAAGCAGATTTAAATTTGGACTTGGTTACCCTTTTCAGAGCAAATTAAAAATGTGTGTGTGTGTGTGTGTGTGTGTGTGTGTGTGTGTGTGTGTGTGTGTGTGTGTGTGTGTGTGTTTAGAAAAGAGATAAGAGACTGGAGAATTCAAATTAAGATTTTTTTTTATCCTTGAGATAGCTATTTCAAATTTTGAAGATATTTTTAGGATTCCCAGAAATACTTTTCACTGGTAAAATGAGTTGGCTTTTTAAATGTGGTTGCCTCAACAGATAACTATTACCCTTCTGAGCAAAGTTTGAATAATCAGCAAACATAGAAGCTTGACTGACTGAAAAGTGCTTGCATTATTTTGGGGCAAAACAATGCAGGTAACCCAGAGATTCTAATATAAGGACCATCAGTGAGAGGTTGATCCTATTAACTTCTTGACATTGAAGGAGGTAGTGAGAGCATTATTTTGGCTAATCCACTGTGGCAGCAGTAGATTTAAAGACTAGGAAGGGAGAAAGATGACTCTAGAGGGAAGCTAATTGTGTTTGCATTTCAATATTACAGGGGAGAAAGGATAAGGGTTCAGAGAGATAAATCAGCGAAGTGTTAGGCTCTAAAAGTGGGCAGGCACATGAGTAAAATGGAGCATTCACACAGATAAATGTCCACACAATACATCTTCTTCCTGTTCTCTTATTTATAGGAGGTTCTTAAACCTGTTGCCTATGGTAACAGTGGAAAGCTGACCAGCATTTGGATGAATCCATTAGATCAAAGATTGATGAAAGAGCTCTGATACCTGCTTTTTTTCTCCTGAGTCAATTGTTCTAAATATAGACTAGACAGGTTTCTTAGAGAAACAGAAGAACCAGAATTGGATTTCAGGATTCATATCACCTAAACTAATATAAAATCTACAATATAGCAATAATGAGAAAGAAGGGATGTAAATTATTTTAAGTGCTTACCAGTATCTGTTGTATTTAGGAATTTGGCCTCATGGTTTCTCCAACAGTAGCATGGCTTTATGTATAAATGAAGATATTAAAAGTAGAACTTATAACCTTAATGCGCTCAATGAAGGGGCACTACTTTTTAGAACACATTGGAAATAGGCCCAATATCTATTCTCACACATAATGGAAGACATTTTCTATTGATTCAAAGTTTAAAAGCAAGATTATAATTTATTCCTTTAAAGAAATAATATTTCACATATCTAATTTTAATGTAGTGTTTTGTCTCTTAGGAAGTTTGGGCCATAAGAGGAAAATGCAACAACATGCTCAAATGATCTGTCACTTAATTTCCCAAATAACTACTGTCAAAATTAAAATTTTCTCACATATATTATTTATATGAACACAATTATATAAAATGTTTCATCATTCTGATCTTTGCTTCAAGAAGCCTTCTATGTCCTGAAATTTTCAACTGGGTTCCTTTTCTGTCTCTATTGTCCTTTTTCATAAGACATAGTTCTTTTTGCTTCAGTGATATTTGTATAGCATTACCACCGAACATGTATCTTTTAGGCCAGTACTGTGAATGCAAAGGCAAGTTTTGTTTCTTCAGTGTTGTAACTAAGGAATTAAAGATTAAGATATTATTTTTGAAAGACCTGATGGGACAGAGAGAACGTCAATGATCTAATAAGAAGAGGTCAAAGTCAATTCATTAACAGGGGCTTGGGAAGACGTGAGAGAGCAAAAATCAGAGCATGTGAAAGAGACACAGAGGGAAAGAGAGACAGAGGCACACGGAGAAACAGACAGCCACAAAGAGACAAAGAGGTGGCGGCAGGGAGTAAGGCATATTGCTGCCTTTGAAGATGTAGAAATGGCTATGAACCAAAGAATGCAAGTGGTGTCTAAAGCCTAGAAAACAAACATATGAACAAAAAACTATAGAATAATACTAACAATAAAGGAAAACGTTCTATCCTAGAAAATTCAGTTGAAAAGACCTTCAGTCACCCTAGTTTAGACTTCTAGCATGTAGAACAGTAAGAAGAGTTTGTGCTGTTGTTAGCCACTTTGTAAGTCTCCTTTTCTTACAGAAGAGTGAAAGCAATTCACCTGCTAGGCGTATCAATTGTGGGAACATTATTCTTCCCCTTCCTTCTAACCTCAGCTTCCTCTCCTATAAGGGTGTGCCTCAGGGCATGAACTAAATCTACACAGGCAGAAGCAAAGCTTGCAGAGTAGTGCTGGTCTATTCTTTGATAATAGAGTACATTAGTTGCTGCTAAATATAAAAACTGACAAACAATTGAGATTTCTTTCTGATTCTTTCCCCAAATTCAGTCTTCTCAGTTTTATATTATATAGTCCCTGGATTTAGTTGATGAAAACTGAATAGCTCATCCTCTGTGAGGAGCGGGAGTTCCATGCCACCCTCACAATTTCTCCATAATCACATTTTTTTATCATAATTCACAAAACAAAAGTTCCTAAAGCCACCAACCTACCCGCCATAGGATTTTCTCCAAGAAGCCTCACTTCCCTTCCATTTGGAATGAAGATGAGGACAATTGATTGATTGATTGATTGATTGATTGATTGTTGTTGTTGTTGTTACACAGAATTTCCCTACTCTCTCTCTGCCTTGACTAGTCATTAAATCTTCCCCTTGGCTTTCAAGATCTTCCCCAGCACTTTAAGATAACATTTAACAAATTTAATGTCTCTGGTTTTATGTTGAGGTCTTTAATTCACTTGAACTTGAGTTTTGTGCATGGTGATAAATATGGGTCTACTTGCATTTTCTACATGTAGACATCCAGTTAGATCAAAGTTCTCAAATGCTATTGTACCAGAGACAAGTGATTCAACATTAGGACAGGTTTCTGAAAATCACTGATACCATAACTGTCTCCATGACCCTACTAACAATCTCTTGTGGTCCAGATAAACAACAAGATATATATATATATATATATATATATATATATATATATATATATATA